>CM061043.1:118540321-118902541 GCA_030762985.1 Adelphocoris suturalis
GTTGGGAAAGTTATAACTCACATTTTTAACTTTTCAGTCGAGCACAGCGAATACCCTCAGGAGTGGAAAAAATCCGTTATCGTACCTGTCCCCAAAGTACCTGATCCTCACAGCCTCAAAGAATGTCGCCCTATCAATATATTGTGTGTATTGGCCAAAATGCTAGACCGAGTGGTCTATGAGCCATTAAACCGTTTTTGTAACCGGCATGACGTCCTCGATAAATTTCAATCCGGATACAAAAGAGGTTTTCAGTACTGAGGTCTGAGTTAACGTCCGTTATCGAGGATATGCGAATAAATATCGATAATAGAAAGGTCACGGTGCTGATTCTGTTTGATTTTGTTCGAGCTTTTGAATCAGTTAGACACGATTTGTTACTTGCCACTCTGCGTAGCAGTAGAATAAGTAGGGAACTGGTAAAATGGTTCTGGTCCTACCTTAATGGAAGATCACAGGAGTAGTACGTACGCCTGATGGCCAATTTTCAAGTTGGAGAGGGTATAGCTTAAAAAATGAATCCGGAAAAGTGCAAAGCTATAGTTATAGGAAGCTCGAGTATTAATTAATTTTGATAGGGTTCGCCGAATTCAAGTAGATGGGGTAGATCTTGAATTTCAGGATAAAGTTACGAATTTGGGAGTCGGAATTACAAAAACTTTATCCTGGGAGGCAAGTACAAATAATACTTTCAAAGCCCTTCATCAGATGAAAAAGTTTGCATACCACTTCCCCCAGTACGTTAAGGCTAGACTCGTACAAGCACTGATAATACCCTACTTTGAATACTGTTCTTGCTTATACACAGATATGTTAGAAAGAAATAACAGTGATTTACAAAAGGCATTGAATGCTACAATTCGCTTCATTTTCGACTAACGGTATGACGAACACGTTACGCCGTATTATCGCCAATTAGATTGGTTAAAAATAAAACAACGTCGTAATTTAAGTGTAGCTACGCTGATGCATAAAGTGCTGAAAACGAAAGAGCCACAATATTTATTTACTCGGTTTCGTCTGCTAGGCAATATATCTGCGCATTCGAGTAGCACTAGAGCAGGATCTAGCACTTTAGAAATTCCTAGTCATCGGACTGAAATTATGAGCCACTCGTTTGTTGTTGAAGGTAGCAGAATTTTTAATGAGAATTTTATGTTGTATGAAGAAGGAAAATCTGTTTATTCGTTTAAAAAAAATATTTAAAGAAAAAAATACTTAATGATAATTTACGTTAAATGTAGTTCGTGATAATTTAAAATATAGTTAATAACTGATAATATAATGATATGATGATTGATGATATGATAATACGTATTGATAATATGATATGAAGTTAGTGTGATGTTGATATTTAAATTGTAAAAAGATAAATGATGTTTAAATGGGACTTGAGTAAAACAAATGACATTGTAGTAATTAATGATGTGTCTTTTCAGAAGTGTTATTTTATTTCTATTATTTACTTGGAAAGTTAATTAATTGCCTGACGTTGTGAAGTTTAGCTATAACGGTTTCTGTATATTTCTAAGAGTGGGCCGTACAGGCCTAAAAATGTACAGATAAATAAATAAATCAGTCAGTCAGTCAGTCAGTCTCTCTCTCTCTCTCTCTCTCTCTCTCTCTCTCTCTCTCTCTCTCTCTCTCTCTCTCTCTCTCTGAGCATGAGTTTTTAGATGCATACCAGTCTGGGTACAGAACAGGATTCAGCACGGAAACTGCCCTCGTAAAAGTTCTGGACGATGTGCGAAGAGGTATGGACATCCTAGGATCTATAGGGGTTTGTGGTAATTTATTATCATGGTTAGATTCATAACTGTCCGGAAGACAGCAATGCATAAAAGGACCAGCAAATTCGTTTTCAGCTTGGAAGGATTTCGAGCTTGGCTGTCCCCAGGGGTCAGTTCTGTCAGCGCTCATGTTCATAATATACATTAGATCACTACCGTCAATATTCGCTGAAGGAACTAGACACATGATGTATGCCGACGATCTGCAGTTCTACCGAACTTGTGAGGTTGAAAAAATCGAAGAAGCTGTAGATCATATCAATCAAGATTAACGAAGCTAGCCAGGTGGTGTTCCAATCACGGGATGAGAGTCAATGCATCAAAAACCAAAGCGATGGTACTCGGGTACACGAAAATATTGAGTAAAGTAAATTTTCTACAAATCCCGAAAGTGACCTATGATTCAATTGATTTAGAGTACGTCCAAGAATTCAAAAACCTAGGAATAATTGTTCAACACTCACTAGCCTGGGACACTCAAGTTACAAATATGTGTAATTTCGTTTTCAAAAGTCTGTATCAGCTAAGAAGAGTTGCAGTTGATTTCCCTGTGCAGGTGAGAAAACAATTAGCTCAATCGCTAATTTGCCAACATTTGATTATGCCCCCGTAGCCAGTTGTGATATGAAAAGTGAAGATATGCAGCGTTTACAAATTGCACAAAATGCAGTTGTAAGATTTGTTTTGCGACTCAAAATTGATGAGCATGTGACGCCACATTACAAAGCGTTGGGCTGGCTCAAAATTGCCGAGCGTAAAAAACTACAAATTGCTGTCCTCATGTTCAAAATTCTCAAATTCAAGAGACCACTATATCTGTTTGAATTGTTTACCTTCATGTCCGAAGTGCACTCTAGAGATACGAGAAATAGAGCAAAACTTATGCAAATACCTACACATCGAACAGCCATCTTCAATCGGTCTTTCATTGTTCAAGGCACCAAAATCTATAACGAAATGATGGAAATATTTGATATAAATAAAAAAACAGAAACTTTCAGAAATGAAGTGAAAAACTTGTTATTAGAAAAGTATTGATAGTAAATGATGATGATTTCGGTTAATTAAGAATGATTATAAGCAACAATGATGATAGAATATTGCATTTCAGCTAATTTTTAATGATTATAAGCAATGATGAAGTAATGTAACTTTAGCTTAAAAAACATTTATTTATTTTTTTTTTTTTTTCAAGTGTAATTTTAATTTAATTTATATTTTTATTTTATAGCGATTGTAAGAGGAATTATTTGTATTCTTGTATCCAGGGAAGGTGGAAGATAGGGCCTCAAGGCCCTAACCTTCCCTGGTGGTTAAATAAACAAATCAATCAAATCAATCAATCTCACTCTCTCTCTCTCTATGATTTGGATAGGAGGTGATAGAGAGAGTAGAGTGCCGAAATGCGTTCGCATTTGAGCGAAGTGCGGGTGAATTACCTAATCCTCGCGCTCCTACTCCTGATGAAGGAGCTCTCTGCAGGAAGACCTCCGCCTTTAATGAGGCGTTACATTGCAGTGTTTCCAATGTCCCGGGCATATGTTGCAGGTATCAGAACAGGAGATCCCCCTCCACCACCACCACCACCACCCTTCAGGAACCTTCCCGAATTGCCTAGTTAGTGTCTAGTCGGAGCACCGGCCTAACT
Organism: Adelphocoris suturalis; assembly: GCA_030762985.1. Lineage (NCBI taxonomy): Eukaryota > Metazoa > Arthropoda > Insecta > Hemiptera > Miridae > Adelphocoris > Adelphocoris suturalis. The sequence goes on from CM061043.1 coordinate 118,543,760, forward strand.
GAGTTAGGGGTTCTCGTAATCAGTCAACCGTCCTCCCCAGCAACCAGACGGCCCAAATGACCTAATTCAATATAGGATTCCAATAATTTAGTTCCTCTTAGTGAACTCATGATTGGTTCTTTGGTACACTGTAATCTCACTTTGTCTGGTTTGGCTTATCGTATTACACAAAGTGGTCTAATGTGCAACCAAGTTTACAATAAGTACCTAGAATATTTGAGTCCGCCTTTTTTGCGTCATCGTTCGTGTAAGACTAAGAAGTGAAATAATGGGTTTTATTGTAATAACACTTTGTTTCATCCAATATTGCCAAACAATGAAGATAGGAATGTACTTTATACCTACCCACAATAGGATTAAAAATACACTACCGGAATGCTTAATTCAAACTTTGCACTGAACTCACACTGAACACTTGCACGTTTTGACACTTGTTAGTTTGCTTAATATTTAACATACAGACAAATTACATATTAATAGGTAGTTATTTGGATAATAATAGCAACAATCGAAAGTACCAAACTTCAGTCAAGATATAGGAGCGTTGGTGGAGGGCTGTTTATAAAATGAAAAAAATACGTTACGACTAATTTGAACATTATTTAACTTCATAAGATCTTGCAACGAGCCCACCCTTAAGGCCCATTTACACTGAGCGCGCACCGTTCGCAAACAGGTCGTGCCGCGCAGAACGTTTGTGAACGCCAAAGAGGAGGGTGCGTTTACACTGCCCGGCCAACCAAACAGTTGTTCTCGCGCAAGGAACCTGAGTATTCGTGGAAAAACCGAAGCCGACGGATCGACCCCGAGCACGAACGAACGCTGTTCACAAACATTGCTTGGCGCGGGTGAGTGTTTACACTGCACGCGCACCATCATAGTGACCGTTCACAAACCCTCAGGGCGCTCAGTGTAAAAGGACCTTTAGAAATCTATTTCTTTCGTCTTGAAATATCAGGATTAACAATATCTTATAACAACAATATCAAAAACAATATATTACAACAATACCTAGACTCAGGATTAAAAAAATCTTATTTTAGATTCCCAAATATCAACTGCCCTGAAGTTTTATGCATATTGAAAATCTTCTTAACAAGATCACTTCTTAACTACGGTGCTGTGCAAAATTAAGGGATCACTGTCGAAAAAACTCATTTTGGATTCGTGGTCACCGGAACGTAAAATACCTGTTTACTGGGACAAATTCTGACATTTCGGTAAATAGATATCCAGAAACAGAGTTTACGACAAATAAAGTGGCCCAATCTGTAATAAACCAATAACAAATTTTGTTTTAAAAAAAATCGATTTTTACGCAAACAAATGGTCGTCTAATATTGGTCTCTTCCAAGAAACCTGAGTTCGTGCTGAAATTTTTTTAAATCTTCATAACGGTTCATTATTTAAGGTTTTACAGCCACAAATGCACTGAAAAAAGTGAGCGATTTATGAAAAATTGTGTTCAGTATTAAAGGATCACTGTGCTTCGGGTTTTCATTGGGGTTCTGAGAGTTGAGCAGAGCTGGAGGCGTGAAAGTTGGTTGCTAGGAGTACAACTGTAAAAAGACTGCAAATTATCACTTTTTTTTTTTTTTTTAAGGTTTAAGCCGCTCCTTAACCAGAAGGTTAATGGTTTATTATTTATGTGTTAGATAGCCCTTCTACGCAGATCATTGGCCTATAGTTTATTATTGAACCCAGTATGTAATATATTATCAGAACATGGCACATCGTGACTCCGAGAAGAGTTAACATTTTTACAGTTCCAAGACCCCACAATTTTTCGCTACACAGTAAAAATGTTTTAAAAAAAGAAAAAAAAAGGTTGATAGGTAAGGAAAGAATATAGGTTCAGAGTCCCCTAAGCTGATCAGTGCGCCTCGCCTCCGTACCGTAATAAATTGTTACCGACGAGTCTTAGAGGAGCTCCATCCAAATAACAACACCGTGGGTCGAATAGGAAATTTAGCCTCGGAGGCTCTGAAGATGATCTGAGTCCCTCCATACATTGTAATTGTATTCCAGACCTCCACAAAGGAGATACATTTCAGGTTTCAGCCAGTCAATTTAAAAAAAAAATTAGGCTCAGAAGCTCTACAGCTGATCAGTGTGCACTGATAATGAATTTATTCTTGATACTGCAAAGGAGTTCCATTTCAAATCGCAGATCCGAAGGTTGACATCAATATGCCTGCGTAGATATAGGCACCTGCAAAGGGAAAATGAATGTTATTAATAAATAAATTAAAGCATCTACATTTTACTGGTCCCCCTGATCTCAGTATATAACGATATTTATGTAAGTGGGTACCTACCAATTGAAAATAGCATAAACGTATAGATCATTAAAATGATTTTAATAATCATCAGAAACTCCATAGCGGAACACAGTCAATGAAGATGGAGGTAACGTAAAACTTCGAAATTGGTCATTTAGGAAACGGGAAAATAATGCTTGATGGGTTTTACGTTTGCGCATGCGCTGAATGAAATAATTCACTGAAGAAGAATTTGGGAACAACGAAACTCATTGGGAACCATCTTCGCCCTGACCCGGACATTCCATGAATATTTCATTAAAATCAGTTGAAATTGTGGAATTTAAGTTTGTTACAAGGATTTTTGAATACACGACACACACCCACTCACATGCACACACAGAAAGACAGGGTACGAAAGTTGTTCAGAATGGTCAATACGTAATATGCGAGTGGAAATATTCCCACTGCAAAAAAACAAAAACCATTTGAATTTAGTGGAGACTACAACTTTTCCATCTCTCAGAAGTGAAAAAAATGCTTCCGCTACATATAGGTAGACTTGAGAGCAATAGAGATGAAATTTAGCATTTAAGTACCAATACTTCACTAGTAGGTACATCCGCACGGAAAATTCTTTATATATAATTCCGAACGGTCTTTGAAATTGTGAAGAACTTCGCGGTCCCATTTTAGTGTTAGACTGCTCATTCGAATCAGCACGGCCCCAAGTTTGTTGCAAAAGTGTCGCCGTTCGTCTCTATACCCGCCTTGATCGTGTTCTAGGCGGTCCTTATCAACGAGAGTTGTTTTATAGGCTGTGGCGGTGACAACAGTTGCCATCAATTCACAGTAAGTAAGAAACGTAGTGTAGTTACTATGTAACATCTAGGAGAGTTATTTCTGAACGAAGAAATTGAAACGAAGAATTTTGAGTTCTTCAAACTTTTTTATTACATTACTTACATTTTGATCGGTATCTCCTCTTTCAACAGGTCACATAACACCGCAAATAGGTAGGTCTTATATCGTTACTATAATGTGCTGAGTTTCTGGTAGGTACTACTGTTAGAATAGGGCTTTCCAAGCCCTAACAGGCCTCTAGTAGTTAATAAAATCGATTTTGCAACGTTACAGTAACTTCTTTGGGACCTAATAATTCCAAGATTGGCACTATATCAGCTGATATTTACAAGGCAATTTTTATGTATTTCAGTATCACCATCTAGCGACCTTTGATAGAGTTTATAGCTTGACTGTTTAATCTACAGATCCGCTAGCAGCCCGTGATTTCCCTATCTTCTCGCGCATAGAAATTCAGAAGGTTTTTTTCTATGTTCAAGCCCTTATGGAAAGCGAACCGTGCAACGTACAGCGTAGCGGGTGGTTTTGATCTATTCTTTGGGATTAAATTTACCATTGACAAGCAAAAAGTTATTACTGTTACCTTACAAAGTTTTTAAGATCTCGATTTTTGAATGTTTAGCCCTTTAATGCTAAAAAGCATTAGCCCTTTAGGGTTGACAAAAATTGATGTCGAGCTTCTAGGACCATCTAGACCCCAAATGCAATTTTTGACGCAAGTTTCATGAAGTTTGGTCTATTAATTTCGGAGAAAAGCCGCTAACGGCGGACGGACGAATTTTTTTTAAATTCGGGTTTGGTTTATTATTTTCAATATTAAACATTTGTAATCGACCTAGAAAAAGAAAAATTGTCATCTGATTTTGATGAGATTTTCAGGAAAAGTGCGGGTCAGGCTTTACATAGTCCACTATTAATTCCATACTTCTCAAATCATTACCTACTCTATTTTGCGCAAGCCCAAACAAAAATTCCTTCAAGCATTTTTTTTTTTTTTTTTTTAACGCCCTAGTCGTCCAATCCTACTCAAATTTGGTGCATAGTTGGGGGGCTATGGTTTAATTAGTCCACGTTAATTTCAACATGATTGCATCATTATTAGCACCTGTGCATACACGAAAGTGTCTTCCAAGGAAGAAGGTCTAGTTTTCATCAGATTTTAATTACATTTTCTAGTAATTTTTGGGTTAGGCTGTAGATTGCACCCTTCAAATTTCATTTGTCTCAAATCATTACTTCATTCTTCACATGTCCTTACGAAATTTACTTCAAGCATCATTTTCCCGTTTTCTTAAACATCTTTACTGTAAAGCGTAAAATTGCGGGGTCTTGGAACTGTAAAACTGTGAACCCTTCTCAGAGGCGCGATGCGCCATTATTACATACGGGGCTTAATAAATTATAGACCAATGATCTGCGTAGAAGGGCTGCCTAACACAGAAATAATAAACCATTGTGTCATCATTTGCAGCGGTTTTTTATTCTACACATCTTGAAATGTAAACAAAAAAATTTTCAGGGGGGTTAAAACTTTTTTTGTTCATGGTCGATTACAAAGATTTATTATTGGAAATAACAAACCAATAAAAGACTTTTGTTTTTCTAAGATCAAACAAGTTATAACTTTATTTTTATTATTATTATTTTTTATTATTATTATTTTTTTTTTTTTTTTTTTTTACATTCCAGCTGTTTTCAAAGATTTGGAAGGGGGGAGGGGTCGAAAAATTTTGTCTCTTGTGGTAGGTGTCGTTTTCTTGTTCGTTTCCATCTTCCAAACCAATTGACCTCACGTAGCCTGAGTGAAACTACTCGTATGATGGAGAATTGGAGCTTAACTCTCACCCAGCCAAGAACTTGGGAATATGCTTTTTTCTGTTTTTCGGCCAGGGTGTGGGCAATTTTCTTTAGAAATACTCCGTACTCTTTATGCAAGACCCCATCACACGAGCATATGAGAGGCGAGAATGACCCTCTTCAGTTTTCAGCAGCCTGGTCCATACTTCCGGTGCTTCTCCCTGGCTGCTGCCTTTGCCACACTCGGCCAGTCTTGGGAATAGTGAGAGGCGGCGTCAGCATTAATAATGCGATTGTCAAAGAACGCCGGCCTCCCACTCTCCCAGACTCCTTCTACCTTAATATCGGCAATCAGAGCCGAGTTTTCACCACTGGCCTCACGTAGCACTGGTTCTGTGGTAACTCCTCCCCAAGCCAGCGCTGCAAGCCTTGCTGTCTCATCCCGCACACTATCATGACCCCACTTCACCAATCCTTCTTTTTTGCAGTTCAGGGCATGCGATACATTGAAAATGGCACCACATCCGTCACAGTCACTAGGTAGACCAAGGGGTGTTCGACCATATCTAATGGTGACTACATCCCTGAACTGATTGGCTGACAGGACATAACCGATGCAAAACTTGGGAGCACTGTGAGCTACTGTGATGCATTTTTATCAATTATGCGTCTTAGCACTCGCTGTTGGTGTTGTTGCAGTCTGGCTATCACCTCAAGACTGTGAAGACCATCATGAGATGTTCGACGCTTCTTCTCCTCCTTCATGACTTTATCAACATGGTCACAGTGTTCTCCATAATTTAACGGAAGGGCAGCTTTTACCGAAGAGGCCCTCATGGCATCCTGGTATCACGCGCTGACAGAAGGCCCATTCAAACTGGAATGATTTTGTGAAAGCAGCATGCGCTGCCTGCGGACTTTTTTTCGCTGCAATAGAAAAAGTTTTAATCATTTCCACCCATTTTTCAACTTTAAGATTTTAACCAATAAAAGACTGTTCTCAGACGATCAAAGTTTGAGAGGACGGGTTGAAATGAGATACGTATACCATTTCTTGCATTAAAAATGATCCGCTCCATCCTATCATTGAGATAGGGTCCTCCTGGCTACCGATTTTCACGCCTCCAGCTCAGCTCAACCCTCAAAACCCCAATAAAAAACCCAAAACACTGTGATTCTTTAATTTTGAACGCAATTTCCCAAAAATAGCTTACTTCTTTTTAGTGCATTTTTTGGCTGTAAAACATTAAATAATTAACCATTTTTGACGATTAAAAAAAATTGTTCAGGATGAACGCAACTTTTCAATGATGTATACAATTTTTGTGAACCCTTGATAGACCAATTGAAGACGCGAAAATCGATTTTTTAAACAAAATGTGTTCTTGTTTTACTGCAGACTGAACCATTCTAATGAGCTGGGATTTGTCGTAAACTCTTTTTCTGGATGTCCATTTACCGAATAGTGAGAATTTGTCTCAGTAGACAGATATTTTACGATCCGGCCACCACGAAGCCGAAACTTACTTTTGTCGACAGTGATCCCTCAATTTCGCACAGCAGTGTAGTACGAACTACAGTTCATTACAGTTCGTTTCATTCTCTCACTCCCACGCGCTAGTCTGTTCTAGGACGCGGCGTTCAGACTATTGTCTTGGCCCAAATGGATGATATCATACATTTCGTGGCTTGGCATCTCTTGTACATGGAGCATCTTTTTGTGTGGATATTGTATATATCCAATCTAATCTATGGATGTGGATTCTAATGTTTAGATTTAGGGTAGTATAAGTATGTGATTATATGTGACAGTGCAAGGGAAAAGGGAGCTTGCCAGAGGTCAAATCTGAGTTTATATTTTTTATTTTTCTCAACATTATGCAGAACAAAATATCTTTTTCTTTATTTTTCTATCATTTTCCAATCAAAATTTATGATATTTTAAAGTTTGAAAAAAGCGGGCCCGAAAATTGCAACATTTCAGCAGGTTTCAGCAGACTTGCAAAACTGCCGTTTATCGCGATTATAAATACAATGAAAAATGTAGAAAATTCAAGTTATTGGGGAAAGAGAGATAGTTTTTGAAGCCAAAAATATTACAAAAACAAAGTTTATTGTGTGATTCGATTTTCAAAAGGTGTTTGAAGGTTCTGTACAAGTTTCAAAACTGTAGTTCCATTATTTAACGCTCAGTAAACGTCACTACTGTCTGGAGGAAGGGGGTGTCACCTGATGAAGCTATAGAGGCGGATCTAAGTTCAAGTAATTTTTTCGTTCTTCTGAAGAAAAAAAAGCCTTGTCAATAAGCCCACTTTTCCCTTCACGGTCACATATATAATGTAGTAATAGGTAAAAACGCTGTTCATCATTACAAATTTTGAAGTTTTTTTTTTTTTTTTTAAGTGAAAAGACCATCTGAAGCGCAACCTAACAATATCCTCACATGGCTAGTCATTTGGGACTCAATTTAACTTCTGAGACTGAATATTTGTCTACCTGCAAAATAATGAGAACTTATTAAGCTTAAAGCACTGTGATTGATAACTGTGAAAATATTAAAATAATTTAACCACCGCTTCACAAAATTAGAAGTATCTGGTGCAATAGAGTTTAAGAAAAAACCGTGTGGAAGATACTAAAGTCAATTTCTTAATGACACGTAAAGTAATCCCAGGACTGTGAAAATAACTGGAGATTACCGGGGACTACCTCCCATGTAAGTAAAGGCTGTTACAGCCCGAAGAGCTCGCAGTTGATGGGGGACGGGCACCCACGATCCATTTCACAAATTTAACGGTCGATTTAATAGGAGAATACTATCCGGGGTTCTTGATACCAAACGCCGTTAGAGGCCCTTTGCAGTAGGGCTGCCTCTAATTAGAGCCCGGGACCGGGTAGCGTTATGGCCGGAGTTCAGCAGATGCGTTTCGCCGAGACTTAAGTTTGGTAACTGAGGATCAAACAGAGGGCTCAAGGATACTCCTTAACCTTGACATCGAGTCTGACAGAAATACCCATGATTAGAGATTAAACCTGGCGGAATCTAAACGGCTTCAGCTAACAGTTGAATTAAAGGGAGAAAGTTACATCCTCTTAGCAACAGATTAGCTAAGCTGAAATCAATATGCAGAGAGAAGGTGTCACTCCTATAGATAGGCTTGTGAGGCGTAGGTGGGTGATTCTACGCAAAATGAAGTTTTCGGGTTCTAAGCAACCCAAAATTGTTTGGTCACCTTCCCTAACTAAAGGTTGTTGAGGTTAGAAAAATATCTCTACCTGCCAGTCTGATGAGTGGTTAAATACTTTAAATAGTTTTAGAATTTATATAGAAGTTTATCTCTGCGTAGACATTAGCTAAAAGTTGTAAAGACCAATACACGTATTACCGAAGTCTGTTGAAAAACTTCAAAGAACAACATTTTGCTTATATCGGCCTTTTCTGATTTATTACCGCTCTACACCTAAGAAAAAATTAGCCATTAAGGGATTTCATCAGTTTTCATGCCTTGGGACGTGATTTTATACGTAATCATGTAAAAAACGCTGCAAATTATTACAAAAAGGTTTATTATTACTGTATTATATAGTCCTTCTACGCAGATCTATAATTATTATTATGCCCCATATTCTAGGTAATGATCAAAACTTGGCGCATCCTGCCTCTCAAAAGGGAACCACACCTTTACAGCTCAGTACCCCACAATTTTACGATTTATAACGTTGAAAATTTTTCCAAAAATGTCAAAACAACAAAACAAAAAACGGCTGGTTGAAAGGAAAGTAATTTGCCTCAGAAGCCCATTCAGCTATTCAGTGATCCTCCGAACCTTGTAACTGTTGAATTACCATTAAATTTCAGCACGTGAGTCGATTAGGAAAGAAATTAGCCTCGGAGGTCCCGAATTTTATCAGAATAACACGAGAACTGAAAATATTACAGCAATATAAAATTACCAGGTGACTCAGAAAGAGTAACGCTTAGACCGCCGAGAAGTTTGAACGACCCTCTGTTTGCGCGCAAAATTGAAATTCAAACTCTACATACACATATCAAAAAGCGATAAACTCAAGGAATTTCAAAACGAATTTCCAAGAAGGAAATTTTGGATTCATTGGAATAGCTTAATTTTCTTGAAAAATTGGCTAAAACGTTCCGACCTTGGTAGACTCAAAAACAATTAACCTTCTTTTGTTGGAATAGACATAATAATTTAATAAAGAGTAATTCCTAGGTATTTACTAATCAATAATTTAATAAATTATTATAATTGAAGTAGGTGATTACCTACCTACACTTCACAACCCCAAAAGGATACAGAAGTTATAATAAACTCGATTTCGGGAAGTCAGAACTCCATTGGAATTCTATTATCAGCTGATACAATTGTCATAGTTTTCAAAGCGATCTATGATATTTTTCTGGTTAGGATTCACCCCCTGCTCTGTTGCTTATGTTTTTCTGGTTAGTGCTACATAATATCGATTCCGGAGCTCACAAGTTCTCCTTACCGGTGAACACATCAATATTCACTGCTGAACTGTTTGCAATCCACAAAACATTGTGTTTAATGTCTCCAACCGAAGAGAGAATTGTGGTTTGTTCTGATTCACTCAGTGCATTGCAGGCAATTAAAAGGGGTGTAGAAGCGCATCCATTGATTGCAAGCATTCTTATCAACATTAAGAACGACTTAGGATTGTCGGCAAAACCGTAATAATGTGCTGGATTCCGGGACACTCTAGGAATAATGGGTAATGAGATAGCCGACAAGTCAATGCAAAATCAGCAGCAGAAGAACCGCCCTCGATCCCTCCTCTACATACGTTCTCATTACGCCAGTGACATTAATAAAATCGACGATTTGGAACAGTTGGCATGACGAACTGGCTACTCATGCAGCACCAAAAACTCTGGGAAATAAAGAAGAGATGTTTTCCCCTGGCTATTATCTAGCCGTACTAAGAAAACTTGTTGACGGATCCGTTGTTCACTCCAGAAGGGAAGAAGTTATCCTAACTCGCCTCAGAATCGGACATACTCGTACGACTTCATGGCTCACCTTATGACGAGAGATCGGATCCCACCTCCAAACTGCGTTACTTGTGGATGCCGACTTTCTATACGTCACCTGCTAGTGGAATGTGCAAGTATTCAACAACATCTCACCCGAACTTCCAAAAGATCTAGAAGAACTTCTGGGAAATAGATCTACTCAATTGCAAGAAGATTTCGACCACCTCAAGAAACTATCACTGTTTTAGAAATTATAGTTAATGTCCGATTAATTTTAATTACTTGTAATATTCGGCACCCATGACCACTGAATGGTTGAATGTGCCATAGTAAAAATTAAAAAAAAAAAAAAAAAAAAAAAAAAGGATTCACTCCCGTGTTGATGTCTTTTTTTCTTGTCGATGCTTTAGCCCTTAAGGAAAGCAAACGAATAAACGCATAGCGACCGGGGTGGTTTCGTTCGATTCTTTGGGCGGATACCTATAAATGAAACTCAAAAAATCATTACTGTTACATGGAAAGATTTCAAGATCTCGATTTTTGAATATTTCAGCCCTTAGGTGTTAATCAAACGAGATGCGGATGTTACTGGCACATCCCCGGCCGATAAATGATTTTTAAGCCAAATTTCTTAAAGTTTGGTCCAACACTTTTTGAGAAAAGCTTCGGAGGCGTACGGCGCGGCGTACGGCGGACGGACGGATTTTTTTTCTTCGATTTTTGATTTCTACGATTTTTGAACCGTAAACCAACAAATTTGGGGGGGGGGGGGTTAAAAATTTTTTTTTTTTTTTTTCTTGTTTGATTACGAAGGATCATTATTGAAAATAATAAACCAAATTTGCCAACACTAATAGGTCAGAACGATGTGTATAGTCGCATCTCTAAAATACGCAACATCAATCAATCTCTTAGTGAAAATACAGATTAGTTGAACATCCAGGTCAGAAAGGAGGGTATAACTTGGTGGTCTGGATGATCGCAATTAAAGCCCCGCCCTAAGTTCGTGGAATCAGGATGAGCTGTCAATTGGACGAGATAGCACCACACGACATAAACACTTTTGACCAGTACCTATAATCCCCTCGGGTCATCTGATGTGATCCAAGGACATCCCTAGAAATGAGAACTAAAAAGCAATACTTTCCATTCCATTCTATGATAAGTTACGTAAATAGGTTATGTTATATCGTCTCCTCTCTATCACTGTCCAAACGCTTTGGCGGGAAGAGTCCAATACACCATTTTTTCCCCCTTTTAAATTACCATTTTTAGAAAAACGTTTCATTTCAGTAGACGACCTCACAAAAGAAATCTAGGTATTCAGGAGGCGGGACAGAGCTCGTAAAGTTATTTTAGTTTCGGGCCGAGCTCAAAGGGGTCTAGAGCTGAAAGGAACTACCTACTCTGATTCCGAAATGTTGTTTTTTTCTAAGAGAGTTAGTAGATTAGGTGAGTATTGTTGGAAATAGTTTACGATCTACGAGGGTCATGGGTAGCGGAGCTGTTTGAAAAGAAAAGGTTGAAAAAGGGCCGTAGTGTTTTATTCTTTTTTTTTCTATACATTTTTTTTTTTATACATTGCTGCCCTCGAGTTCCGAGAGCCAAACGCCCGCATTGATAGTGAACGCAATCTTCAGTGATAATTAGCGCAAAACATTTTCAAAATCACAGAATCGAAAGAAAAGTTCAAGTCAAGCAGCATGATGGTATGAGCGAAATTTCGTATTGTATAATGTTAAATTGTTTTGAAATTTGAGCTTTTCGAGTCCAAAGGAATTGTTACCTATTAATTTTATGGCAAGAAACGTATTCTAAATAATAATCTGCTATTCAAAAATATAAAAAATCTATACATTTATTTTTTCGCGGTTTTTATAGATTTTTTTAGCAAATTTAAATGAAATTTAATTGAATTTTTCTGCATAATTTAGTGTATACATTTTTGCATGTTCTATTTTATAGTTAATAAACTTTATTTGAGCAATATTCTGCTAAAAAATATGAATTAAACGATTTTTAGCCGTTCTTAGCTATTTTTAGCGATTTTTCCAGCACTTTTTTTTTGGAATTTAACCGATTTGATGTGCTCAAATAATTCTGGCCTACGAACTCTTTTATTTGAAAAGCTTGATTTTTTGGCGCAAGAACTGTATTTTTATCTCAATCCTAAGGAGAGTTATAGTCTGGAATGACACGCGTGCGCACACACACGCACATAGTGTATGTATTTAAACAACACATGTCAGAGTTCACATGTGATTGTTGTGACACAACTCGGTAAAAATTGACTATTTTGCATCGCTGAATCAATTTTAATTATTCTGGACGTCTTGGACGCTAACGTTTACGATATTCACATTATGATTTTCGGCCTCCCATCACTTAGCAACGCTCAAGTTGAAATTTACTGTCTGCAAAATAAATGTTAACTATTAATTTTATTGCTCAAATTCGTCATATTGTCTGTAAAAAATTGTTAACTATAAATTTTATTCCTGAAAAATTCGTTCTAAATAACATTCTATTATTTAAACAAAGATATTGGATTTCTAGAATTTTTTACATTTTTATCGATTTTGTAGCACATTTTAATGAAATTTAATTAGAATTTTGAGCGTAGGTTTGAGCTTTAATTTTTAAATTACCAACTTCATAGTTGATAAACTTTATTTGAGTAATATTCAGCTAAAAAAAAACACTGCTAAGTTGGGTAGGCAGTATATCCTCCTTAGTAACGCATACAATTAGATGAAGGAACCAATTATGACCAAATTTGAAGTTATAAAAAATTCATGAAAATTTCATCAACCTCGGTACGTTAGTCTCGAAGTTTCACGTGTGTCAATGTCAACCAATTTAGTTTAGCGCATGCCCAATAATTAATAATCAATCACGATAAAATTCATAGGACACCTTCTTCAAACCTACACCCAACTATCCTCTGTGTTTGAATGAAATCAGATCTGTAGATTGGGAAAATAGACTTTACAAAAAACACTCGTTTACACATGAGCACACGCCATTATTAATCCGACGGCGTTGAGGTTTATAGGAGGATTTTTATTTTATCAGCCAGTAAGTCCCTTGCAGCTCAATATACCTTTGCTGAACTAGACCAGCGGTCCTAGCTAGAAGTTTGTCTGCTGTCCTCCAAAGCAGGACAGGTGTCAAGGTTGGTGAGGCGGGATTCGGCCTTCTCGTTGCAGCAGACCAGCAGACCTTCCCATCACAACACTGTGCTTGACGAAGCTTCTGGCCATTGAGCACTGCAGATTTGAAGTGCCGCTTAGCAGTGGCATAGGACATGGTTTTTTTTCTGTGTCATACGCTATCCACATTATGAAGCTCCCAACAGCTTGAATCACCGCCTGGAAGCCCACCAATATGACCATTTTAGGGTAATAAGATTGTTGGAGTTTTCTGAGTGCCATAAATATTACAAACACTACACCATCAAAGTTCGAAGCCATGCTGCCACTAGCTCACTCTTCTCGAAAACAGAAGAATAAACTCCGACACCTGCATTTGAGTTGGCTCTTGTCACAGTATAGAACCAAAACCATTCCGGATTAGTTAGAGTTATCCAATCATTTCAAGGCCAAAGATTTTAAAAGGTGGGAGGGCATGTCTACTTTTCGTATGACTTCTGGAGAGATGGAAGCTGTTTCTAAGGCTCTGTCTATGATGGAAGGCTTGCAATTGATGAGTCACGCCCCTGGATGCCGCTATTTCATTTACGTTGTTAGGTACCATCGGTTTCAGTCTTGGGTTGGAAGGAGTGTATGTTCTCCAATACTCCATTTCTCTTTAGACATTAATAGAGGGAATATGCGCTGATTTCATGCCAAACTTCAATCAATTCAACTCCAGGCTGTTGTTCGATTGCAACGGTTGCTATTGAGCAGCAACCACCTGCAACTATACAAAGGGCCTTGTTCTTCGGTGGTTTAACAACCATCTAATTCATAGCACTCCATAGACTGAGCTTTTCAACGGCCTAATTTTATGTGTGATTCAAGGGCACGGATGTTGCTGCTTGTTGTCCTCATGAGTAAATAATCTGGATAAACCTTGAATTCCACGGAATGCTTCCCGCGATATTTTCTTCGCTAATCATCAGAATGAAATGTCTTGGGCTAAGGACCACTCCCTGTGGTTGGTTTTGCTGGATTTGCTAATATGAGGATGAGGAACTATTGTATTGAACTCGAATACGTTTTTGGAATAGGAATGCTTGAATTGCTTTGTACAGCCACCCTGTGACACCATATTTCAGCAGCTTAAGGAGAATCAGTTTTTACTAGATGCGGTCAAAAGCCGTCTGGAAATTCACAAGGACAGCTTGTATGCTCTGGTGATGATTAATACCATATTTCACCTCTTGGGAAAATCCGACTACCTGTTCCACTGCTCCTCACCTCCTTTGAAAACCTGCCTACCGAGATGTTATGAGCCTGGTATCCTCAAAGAAACGATCAAGTCTAAGCAGCAACACGACGATCAATCAAGAACTGATTTTGTTTATAAATTTTTGTTTATAAATCATTATTGAATGGTTTGAACGAAAGCTCCAAACCTCCTTGGAAGTTTGAACTTCAAAGTGCCATCTTGTCATACAAGAAAAAAATATTCATGTTTATTAAATTTTAAATGCACTAATTAGTCTTTTAATATTCTCTCAAAATAAATTAGAAGGGATTAATATTATATTTACGAGCTTTATTCAAGTGAGGTCACATCGGGCTATAGCGCTAAAGTGAAAAAAGTGAGTTCGTGAAATAAGTCGAAAAAATGTTTGTCCTCCAAAATCAAAACGTCCCCTTGCTTTTTGCGTTTTAGAGCTTGCTGTTCAATTCTGGTTCCGGGTCTGTCTGTGAGTGGTAAATCCTTGTCACTCCCAAAACTATACCAAGTTTCAGTCTGATTTCGATGAAATTCTCTAGGATTGTGTGGGCTAGCTCCTAGACGGTCTCCTATAATTTTCAATGCCCTCAGATCAACAGTATCCTATACGCGTGTGCAAACGTGTATAACGTCAATTTTTCATCATCTGTTGGTCCGAATTCGTTCAAACTTGGTAGGTAGTTTGGTACATGTTCTTGAAAAATACCCTACAGATTATATCGCGATTGGTGGAGTAACAACCATTGCGCTTGCGCAAAACTAATATCGATTGACACAGGCAAAACTCCGAGTCTAATGGAGGTCTTGATGACATTTTCTGGGATTGGGTGGGTTAGCATCTAGAAGTCCCCTATAAATTTAGTTGCTGTCGCATAAATAGTACCCTGCGAGCAAGCGCAAACGTTAATTAATTTCTTTTACCGTCGAATTATTATCATCCCTATTAATTATATCACGATTGGTGGAGTAATAACTATAGAGCCTGTGCTATGCTAAAATAGATCGACACAGACAAAACTCCGAGATTAATGGACCGATTTTTATGAAATTTTCTGAAATTGTGCAGTTTAGCTCCTAACGGATCCCTATAAATTACACTGCCGCTAGATTAATAGTAGTCTGCGCATGCGCAAGCTTTAATTTCTTATGAAGTCCATAATTTATCATGTATTGGTCAAATTCGTTAGAACTCAAGAGGTTGATGAGTCCAGAGTGATGCCCTTTGTATTTTATCGCAATTACTTTAATAATACGTAACTATTGCGCATACGCAAAACTTATGCTGGATGACAGTCCAAGAATAATGGATCGATTGTGATGCAATTTTCAATTGTTGTCAGGGTTAACCTTTGGACAATTCTGCACAAGAAAACATGAATTGTAGCACTATTTTACACATATGCGAGCAAGCGCAAACTTTAATTAATTTCTTTTACCGCCGAATTATTATCATCCCTATTAATTATACTGTTATATTATAATTATTTACATTATTCATTCATTTCGACTCCTACTTTGTCCACCAACTAATTCCATGCGTCCATGTTACAGTATAGAAGGAAACTATACTGCCCACCCAACTTGGCAGACGTTTTTTTTTATTAATCTGATTTATTAACTGATGCAGCGTTGTTACGAAACGTAAACCAATCAAAATAAAATAAATCCGAAAGCCTGAAGAGGAAGTGAATCAAGTATCACATCAAACCAGCAAGTTGCTAAATCTTAAATCTGTTAATCAAGATTGACTTGATTACGTTGAGTTTCGTTCCCCGAGACTCTGACACTTTAACTCAAACGTGGATTTCCCTCTCTCGCCTTTCTCATTTCTCAAAGCGAAACGTTAAAAAAAAACCTTTGCAGCTTTTTATGCAGAAACCGAATTAAAAAGTGATTCCGAAGGAGGTACCTGAAATTTTAATTAATTCTTCCTTCAATGAAGACGCTCATCAGAGCAATTTTTACGTCCCGGGATATAACCGGGGAATAACGACCCCAAACACACATAAAAACTTCTTTAAAACACCCCACCACTCGCTATCCAAGTCGCTTCCAACCAAAACCCCTTCGTGGACGTATTTTAATAGAAGGCGGCGACCGTTTTTATTTTATATTGCGCAACCCCGGGAGTTACCCCACCTCTTATATTAAAAGGGCAATAATGAAACCGGCTTTTGTGACACGGTCCTTTTTTTAATGGCCGCTGTTTTAATATCTTCTTTTACTTTCTTCTGAACCTCCCAAAACACAAATATAATTTCGAAAAAACGTCGGCGACTTTTTTTCCGCGCTCTCCTCAATTCTACTCGGGGTTTTTTTGTGAGAGGGAAGGGAGCTGACTTCGGCACCGGATTCAGTTGAAAACATTAAAACAAAGCTGCGAGTCAGTTGATGGGGGTAGAGTAAAATGAATTAATAATATTAATAAAGTTTATTACTTCGTCCAAATGGAGAGTTTTCGTTTTTCGTTACTGACAACTTTTAGGACGTCAATCAACAATGATGATGTTTTGTTGGCCCACCTCCGAGACCAGATCAATACCTACAACATCTCAGTCCAGTTTCAACACTACTAAAATTACTAAAATGTTCTCAAGTTACAGTGATTTTAAATCTTGAACCATAAAAATAAAATTGTTCTAGACATTCTGAGCTTTTGAAGACTATTTGCAAGAAAAATAAGAAGTAAAGTTTTTGGTAATATTAGAAAGTTTTTAACCATTTTTTTGAAATTACCAAATTCTTAAAGATTTAAGGGTTGTTTTATAATAAGTGAGTCTGAATGATATTAAATAAATATTAAAATCATACATTATCAAAGACAATTTAACGTTAATTCCGAAAATGTGGCCAAGAGTTGAGAAAACTTTATTTAAATAGGAGAAAAATTGGTTTTTATTTTTTTTAACCGTGCTTTTCTCGGGGAAAAAACACCTTCAAAAATGCATAGGTCGGGAACTGGTTGAGATTAAAAAAAGCGGTTGAAGGTGTTTTGCTCCATTTTCGGTATAGTTTCACCCAAGATTTGTTTTTATACACCTGAGCGTGGTTTCCCGTAGGTATATATGCGAAATATCGGTATGAGTTTTTTCATTATTTCAAATTCCAATTGCAATACGGATAAAACCTGGAGTCTAAGATGGTAGTTTCGGTCTCCAGATTGCATAGTCAATAACCAGTTCGTTTGTGAACATGGCTGTCAATACATTGAGCACGGCTCTGTTTGTGAAGTGTATTCTGTAATTAAATTCATGACTGGGGAAAGCATCACCGCAGATGAAAGACTGAAATTCAGCTCGAATCGTGACTAGAGAAGGAATTTGGATCCATCACAACACGCCAGAAACAGACACAGAAGAAAGCAATAAACTACAGAAGAAGACAATAAACCGTCAGCTAGGAAGATTAAAGCAGCGGTGTTTGGGGACAGTAAGAAGAATAAGCTGTTGGTCGAATATCTGTCCAAAGGAGAGACTACAAATGTCACCAGGTGTTGTGTGGTATTGGGAGAACTGTACGAACGGATAAAACGGAAAGACCTAGAGTTTTGACGAAGAAATTTGTCTTTTTTCATGACAACATCGGGCCACATTTTTCAAATTTAATAGACCTGCTAACCAAATTTGATTTGGATGTTTTTCTCCATCCTTCTTACTTCCCAGATCTCGCCCCGAGTGACTACCTGGCGATGACAACTGTTTTGGGTGACAAACATTAGAGAGTTTTTGTTCTTCCCGTAAGATTTTCTCCCGTTGACGTGTAGAGCAGCGTCTAGAGCAAGCAGCTGGAGATGCTAGCTCTTCACGTGATTTTTACGCGTATTTCTACACGTATACGTGAAAAACCAAACGCTAACGTCACGTTAACGTCTCTATAAGTGTTTCAGAAGCTGTTTCGTATTCTTTTCGTACAACCTATTCTTATTTAAATAATTAATTGCTTTATAATTATTTATAAATACATAATTATAAATACATTTATTGCTTAGGTACCTTAAATGGCTGAATTTGGTTGCGGAGCACTTCACTATAACCTCTCGACTTGTTGACCAACCAACGTGTTGTTGGCAACCACACAGTAGTTACCTTTGCTGATAACTGCGTAACTGCGGTTACCTTGGTCACACTGATTACCGGCAACTGTTGTTACCTTTGCGTCAGGCTATGATGACTACCCGTAGGCCGAAATTCCAACGAATGCATTTTCCCGTGAACGTGTAGATAGGCCTTTTTCCCGTACACGCGTAGTTCTACACGTTGACGTGAAGATTCGCGCATGCGCAGTTGGTATCTCAGTCTTTTCACGTACACGGGTAGAAAATTGCGGGAAGAACAAAAACTCTCTATTACAGTAATGATATGGAGATCAAGAAACCCATTGACGATTAGCTGCTCAATTTGGACCCGCAGCGATGCGACGCTGTTTTGAAAAAACTTTGCAAAGTGCCAGGAATGACCAGGTGACTATATTAACAAATAGTTCAAATCTTTAGTTTTCCATTCATGGGTTTTTTCTTGGATGAAACAGTTATTCGATTTTTTCCAGAATAAGGAAACTCACTTTTGGGGTGAAGCTCATAACCGGGTAATCTCGTAGTTATCAATATTTGTGAGAAGATCATCACTTCCCTATCAACGGACAATCAACGAGAATGATCAAGGCGTCAAACTGCAGCTGATTCCCCGCTATCGCAAAGGAAAACTGTGTCAAAGCAGACGACCTCTCCACCGGAGATAAGTACGGGGGAAAGCGTGAGCTCAACAGAGCTTGTTGCCGCACCTGGAATACACAATAGGAAATCTCTTTCAAGCATCTAAATATTGCAGGAAGAACCCCCCTAGCCGGAAGGGAAGGAGGGAGTGTCTCCCAGAATCTGATCTCTCCTGCAATGTCTTTTACCGTTTCAGGAATCAGCTCTTGTCTTCAAAGTTTCCTTTCTCAAAGCCTACCAACCCCTCTGCCGCCCTTCACCTGAGAATACTGAGGACTTGGCTTTTCCTCCTAGAAGGTGAAGATGGCGCGAAAGTTTTGTCAGTTCTCAACCCCCCCTCCACGACTGTTTCCTTCGTGGTCGCTTCGGGCAGGGAATCAACTGGTGTCGGTATAAACAGACGGACAGAAAGTTGACGGAATTATTGATGAGGGTGCAGCAAACTTCAGTCCCCCTCAAAATCATCCATGCCGCGACTTTTGGTCAACTTGATCTCGTCTTATCGGACGGCTTGACCAAAGGAATTATCTATAA
The DNA here is from genome assembly GCA_030762985.1 of Adelphocoris suturalis. Classification (NCBI taxonomy): domain Eukaryota; kingdom Metazoa; phylum Arthropoda; class Insecta; order Hemiptera; family Miridae; genus Adelphocoris; species Adelphocoris suturalis. The sequence goes on from CM061043.1 coordinate 118,563,348, forward strand.
TTCAAAATGAATATGACGAGAGTAGAGTTCGAATAAAATATGTTTTGGTTAAAAACGTTCTAGGGATCGGTTCTCCAACTAATTTCCAACAAAAAGTGCCTCCTAGAGATTTTTCTAAACGATTTGTTTCTGAGTAATTTCTCATTTAAGCTTTGTTTGTGTTTTACATCTTGTGACATTAAGACGGCCATCTCCCATGAATTCACTTTAAAATATAAAATAAGGGTACCTTTGTTGAGAATCAAAATGTGGCCATTGAGTATTTAAAAGCTTACTTATGCCTGAAACAAAATTTATCTCATATTTGTGAAATCACTTTTTTTTGGGTTATAAATCAATTGAACCTTATGAACCTTTGTAATCCCCCCCCCCCCCCCCACCGCTCCCTCAAACTTTTTAAGCGAAGATTTCAAAAATTGATTAAAAACGCTGCAACTGTTTGTACAAAGATTTATTATTTCTGTATTAGATAGCCCTTCTACGCAGATCACTGGTCTATACCTTAAGAAACCCCATTCATACTATATTTACCATCAAAACTCGGGGCTTCGTAAACGGGTTCAGTCCATTACAGCACGAGGACCCCATAATTTTAGGCTTCCAGGAAAAGCCAAGGAACAAAACTATCTATGACTGAGTCATCTTCTCACTAAGTAGAAGGAGTGCATACACTGTATATTAATATGTAACTATGTTTGCTTTTTGCACATAAAAAATTACCATTGTTATATTTCAGTAGGTTGATTAGAAAAAAATCAGTCTGGCAGGTCGACTAGAACAGATTTTAGCCTATGAGGCCCATCAGCTGAACAGCCGCCATAACTTGTAATCATATTCCACGTGCTCCAGGAGAGCTCCATTTCAAATGCCATCTCTTTAAGTCGATAAGGAAAGAAATTGGCCTCTCACTTCTCAGCTGATCAGTGCGCCTTCATACCTCTTAGGTACCTAATTGATTTCGAAGTGTCTCAAAGGAGCAATTTCCGCACCGTCAGTGGATTAGAAAAGGAATTAGCCTCAGAGGTCCCACAGCTGATCAGAGTACCTCCGTGATTTGTATTGTAGATGTAGATAGTTGTAGATAGTTCACGTTTCAAGGTGCCTATAATCCTAAACGCAGAACACTATCTTATACATAATCATGATTGAATCAAGATTCCATTGGAATTATATCAACTGATGCGATCGCGTAGTTTTCCAGGCGATTTTCACTATGTTTAACCAGTTGCGATTCACTCCCGTGTTGATGCATTTTTTCCTTGTCAATGTGTTAGCCATTACGGAGAGCAAACGGTTGAACCGGGATCGTTTCATTCAAATCTTTGGGCGATTATCTATAAATGAAACCCAAAAATCATTACTATTACCTGGAATGTTTTTGAGCTGTAAACTTTTGAATTTTTCATCCCTAAGATTCTACATTTTGCGATTGATCAAACGTGATGCCGATGTTACTGGCACATCCCCGGCCAAAGTATAATTTCGAGCCAAATCTTAAAAAGTTTGGTCCCGTAGTATCTGAGAAAAGCTTCGGATGGTGAACGGCGTACTCCATACAGCGTACAGCGGATGGACGGATTTTTTTTCCGTTTTCGGATTCCTTGCATCTTGAAACACAAACCAACAAATTTTGGAACTTATCCTTTCGTTGTAAAGCTTGTTTTCTTGGCGCAAGAACGGAATTTTTATCTCAATCTTAAGGAGAGTTATCGTCTGAAATCACACACACACACACTCGCCTATGGTTTTTTCACGGATTCGGTATTAAAAAGGTTCTGAAACGAATTCGTATGTGGTTATTCTCGTTTTCTCATGCTTGGGTTGTCCCCTGCCCCCTTCGATCAATTCCAATAGGCCATCCCTCTATTGACGATCATAGCTTCAGAGGGACGTCCTAAAAATCTGCTTTACAAGCAGATACCATGTTACAAATCCTTCAACTTTGGACTGTAGGCGACGAAATGTAGGATAAAGAATTTATTCTATTATTCTTGGAGACACAATAAGCATACCTACTATACATACTATTAAAGTTATTTCTCCAATACAGACGCTATCTGTCCTGGTCGGATTATTATTATTATTATTATTAGTGCTAGGATTATTTGTGTTGCCTAGAATGGCTGTTGTATATTGGTAACAATAAATCTGCACTTGATTACATGAATTCACGGGAAGCACTTCTTGATAATTATAAAATGCCTAGAAGAAGGCAAGACATGGTGTCAGGTGTGGAAAATCCAATGGAGAACGAGAAGGAAACGTCATTCCATGCTGCAATGCCTTTACCTGAAGGATTGAGTTGGGAAAACCCGGACTGGCCTAAGTGGCTGCGAAGATGGGAAAGGTACAGGTTAGCGTCCAATTTAATTGAACGACCAGAAGCGTACCAGGTTAATATGCTTCTTTATGCTCTAGGAGGAGAGGCAGATGATCTGTTGGACCGGTTAGGAATGAAAGGAACGGAAAGAAGCCAGTATGATGTCGTGATAGACAAGTTAACTGAACATTTTAGAGGAAAAATCAATCTTGTATTTGAACGGAGTACATTTTTCGCAAGAATGCAGGCGGTGAATGAACCAGTCGATAATTTTATGAAAGATTTACATTTACTTGCCAAGAATTGTAAATTTGGCCCACTTAAAGAAGAATTGATTATGCATAAGATCATACAGGGCATGCAGGATGTTCGATTGTCAGAGGCTCTGCAAGTGAAGGAGCATATAACACTGAAAGAAGTCGAAATAAGGGTAAGAGATACAGAGAAGATTCAAAAACAACAGGCGTCAATTAGAGGGAACAACACGGTCCACTCGGTGGCGGCGTTCAAAGAAATCAGGAGAGGTACTTCGAGGAAAAATGAGAGCTCGTGTAACCAATGTGGCTTGTCCCATAAAGGAGGTTCGTGTCCAGCAAATAATTCCAAATGCTATAAATGTCAAACTGTGGGACATTTTGCTAGAGTGTGTAAAGTAGGAAGAAAACAAGTGGCAGAGATTGCAATAGACAAGAATGATAGAGATCTTGAAGATGAGCTGGATTTAGAGTATCATTTGCAGACTATCAACTCGTCAACAACCGGAAAAGAAAAATGGGACCTCGAAATTAAGGTAGGTAGACATGTCGTAGGGTTTAAAATCGATACAGGAGCAGATGTTACAATAATTTCAGGGTCTTTGTACAAAAAAGTATTTCAGAAGGATTTTCCTTTGAAAACAACAGCGCTAAAATTATTTGGGCCAGGGAAGCATCCACTCCAATTGTTAGGGAAATTTCAGGCAACCATAAGATGGAAGGATCAGCAAGCCACAGAAGAAATATATGTATTGAAAGATGAGCAATTTCCACTATTAGGAAGACCGGCAATTGAAGCATTGGGTTTGATAAAATGGGTTAGATGTTTAGAGTACGAGTCAATTCCTCAGAAATATCCTAGATTGTTTGACGGTATAGGGAAGATGAAGGTGAGGAGATACAAGATTGAAATTGAACAAGGGGCCAAACCGTTTGCTATCAAAACTCCTAGACGAATTCCTCTGAGGCTGAGGGATAAGACCAAGGAAGAGCTCAGAAAACTGGAACAGCAGGGTATAATAAGTAAAGTTGAGGCCCCGACGGATTGGGTAGCAGGAATGGTAGTGGTACCAAAGCCAAATGGAGATGTGAGAATTTGTGTGGACTACGCTCAGTTGAATCAAGCAGTGAAGCGAGAGCGCCTAATGATCCCAGTAGTTGACGAGCTTCTGAACCAGGTTAAGAATGCTAAATGGTTTTCAAAGATAGATTGTCGAAATGGATATTTTCAGTTAGAGCTTCATGAGGAGTCAAGGAAGTTGACATCATTTATAACGCCATTCGGAAGATACATGTTTAACAGACTTCCAATGGGTATATCAAGCGCGCCAGAAATATATCATCGAGCTATGTCAAACATAGTGGAAGGAATTGAAGGGGTAATTACTCTGTTAGACGACTCTCTAGTGTACGGCACAACGAAGGAGGAACACGACCAGCGGTTACAAAAATTACTGGAACGGATGCAAGAAAATGGGGTGACACTCAATAAGGAGAAGTGTTCGTTTGGGATGCCTGAAATAAAATTTTTAGGGCATAAGGTGTCTGAAAAGGGGGTTCAGCCAGATGCGGAAAAAATTGAAGCTGTCGTGAAATTCCCTACACCAAAAAATATTAGTGATGTCAGACGATTTTTGGGAATGTGTAATTATTATACCAAATTTTTTCCGGCCTTAGCAAATGATTCAGAACCAATCAGAGAGTTGTTGAAGAAAGAAAGTGCATGGTACTGGGACGAAAACCACAATAAATCATTTGAGAAGATGAAACAGAGCATAATAAGGCCACCTATTTTGAGTTTTTTTAGTATGGATAAACCAACGAGAGTTGCGGCTGATGCAAGTGGCACGGGGATAGGGGCTGTACTAGAACAACAAGACTCGGATAACAGTGGAAACCGGTACAGTTTGCATCTCGGAGCTTGACGAAATGCGAGAAGAGATATTCAAACATTGAAAGGGAGGCGTTAGGAATCACTTGGGCATGTGAGAGATTTAGAGACTTTTTGATTGGATGTGATCGATTTGAAATTCTGACAGATCACAGACCTCTATTAACGCTTCTGGGAGGAAAACCATTAGATGAACTCACGCCTAGGCTTCAACGTTTCAGAATGAGACTTCTTCCATTCAGATTCAAAATGGAGCATGTGGCAGGAAAAGATTTTCATGTACCAGATGCTTTGTCACGTGTAACACATGCCAAGGAACCAGAGGACGGAGCGGATGTTCTTGATCAGGACGATGTGGAGGTGTATGTAAATTGTGTGGGAATGCCAAATGTGTCGGATGTGAGACTGGAGGCAATTAAAGAGGCTCAACGGAAAGATTCAGATATTTCAAAAGTAAAGGAATACGTGACGGCGGGATGGCCAAGAAAGGTGGAGTGGACCTTGAAAAGATTCGAGAAGTTTAAGAATGAACTATGGTTGAAAGAGGATATGTTGATGTTCCGGACGAGAGTAGTGATTCCAAAAGCTATCCAAGATGACATCCTCAATCGGATTCATGAAGGACACGGAGGAGAGAAGAAATCTATGAGAAGAGCAAGAGAGTGTGTGTGGTGGCCAGGAATCATGCAAGCCATAACAGAAAAGGTATCCCACTGCCAGGCTTGTATAGAAGAAAGAACACAAAGAAGGGAACCACTAATAACGACAGATCTACCCATAAGACCTTGGGCTAAGTTAGGAATGGACTGCTTCAAGTATGCCAACCAATGGTACATAGTTGTAGCAGATTACTTCTCTCGATACATGGATATCCATTTACTTAGAAATCTCACGACAGAAGCGATAAAAAAATACCTCAAATCGCTATTCTCAAAGTTTGGTATTCCGGAGGTCATAAGATGTGACAATGGCACCAATTTTGTCAGCTTTGAGATGCAGCGATTTGCAGAGCAGATGGGAATACGGATTATCCCTAGTAGCCCGAGGTATCCTCAAAGTAATGGGTTCGCGGAAGCGATGGTAAAAATCGCGAAAAGATTGGTTTCAAAAGGCGACTTAGAACTAGGTCTACTATCGTACAGGACAACACCTCTGGAGCAAGGAGTGTCTCCAGCAGAAATGTTGATGAATCGGAAATTGAGAGGTACCCTTCCTATAGAATCAAGCCAGTTGTGTCCTCAATGGCCATCATTGGAATGGTTCAGGACAGAGGATGAGGAGCGTAAAGTAAAACAAAGGATACAATTCAATAAGCGACATGGAGTAAAAACCTTGGTCGAGTTGAAGGAGGGGGAAGATGTGTGGGTCGAAGATAGGAAGAATTATGGGACAGTGGTCAGAAAAGTGGCAGAAGCGCCGCGAAGATATGAAGTTCGCATGAGAGACGGAGCAGTAATCATCCGAAACCGAAGAATGCTAATCAGCGGAGCTTGAAGAAGGGGAGATGTCCTGGTCGGATTATTATTATTATTATTAGTGCTAGGATTATTTGTGTTGCCTAGAATGGCTGTTGTATATTGGTAACAATAAATCTGCACTTGATTACATGAATTCACGGGAAGCACTTCTTGATAATTATAAAATGCCTAGAAGAAGGCAAGACAATATCATTTTTATGTTCATGATAGCCTGATTTTTCATTAGGTAGGTAATAAATTAAATTATATCGATTATCGTTTTATTTGATAACATTTCGTTCTCTTACTGAGGACATCTTCAGATCTTGCTTTCTTGACATTGAGTTGACTTGGTGAGCCACTGTTTTATTTGACAAATCCGTTATATTCGGATGTTTATAAATTTTTTCCTGGACACACCAAGATCTGAAGATGTCCTCAGTAAGAGGACGAAACGTTATCAAATAAAACAATAAATGAAATAATTTCATTTATTTTCCCTGGGCCGCATCCCGACTAATTCCAACAAAACAACGGTTTAAGTACTTATAGAAATGTTGAAAATAACTGTGGAGAGAAGCCACTACAATGAGTTGTTGTTTACAGTCGACTGTTGTCAAGAGGATGAAAATGTTTCCTATGGAGTGGAGTAAATGATGCTATTGCTTTACGTTAAGAATATTGTAACCGGCTTATTAAAATTGTTTATAGTCCAATCAACTTAGTTTAGGAATGTAGCCAGGTACGTAAGGAGGGGGAAATTGGTAGCTTGAGATGTGAACATTTATCACATAAATCAAGCGCTTTCCAACGAGTGGCGAACGATTTCTGTACGATGAAAACTACGGAAGTTCCATTCCCCTAGCAACGGATTGGTTGTACGTGAACATCATTAGAAATTGTGAAATATTTTTTTGCGTCACGAAAATTTTTGGTTGACCCCCCGAAAAAAGACATATCCATGTCAATAAGGATTCCGTCACACTGTGCGACGGTACTAGAGATTTTGTCCACTACGAGCTATAGCCCATCATTACTGATTTCATCACAAAATTATAATCCCCGAATATCGAATACGACCGAGTCCTGTGATGTCTTTCTTTGTGGACATGGAAATGAGCCTCATGGAAAGCGATAAGGGCTGGAATAACCTTTAATTGCAGCCACCCGCGTTACGGCACAGGAGGAAATAACCTCTAGCAGCTTGGTGATTGCCCAGTAGATTAGTCCCCATTTGAAAAAATCCAATCGAGACCAAGTTGTTCAGTGGCCGCAAGGTGTTGCGAAACAACCTGTGGGATTTTAGGTAAAAACAATTTCAGAAATTTACGAACGCAGCCTGAACCCATTATTAGATTTAACTATAAAAAAGCAGGGAGTTAGGGAAACAATAGTGGTGTTAACACATTGGGTGCTGCCTTCGTTTATGTAACGGAGGTCTGGGTGCGCGCCGCTTTATGCCGTATCCGTCATAGTAACGGAGGTGCTGTATTTATCAAAGAGCTGATTCAAACTGCTTTAATATCGCCATTTTTTGCTATGGTGCTTATCGCTCCATGAGACGTATCATTTGTCATCCATGGTGTGGTTCGAGTTGGGGAAGGTAACGATTCATCGCTGTTAGCAAACTTTCGTAGAAAATGTAGCTATTGCAATGGCTCCGAAAATTTTAAAATCAAAATTTTCGAAAAGTTTCTTAATTGAAATCCGTTTTGAGGCATTCTGAAACGAATTCCACAGTTAAACGCTTTTTCATATATAAGTTTTAAACTGCGAGATTTGTTTTTTCATATATATATATATATATATCCTCATCCCTAGAGGTAGCGTCGGGTGATGAGAATTGCGCTCTGGTAATTCTTTGTTGCTAAGCGTCACGAGAGTGGGAGATCTCCGTCAAGTATAACTCTACCAAGCCACACCTCCCATTTTTTTTTTTTTTTTTTTTTTTTTTTTTTCAATCTGAATTTGTAGGTAGTTGTTCAATACTAGAATTTGCTATCCAGCCTTAATCTCAATATGAAATCCATAACGTAATAACGAATTTACTGAGGTTGACATGCACCAGACTGAGGACTGCACTCAATTCCTGACAGAAAATGGCAAAGAGCGTAGACGGGGATCCAATACGGACGCGGCTCAGACAGCCAGGTTCACAAGTTGGGAACTCAAACGGACTCATCAAAACGCCGCACTGGAACCAATACAGTACCATCTGGAAATTTTGGAAATAGAACTGGAATAAGATTTACTTAATCATGAGCATTGCATATTAATCAGCAAAAAAGTTGTTAGAGCCTTTTTAAATTTATTAAGTTCTAAGGTACTTACTATCACGTAAAGATGCGAATTAAATAGGTTAATTAAAACTCTTCTATACCCTAACGAACGTTCTATATCCTAACTAGATGCGGTGAGCATAAATGGTAACTTGAGTTGTTCCCTCTGCAATCTCCAAATTATTAGTACAACTACTACAAAGTTTGAAAATGTAGACCAGAGACACAATGTCGATTAACTTATAGATGGGCACAACTTTGAAATCGATAAAGACTCTGTAGGACAGTTCATGCTTTGGTTTGACGAAATTTCTATGATCGCTTTTTGAGTTTTATACATGTATAGTCTCTAAAAAAGTCAAGATTGTACCCCCCCCCCCCCCCACCAACCGCTGAACAATAAACCATACGCGATTGAGCCAGTAGTAATATCCCATTTTCATAAACTCTATGGGCAAACCATTTTGAATTTCATGGCATACAGACAGTAATCTACGTAGTCTTGAATTGACATGAAGTTCCTATGTGCTCCTGCCAGTTCAAAAATTGGTCAATAATGACAGCCAAATACCGGCTTTTCATAACCTGTTCTATTGCAAGGCATACGCATTCTGGAGGGCAATCAGAGGTTTCGTGTATACTAGTTATTCTGCTTATTTCAGGCACAGAAATCGAACGCAAGGAAAAAGCTGTGAAGAAAAATTTACTATAGTTCAATTTAAGCCCGTGTTCACCAAACCATTTGGTTATCATCTTCATATCTAATACGGCCGAATTCATAACTGGTTCCCAAGTGTCACCAGAAACAACAAGTACCGTATCATCTGCAAAACATGATAATTTTCCATGGAGCTTCAAATTAAGAAGACCATTATTTAAGAATAGGATGAATAATATAGGCCCCAAAATTTTTCCCTGAAGAATTGAGTAAGTAAAAGATTGCTCGTCACTGTTTCCAAAATTTTCGTTCTCTACTTCCTTCCTAAATAATTCTCCGCCCAATCACGAAAAAAAAAAAAGTTCCAGTCATGCAGCATGATCGTATGAGCGAATTTTCATAAACTATCTATCGTACTATAGTATGTTAAATTGCATTGAAATTGGATCAATTTTAGTTGACAGAAATGGTTAAAAACGAATTTTATGGCAAAAAACTTATTCGAAATAAAATTTCACTGATTCAAAAGGGATTTTTGATTTTTAAATTTTTTTGCAGTTTAAGTACGTCTTTTAGCAAATTTTAATGACATTTAAGTACGTTTTTCATCATAATTTTGAGCAACAATTTTTAATGGCCTATTTAATCGTTGAAAATTTAGTTTTGACTAAAACTCTACAAAAAAATAAAAATTTTACGATTTTTGGCCGTTTTTAGCCATTTTTAGTGATTTTTTGGGTACATTTTTCGAAATTTGACCAATTTAATGTGCTCAAAAATTGTTGTCCAACGAACTCATCCTTTCTTTTGAAATGCTTGATTTTTTGGCGAAAGAACGAAGTTTTTATCTCAATTCTATCGAGAGTTATCGTCTGGAATGACACATACATAGATATATACATATATAATACTCGTATATATACATATAAAAAAGCGTTAAAATCCAGGAATCATTTCAGAATGCCTCAAAACAGATTTCGATGAAGAAAATTTTTGAAAATTTTTATTTTAACATTTTTGGAGCCATTGCAATAGCTTCATTTTCTAAGAAAATTCGCTAAAAAAAAAAAAAAAAAACCTTGCGTTCCATTAAATATTCAATTTATTATACAGGGTGTTCACACTTAAGATTGTTAATCTACCTACTAGGGATCGATTCTACTACTAATTTTTTTTTTTTTTTTTTTTGAACCCTTGATTTTTGGAGTTTTTTACTCTTAAGTTTTTTTCCGTGTTTTAAATCCTACATCACCAAAGTCGCCATATCTCCCCTGACTTACAATGTAATATTACAAGTAGATAATATCGTTGGAAATTATATATATATATATATATATATATATATATATATATATATATATATATATATATATATATAAGATGGGAAAATGAACGCTCTTTCCAACGATATATCTATATTTAAGATTACATTGTATGTTAGGGGGGATGTACTAATGTCGAAAACACGAGAAAAAAAATTGATAGTGAAAAAACTCCAACAATCAAGGGTTTAAAAAAAATTGCTAAGAGGAATTTTTTGTTGGAAATTAGTTGTAAAACCGATCCCTTGGAAGTTAGCAATTTAAGCGTTGGAGTAACACCCTGTACACACTCACAGGTGGTTCCCTTACCAATCTGATGATCTCTTTCATTACAATTTATGTAAATTAAATGTACCTAAAATGTATAAGAAAGTAAACATACCTTTGAATCATCAAATAACCGTAACTACGTAATAATCTAACTAGTAACTTTTATTAATCAACTAAACAAAGTATTCGCTTATTCGGCGTAGGTGTCTTGTCTGGAAAACGTGTGTGATCGTATGATGGCCATTCTGAACTTACCATGGAACTCATGATGAATATTATAGATCCCTGATTAGGCTGTGAAGCGAAAGCGCTAGGACCATTCAATAAAAAGTTTTTTGAGGAATAGCCGTAACAATTTCCTCCCCTCACCTCCCATCCAATTTATTTACTATTTTCCTATTATCTTGTTTATCTCAATTCACGAGTAGGATACAGGAGAACACTATTCTTATTTATAAAGTTTTCGAGATCTCGGTTTTTTAAAAATATTTCAGCCAATCAACTACCTTAAATCGATAGATAATAATTAGTTTGTTGATTTTATTCAACACCAATTAATAATGAGTAATTAAATTTAGTATTAATCAATTTATTTACTGTTATTATCCTGTATCTCTCAATTACGAGTAGGTATAGAGTTTATTAATTGACGTTATTTATAATCGTTGCTTGTCCGTAAACCCAGTGTCCGTTCTGGATACAAGTAGGGTCTACGTTGTGATAGGGAAGTCCGCTCGTAAATTAGGAGATATCCTAAGAAAAATCCCCCTTCCCCTCAGACACTAAGAGCTCCTTTTCCCCACTACCCTTCCCTATAGCTGATATCACTGTCCTCCCTGATATCACTCTCCTCCTCCCTGGTATCACTCTCCACACTGGTATCACTCCCCGCCACGGCGTCCCCTCCAGCCGTCGCCCGAATTACGGGGCACAATCAAGATGATGGTGCGATAGTAAATAGCCCTCTGAGGGAGCCTCCTCCCTCCCTTTCCTCTTCACGGCGCCGCGCCGTCCCACCCTCGGGGTATCCGTGGTCTTTTACAACTCTGAGGGGAAGTCTAATAACTGACGAGCGAGGGGTAATAAGTCAGCTCGCTACTGAGCCCAGTTTCTTCTGTTATCTCAAGTGGGGGCGGATCCCCCCCCCCCCCCCTCCATAGTTCCCCTACGGTTCCTACACATCTCTCGGCCAGGAGCGTTTCCAGCCTGCCCCGGGGCGGCCGCGCGACACTAGCGATAAGAGCGGAAGCCAAGAGAATCACAGTTTTATTTAACTTACTTTGTATCTTACTCATAATTTTCAAATCTCTTTCTCATAGTTAGTATTTTAGTCAATTCTTTTGACATTTTCATGTCTTAGCTCTGTCACATCAACTGAAAATTGCTCACGAAAACAATTAGCCATTATGGAGAGCAAACCGAAGGTAGCCGACAACTCCCGATTCCCCGATTTCACATTTTGGTTTATTATTTCCAATAATAAGCCTATGTGATCGTGTAGCAAACAATTTTTATAAACCCCCCCCCCCCCCCCCCAACCCTCAAACTTTGTCACTTTACGTTTCAAGGTGCGTAGAATCCAAATTTGAAATGTCCGTCCGCCGTCCGGGCCATAAAAGGCCTAAGAATTTACTTAAAAAACCCGTTCTTTCGCACATAGACTCCATTTGGGGTCTAGTTGGTCCTAACGTTTAACCATCCCTATCGCTTTGCTCGCATAGATGCTATGGGCCAAAAACGGGCGAAAAAGTGTCTTTTTCGAGAAGTTGAGTGTTAGACGTGTTAGACGCACGCCTGGCACGCTTGGCAGGGGGTCACTGTGGTTGGTAAGGGTGGTGAGCGGGGGGTGGAGTGAGAGGAGGCGCCGCGGCACCTTGTGGTGGCTGGAGTGACCAGGGGCGTAGCAGAGGGGTGTAGGAGAATGGATATTTGGATATTTATTACTTTTACGTGTTATACCCATATAATACACCGCGGCACCATGAGGTGGGTACAGCGTTCCTTCGAGGCATGAATATAGTTTTTTTCTAGGTCATATTTGTGTGTTAATACCAATGCTTTTCCTACGCATATTTAATAACATATCCTCTCGACTTTTCGTACGTACTTAGATAATGCTATTATTAAGGCAATAACTATTTGAATAGATAGAAGCTCAAATCGAGAAATATAAACATTCGTATATAATTATAGAAGTATAGGTTGTGGCAACTCGAAATAGGACACGCCGAGGAGTCTGGACGGGCCTTATGACGTACGCAAGCCAACTAAAACTACGATCAAACTCAATTGAAAAAATAATAAACCTTTGTGAAATAATTTTCAGCGTTTTTCATAATGAATAATACTTTCGAGCCTTTTTGGATTTGTTGATACATTAGAAAAATATGATTAGGGATATCTAGAGGCCTGCGGCCCGAACCGCCCCCACCCATCCCTAACCACCTCTACACTTCCCCTATAATCTTTTCCCAATGTCTATCAAATCCAAAACCACATTGACCGCTCCCGAAACTACAGGCCTAAACTTTCAACGCGAAATTTCGAACCACTAATTAAATACTTCATCCGAACGCGATTTTGATTCGCCTCCGTTGGGAATTTCATCTGATAACTGGAGCTCCACATTTAACTTTGCAAATCTCTGCTTACAACAAATTAACCGGTGGTTTATTAATAACAAATTAACTATAAATTTAAACAAAACCCTGTGGCTACCATTTCATCTATCTTCAATGTCCGAGCCAGCGCAGGACATGGAGGTGCTATTACATGGAGCTGATTGTAATACAACATGTTGTGCAACATGCCCAAAAATAACAAGAGCTTCAGAGGTGAAATATTTGGGGGTTGTGTTTGATAGCCGGGTTAAGTGGGAGCAACAAGTTTCGCTAGTCAACACAAGATTTAAAAAATTAATTTACATCTTTGCTCTATTAAATAAAATATTATCACTGCCTCTATTAAAAATATTTTACTTTGCTCTTGTCCAATCAGTGCTTTTGTACGGTATTCCTGCATGGGGTGCCACTTATCCCACTACCCTATCGCCCATTATCACCACCCAAAAACAGCTAATAAGAATTATAAGTAAGAAGAGGTTTTTGGAACATACCGAACCCTTATTTAAACATTTGAATATTTTAAAATGTCCCTCATTGATGGAGCTTCATCGCATTAAACAGATCTTGAAAGAAAAAAGTTTTTCCACGCCTAACCATTTAATTTACACCAGATTCCATTCTTGCAACTCTATGACTATTCCATATTTTCGCACTACTCTTGGTTACAACTCATACCCAGCACGAGGTGTACGTGGGTTTAATGCTCTTCCAGAAACCCTGAGATCGGCGCTTTTAAATAAAAACTGTAAAAATAGTCAGAAACTCAAAAAAACACTTCATCATGTTATAACTTCTGCTATACTGCTGTTTTTAAACTTCATTATTATATTTTTCTATCTTGGATGGGTACATGTTTTGTTTTCCATTGCAGCTGGAACAATATTATTGTATTATTTTTAAAAGAAGCGTATTTCTTTTTCTCTTTTAAAAATAAGTAACCACTTATGAACATTTGTTATTTTCCTAGCTGAGGTACGACTCATCTCCCTGCCACGGGCTATGCCCACATAGGGGATAAGTTTCTGTATTTTTTTTAAAGCAATCTGTATTATTTTTAAAGAGCATTTTTATTTTCAATTTTTATGTATTTGTATTATGAAAAAGAAATAAAGAATCTAAAAAAAAAAAAAAAAATACTTCATCCGAACGCGATATTGATTCGCCTTCGTTGGGAATTTCGGGAGTCAGTCACCTAAAAATGAGTGGTAGATATTCGATGGATTTTACAACTGCAGAATCTGAGATTCCAAAGTTATTTTAACTCAAACTGAGCACACAAAAAAAGTTACTATGTCCTCATAATTTGTTGTGGTCAAGTTACATGACTTGGTATTTTTGTTTGTATCTCCCATCACCTCAATGACAACACCCTACGACACATTAGGCAATCTAGGCAAATAGTGCCACTTTAAATCGTAACGAGCCGTAGGCTATTTTATAACACTATTTTGCAATTGTATTTGTACATTCCATATATGTACCTATATCCTTACCTATCACCTAGACGGCGAATAGTAAAGTCTTCATCATCCTCGCCATTGTCGTTGTGGAAAATGTAAGAAATGGCGAGAAAAATGTAGTAAAACAGATAGGAAAACAGCAAATAAGAATTTTGTCTTGTAAACGAAGATAGCGAACATAGCTGCCTACCTAGTAACAATTGTTGTTTGGAATACTAAACACTCAAATTCGGCTGGTAGTTTTGATAGTTGATTTAGCGCGTTTGATCATTGATTTATCTGAACCGGGGATGGTGGAACCAAAGTAATATAATTGTTTTACAGCTGTGATCTTCAGTTGAAATGAAATGAAATGAAACTGTTTATTTGTATAAGCCTTCCGGCGTTACAAGGTTGGTGATCAATGTAAATAATCATACTATTAAAGAAATAATGCCCATGAAATAGTAATATCCAGACTAAGCGGACAATAGATATTCAGCTAGTGTAAAAAACCGTCGTTCAAAACGAAAACTCTTATTCGTATACAATAGTTAACAAAGCTTGAAGAAGTAACAAAGAAGAGAGTTCAAAGTAGGACAGTTCGTTTGTTAGAAAGAAAGAAAATTGTCTGGACATACACAAAGAAATTGAAAGATAGTATCAGACTCAGAAAGGTTACATAAAGGACAATCCGCAATGTTATCGAATTTTACAGTAAGCCTGGGTATACTTTTTTTTTTTTTTTCAAGTCTTTATTGGCTTCGAACAAACTTTCAGCCTTACATATTATTGCTATTTTACATATTTATACATATAATTATGATATTGTTACAAAAAGTTATATCGATATTTGAATGTCCGTCAAAAACTCGTAAACCTTAGTTGCAACGTATGCGATGTTTGTTCCTCTTATAGTGGAGATAATATTGCAGGGGTTTTCGATGTCTTGCCATATGCTTTCCAGTAACGTAGTTCTTTGAGTGTGGTAGTGAGGACATTCCAGGAAAATATGCTCCAGAGTTTCTTCATGAGAAGCGCAGTGAAGACAGTACGGCGAGAGGGCTATGCCTTTTTTGAAAAGAGCCGTTTTCGTGTTGCAGTGCCCAGTTCGGAGCCTTGTGATGGAGCTATAAAAACGTTTAGGATGGAGGCTGGTGTATGTTTGAAACCAGGGAGGATCAAGAGGAGCCTCAGGGAATATTGTTCTGTGGTGTTCTCCTCTTCCGTATGCATTATGGTGTGCTTTCCACATGCTGTTCGTCTGAACCCTAATGTGGCGTTTTAGGTCGGTGTATGGGAATAAAGGTGGACTCTCTCGTTGCCCGGAATTCCTCGGTGCCCCTTCACCCAGCAGAAAATAACTATTGTACCATGGGTACGAAGATGTGTTGCTTTCATCAAAATGTTGGCTTCTAGCATGGTAAGGCGCGTACTAGATTTAATGTTCTTAAATCTCATTAGTAGTGAATACCTAAGTCACAATTCAAATTTGCAGGGAGCATGTTCCCAGAGGGGCAATATATTTTGTAGATAGGGCTAAAAGTCAAGACGTCACTCGTTCCCCGTCGGATTGCCTCCAAAATGACTGGGCACGATGTAAGAATATATTTCTATGAAAATTGTTTGGGTCTTGAGCAGAACATGACGGGCTCTCCCCATATTTAGATAGAAAAAGCATCCATTTGAGAAGCCCAGTTGTATTGTTGGTCCGGCCGAACAGCGTGGAGCGCAAGTAGACGGGAGAAACAGAGCTGGAGTCCTCCATACTGCACAGCCTAGACCACCAACCCAAGGCCATACCAAGAATCCTCACCTACAGGTAAGGCATTGCCAACTCGGTACGAACAAAGTAGTCTGGAGTGTTACTGGGTAGAAACAAGAAAGATTTATAACTACGCAGCCGGACTTTCTCCAGAACCTCACCGTGCGACACACCCCACGACTCAACAGCATACAGAGATGACGACGAGAGTGATCTTCAGTTTTATGAGTGATCTTAAGTTTAAACTTTGGGGAAACCGGCCCAAAGTTAACTACAAGAACTATTGGTTTGCTATTAAAGGAATTGAGCTGGTATACAAATGCACTGCTAATCAACGATTAGTAGGTACCTAACATTGATTTGTAAAATAATAGTGTTCCACAACTTCGAATTCAGTGTAATTACAACTTCGTGGCACCCCACTTTCAAATTATTAACCAAAAATACAACTGTTTAGTAACAAGTTGTTCTAACTATAGGACCCGGAACTGTCCAATGAACTATTGTTCTTTAAAGAATGAATCATTACTTTGCTGAATGCTTACTTACTAGTTGGTATCATCGTAGGGAAGTTTCTCTCGCCAACATGGAGAAACTTTCTATTCCGACCCTCCGAGGACAATTTTGAAAAAACTACTCCCCAAATTAATTTAGCCGTCGCGTGCGCTACGCTAATTGCGTCGGGCTGAGGTGGTGATGTGAGTGGACGATCGGGGTGGTCGGGGGGGTTCGTTGCCTTCTAATCAATGAAACGAACCTCGTGTGGCCAACAGCCGAGCTGGGGGTCTTCACTGCGGGGAATTTCCAGTATCAAGCTGTCCAACTAACAGATTATTGTCCGTCAGG
This sequence comes from Adelphocoris suturalis, assembly GCA_030762985.1. Lineage (NCBI taxonomy): Eukaryota > Metazoa > Arthropoda > Insecta > Hemiptera > Miridae > Adelphocoris > Adelphocoris suturalis. Next base: position 118,580,473 of record CM061043.1, read on the forward strand.
AGGAAGGTTTTACGGCGTTAAGGTTTTCCTTCGTGGCAAAGGGGATTACGTCAGCGTGCATTTCCTTTGCTGAGTCAACCCTAATCCAATATAAGGGCGTCCAAACGACAGCATTGATTCCAATTGGTTTCCCTTGCGTTGCGTTCAAGAGCAGAACTACAAATATCTATCGCATTTTGTTCACTCAGCAGGAATTACGAATCGTAATTAGCTACCAGCTTGTTTGCCTAACAAGTGTACATCATTCTGTAGTAAAATTTTGAATGTTCGGATTCAAAAACTCCAGTGAGGAGGAACCTAACAATTACTAACACAATAAAATACCTATTATTCATTACGATGAAAATTGAAATCGTACTCGTACTTTAACGGTCTCTTGGGTACTTCCCTTCGTATTGCTGGAGCAAGGATATGGAACGCCCGTCCCATTGCCATCCGTCGTTGCCCTGATTTATTTTTTATTATTTTTTTTATTATTATTATTTTATTTTATTTTTTATTTATTTATTTACTTTTTTTTTGCTAGCTGAGAAACATTTTGAGCTTGAATTATTCACTTATTCTCACCCACCATGATATTTTTATTATTATATTCTACCATACCTATTCTTCTATTTCATTAAATCCATTTTTACTTCAAATACCTAATTAGTTGCTTCACTCTCTCAAAAAAGAGCTGATTTCACCCAAATCGGGAAAATATTTCACACATCTCCCTCCATGATATCCATGAACTTGAACTAAAAATACCACACTAGAATACATAAAACGTCCACGTTACAATAACTGAGAAAGCTATATTACCGATCCTAACTTGACCTACACTGGACCCGATCAAGATGGATTTCTGTAGGATTTTATCGACTTGAGGCACTGATCCTTGAGAAATGGGTTTCCGAAACTTCATCTCATTGTAACTGGCTCGTATTTAGGATTGAAATCCAGGAAATATTCCATAATAGAATAGTTGGAAGCGTTCAGATGATTTAGAAAGGAGACGGAGGTCTACCCAACATGAAACACTCGCCGGAGTTGCGGGTTCGGCCTGAGGAATAACTAACGTTTCCCTCTTGGCGCTCGCGCCAGTCTGCAGTGGCCAACTATACCGAAACGGCAAATGATGTCCAAGGCGGAATTACAAGAATGTCAATATCTATAGTAAAAATGACAGTGACAGCCTGCGTACGAACCAGCACCTTGAGACATTTTTACTTTCCGGTTACCTCGTTCGCCTTCTTAGGGCCCGTTTATCAAATACAGCGGTAAGTTCCAGACAAACCTCAGGCAGTTACCTAGAGGTTACCGCAACCTATCCAACAAATTTGGTCGGGCGTTTATCAATCGACTTTATGCCCTCAGGTAGCTACCTACAGATAGTTAACTGCTCAGATAACTTCGTCTGTGGGAAAAAGGGGTACCATACTACAACAATGATTTCCCCACAAAACAACGTTACAACACTGGTATTTTTAGTTCCTTGTGACGTCCATGGGTAAAAAGTAGATAGGTATAGCACAATAGAACAGCAACAACACTCCTGTCCTTTCGGTTTCATCTCTGATGCCAAGGGATCTCGATTGTTCCTACATTATTAGGTAGGAACAAGAACTACTCACCAAGCTCATAGAATCTGAGTGTAAGGAGAAGCTTCATCGAGTAAGTTAAAATAATCGGGACGTGGACGAACCGTATAAGGTCTTCGTTTGTATTCTACGATTTCCTAATCCGAAAAATCGGAATCAATCAAGTCAACTTCGTTGTACATTATGACAATGTAATATGACTTTATATTATTATAAAAGTATATATCATATCATTATTTGATATGTTTTTATCATTAATTTTGGAGAGTTGTGAGTCAAAATGGTTATCGCTTCTGATTTCACACTTCAATTCATTTATCTTGAATATAGTAGGGATGACTGTCGAAGACAAATATATATCGATATTATGTTTTGCACAAACTATGTTACACACCGATAGGATGGTAAATCTCAGTGGAATAGCGACTTTCAGCTTCTAGTTTTCAGTAAAAGGCGAAGGCTCGGAACTTATTTTTTCAGGTATACATTCGTTCTTCAGATGTTAACTATTAGTGATCCATTGTTTTTAGAGGTCAGTTCTCATTTTCAAGCCTAAATTGCGAAATTTGGTACATCCACGGTACTAGCAATGCTGCCATAGTACTACACGTTATAACCTCTCTACAAAACGTTAACCACCAATAAATCGCTAACTGAGGGAGATGAGTCTCAGGTAAGGATACCAAGCAGATAGCGGTATCTTGCAGGTAAATGTGAGTTGATAAACAGCCAACGAGAAGTTATCCGAGGCAGCTAGTTACCTAGAGTTTGCCTGGGCTTTATCTGCGATTGATAAACGGCCCCTTAGTAAGCCAGCCTAGCCTGGTTACAACCCAATCCCATAACGTTTATACCTCGAAGATAGTTTATAGTTCGTTAATAACTTTGCGTGTAGCACAGCGGCTTCAATTTTTCGAGCGGTTTAGACAGCGTAAAATTTTAACATAAATTGAAAAATTGCCAACGGCTGGCGAACAATTTTTGTACGATGAAAAATTGCAAAGATACAGTTCCAAAGTAACGATTTGGCTGTAAGCGAGAATCATCAGAAAAAAACTACTTCTACGTTTTCTACGAAAAATGTGCTATTTATAGGTTAAATAGCAAAGAAATTAGTACCAGAACTCATTTAGCTGCTCCTTGGGCAACACACCGTATAAACTAAATCACTCGCGACGAAATTGTGGAAACCCATTTCAAAACGGAAGTTAGTGAAAAACGTTGTGTATTTCCACGAAAAATAAAGAGTTACAATGTTAAATCGATTTCGACGGTTAGGCCATCATCAGTAACAAACAATAACTTATTTGTTTGTTACTGATGATGGCCTAACCGTCGAAATCGATTTAACATTGTAACTCTTTATTTTTCGTGGAAATAGACAACGTTTTTCACTAACTTCCGTTTTGACACCGTATGATGCGTTTCCAGATGTTCCAAGTCCATTCGAAATTGTAGCTTGTTAAATAGAAAATAAATAAGCCTTGGAGCTCACATAGCTGATCTAGGGAGATTCAGAATTAATGATTAATTTTTTGATGTTCCAAGAGGCCACCATTTCATATTTCAGCTTCATAGGTTGCATAGCAAAGAAATTTGCTCTGGATCTCACTCAGCTGATCTGTGGGGCTCTTGACTTCATGATTCGTTTCTGGACGTCCCAAGGGTTCTCCATTTCAAATTTTAGCTTCACAGGTTGCATAGCAAAATCTCGCTCAGCTTATCTGGAGGGCTCTAGATTTGATTCGTTTTCAGGCGTCTCAAGAGTCTTCCATTCCAATTTTTAGCTTCATAACTTGAGTAACAAAGAGATTACCTCTATAGGTTCAATTCAATACCTCTACACTAACGAGCATTAGTTTGAAAACAAAACTAGTAAACTTTTATGCCCATATCTCTGCTATTCGTACAGTCACAGGGTAATATTGAACTGGAAAATGTTGGTTGAATCGAGAGCTTTCCTACGAGTGGTGATCAATTTTTGTGGGTTAAAAATGAAAGATGAACCCAAATAACTACGGAGTTGTTGTAAGTGAAAATGATCAGAAAGTTTTCGTGGGTCGTTTTTGGTAAATTATAGGTATCCGTAAAAACGCATTCAACGTTAAAAGTACCCGTCAGCCTTTCTTCGTAACGTAACGTAGCAGTTTTTCGAGAGTGATTTTTAGCTCATATGCCAAAGCTAAGCATGAAAATGTCCATACCTGGCCACAACATTGAAAGTATATTTTTTGTTGTTGACCTTTCATGTCTTTACTTTGTCACATAACCGCGAAATGCGTTTCTTTTAAGGCGCGAGATTTTTTAGGGGTGACGAAATTTTCAGATGATTCTCGCTTACAACCAAATCGTTACAATGGACGTATTTATAAATTTCAACAATAAACGTATGTAACCGACAAGAAAAATTTTTTTTAACCCCCCTCAAAATTTGTTGGTTTACGTTTCAAGATGCGTAAAATCCAAGAATCGAATTAAAACAAATCCGTCCGTCCACCGTACGCCGTCCGTAGCTTTTCTCAAAAAGTATTGGACCAAACTTCAAGAAATTTTGCTCAAAAATCATTTATCAGCCAGGGATGTGCCAGTAACATCGGCATCGCGTTCGATCAACACTAAAGGGTAGAACCTAAGGGCTGAAATATTTAGAATCGAGATCTTGAAATCTTTCTATGTAACAGTAATGAATTTTTTGAGTTTCATTTATAGGTATCCACCCTTATAGGTTTCATTTATAGGTATTCGTTTGCTTTCCCTATGGGCTCAAATATTGACAAGTAAAAAATACATCAACACGGGAGAGAATCTTTTTTTTTTAACACAGAATGTGTTTTAGCCATGGACTAACTAGCCGAAAATGGAACGCGGGATGGTAACGAAATGTGTGACGGTGATGATTTTCACGTACAACCGAGCCGTTGGTAGGGAAATGGAACTTCCGCAATTTTAATCGCACAGAAATCGTTCACCATTCGTTGGAAAGCTCCTGATTTATCCAACCATATTATGTTAACTACTGCGAAGTGCGTGGCCATCAACCTGAGTTATGAGCATGGTTATTTGAATCAATTGTTTACACACAGATGATCATTCTCAATAATTGATATTGTCAACATGATTGCAACCGCTTGTAAATTTTCTTATGATTTTCACGTACAACCGAGCCGTTGGTAGGGAAATGGAACTTCCGCAATTTTAATCGCACAGAAATCGTTCACCATTCGTTGGAAAGCTCCTGATTTATCCAACCATATTATGTTAACTACTGCGAAGTGCGTGGCCATCAACCTGAGTTATGAGCATGGTTATTTGAATCAATTGTTTACACACAGATGATCATTCTCAATAATTGATATTGTCAACATGATTGCAACCGCTTGTAAATTTTCTTATGATTTTCACGTACAACCGAGCCGTTGGTAGGGAAATGGAACTTCCGCAATTTTAATCGCACAGAAATCGTTCACCATTCGTTGGAAAGCTCCTGATTTATCCAACCATATTATGTTAACTACTGTGAAGTGCGTGGCCATCAACCTGAGTTATGAGCATGAATAGTAAATGAATAGTAAACAATGACGATTGTTTGGTTGTCACTTGGTTGCGCGACAACGCTAACACATTCTGTGTTTCAATAATTTCGTCCGAAGTATGTAAATAGAGGTAACCGGGGGTCCAGGGGGCTTGCCCCCTGGCGAGGCGCGGAGCGCCGAGTTTTTTTTTTTTTTTTTTTTTTTTTTTTTTTTTTTTTTTAATTATGGCACATTCAACCATTCAGTGGTCATTTGTGCCGAATAATCACAAGTAATTCAAATTAATAGGACATTAACTACAGTTTATAAAACAGTGATAGTCTCTTGAGGTGGTCGAAAACTTCTTTCAAGTGAGTCGAACTATTTCCCAAAAGTTCTTCTAGATTTTTCGGTAGCCTTGGTGAGATGTTGTTGAATACAGGACATTCCACAACGTAGCACGTGGTGACGTATAGTAAGTTGGCATCCACAAGTAACGCAGTTTGGTGGTGGGATTCGATCCACAAGTAACGCAGTTTGGTGGTGGGATTCGATCTCTTGTCATAAGGTAAGAATGAGTGAGTCGTGAGTGCCCGATTCTGAGGCGAGTTAGGATAACTTCTTCCCTTTTGGAGTGAACAACGGATCCGTCGACATTTCGAGTACAGCTACATGATGACCAAGGAAAAACACTCTTCTTTATTTCCCAGAGTTTCTGGTGCAGCATGAGCTGCCAGTTCGTCTGCCAACTGTTCCAAATCTTCGATGTAATTAATGTCCTAAAATGTAGAGGAGGGATGATGGCGATTCTTCTGCTGCTGATTTTGAAGACTTGTCGGCTATTTCATCACCCATTATTCCAGAGTGTCCCGGAACCCAGCACATTATGACGGTTTTGCCACAATCCTTGAATTTCTTTATGTTGTTTAGTATGCTTTCAATCAATGGATGCACTTCGACCCATCTTTAAATTGTCTGTAATGCACTGAGTGAATCGGAACAAACCACAATTCTCTCTTCGGTTTGAGACATTAAACGCAATGTTTTGTGAATTGCAAACAGTTCAGCAGGGAGTGAATCGTGACCAGTAAAACATCAAAAATCGTCTTGAAAACTACGACAATTGTATCAGCTGGTAGTACATGTATAATTCCAATGGAATTTTGACTTCCCGAAATCAAGTTTTTATAACTTCTGTATCCTATTGAGCTTGTGTAGCGTAAATAGGTAATCACCTACTTCAATTATATTAATTTATTAAATTATTGATTAATAAGTACTTAGGAATTAGGTACTCTTAATTAAATTATTATTTCTATTCCAACAACAGAAGGTTAATTACTTCTGAGTCTACCAAGGTCGGAACGTTTTAGCCGATTTTCTAAGAAAATTAAGCTATTCCAATGAATCCAAAATTTCCTTCTTGAAAATTCGTTTTGAAATGCCTTCAGTTTAATGCTTTTTGACATGTGTATGTAGAGTTTGATCAAAAAGTTCTGGTTTTCAATTTGCGCGCAAACAGAGGGTCGTTCTAACTTCTCGGTATCCTCAACGTTACTCTTTCTGAGTCACCAGGCTATTTTATATTGCTGTAATATTTTCAGTTCTCGTGTTATTCTGATAAGCTTCGGGACCTCCGAGGCTAATTTCTTTCTTAATCGACTCACGTTGCTGAAATTTAATGGAGCTCGTTTGGGACACCTCAAAGACAATTACGATTTTCGGAGGATCACTGAATAGGTGATGGGGCCTCTGAGGCAAATTTCTTTCCTTTTCGACCTGCCATTTTACCAAGTTTTCTGTTTTGTTGTTTTGACATTTTTAGAAAATTGTTCAACGTTCACCTACTATAAACCGTAAAAAAAAGTCCAGTCATGCAGCATGACCCATGAGCAAATTTTTGAAGAAATCTTCGACATTTCAGTCGCTATTGATCGTGTAGAGAAATTTTAGTTTATGATTTTGATAGACAAACATGGAATCGAATTATTAAAAATAATTAGGAGGTACTCATACTTTATTATTATTAAACTAATCTTGTAGATTTAAAGACAAATGTAGGTAAATATTCATAGATTTCGATGTCCAATGTATTGAAGGCAGTTGAAATCTTAACAGTATCCTATCATAACATCATCAAATCTTGACATAAAATTGGTTAAAATTGGTATACAATTGGTTATACAGGGATACTTCCATAAGAGTAGTTCAATCTGAATTTGGACAATGTTTCATGCAAATTTTACCGATTTTTACAACTAGCGAACGGCATTATTTCGATTTTTGACTGATTTTTCAACTTTGAAATTTTTGAAAACTAGATACATATTCTTATAGGAAATTTTACGCTGATTCCGAATATACCACATGTTAGTATGCTGAAAAAATTATTTCGCACAACAAATCGCAAAAAAACAGGCTATTTTGACATTTTTGACTACATTTTTGAAAATTTCAACCCGAAGATGTAATCCGATCATGCTGGCCAACGAACTTGAACTTTCGTTTTGTGTCCTTAACATTTTAAAATTTGTTTGAAGTTTCTAGCACAATTCTACGGACAGTTATCGTCTGGAATGGCACATACATATATACATACATACATTAAAAAAATGCGTTAAACTTCAGAATATGATTCAGAATAGCCTGAAACGGATTTCTGCATAATATTTTTTCAAAAATTCACATTCTACAAATTTTGAGGCAAGAGCAATAGCTTAATTTTCTTCAAAAATTCGCTAATTGTCGGGTCCTGAGCTATAAAGGTGTAAACCCCTTTTGGAAGGCAAAATGCGCCAAGTTTTGATCATTTACTAGAATAATTATTATAGACCAATGCAGTGCGCAGAAGGGCTATCTAATACAGAAATAATAAACTTGGTGTAATGATTTGCAGCGTTTTGTAGGTTAGTCTAGCATATCTTTGAGGTCTTTTCATCCGACTATTTAGCGCTCTGTGAATAATTTACGTAATAAATTTTGGAATGTGTGTTGACAGCGTTAATCATCCTGTATATAGCTAAACTTGTATTTCAGCTGTATCGTAATCAGCTGCAAGGAATAACAATAAATTATTATTATTATGTTAGGTAACTCTGAATCAAGGTAACTCTAAATTAAATTGATTGACTCTGTAGAAAGTTGTGGGCTTTCCTTTTGTCATATTTACGAACCTGCAATGTGAGTGAATTCGTAGAAATGAATGACAATAGTCATCTCAGAAGGTGCCTGTTTAATTCCACTGTCACATCCCTTCATGGGAATGAAGCGTTTATCCTGGGGACAATGTTCCTTTAGAACGATTGGGGGGTTGCGCAACCCACAGTTACGCAATTTCACTGAAAACATGAGAAGCCTTTGCTTGAATCGGATCGTGCTCATGTCGGTTTAGTTAATTTAATATCACTTTCTTCTCCAGCAGTACATAGCATGGTAAAAACACTGCAAATTATTACACAATGGTTTATTATTTCTGTATTAGTATCCCTCCTACCATAAAACTACCAAACTGACTCTATGGTGCATTATCGCAATATAACTGGTCGATGTCACCCACCAGAAGGAAATAATTTAATTAACTTAGAAAAATGAATAAATTAAACAAACAAAAAAAAATCTTTTGAGTGATTAGAAAGAAAGATTTGAAAAATGTAGTGTCTCCGCTGCGATACGAAAATCAAGCTTTCCAAACGATGAGTTTGTTGGCCAGCACTTTTTGAGCACATTCAATTGGTCACATTTCAAAAAATTTGCTAAAAATTCACTAAAAGTGGCTAAGAACGGCTAAAAATTATATTTATATAAATTATATTTATAAAATTATATTATATTTATAATTTTTAGCAGAATCTTAGTCAAAAAAGTTTAATAACGATGAACTAGCTCATTAAACAAATTTTACAGAAATTTATGCTGAAAAAAGTATTTAAACTTCAATAATATTTGTCGATAAATAGATAAAAACTGCAAGATAATCTAAAAATTTGAAATCTCTTTTGAATTGCCGAATAATAGTTAGAAAGTGTTTTCTGTCATAAAATTAGTAGTTAACAATTCCTTTTTACTAAAACTCCTGAATTGTTAAAACAATTTAACATGATACAGGGTGGGGCCGGATAAGTGTAGAATTTTGTTTAATGTTAGTCTGCATTATTGGTGGAAAGTGCCACCAACCGTATCTTTTTATCTCAATCCGTACTCAAGATATGATTTTTTAACGGTTTTTTCTGGAGAAACCGTGTTTTTTCCTTGTAAACTCGAATTTCCCCACTTTTCCTTATTTAATTTTAAATGTTGACCTCAATGTTGGAATTAACGTTGAATTTTCTGCAAGAATAGAGTACTTGGGTTCTTAAAAAGTACCATCCAAAGACCTTCACATCAGCTCAAACATAGACGATTTTGAAAAAATAAAATTTCTAAAAATCTTTAAAACTTTACCACTCTTACAAAAAAATCCTGGACACTGGCAAATCTCATGAAAACTGCTTCATCTAATACTCTCCTAACGGTATAGCAAATTTTACTTTTACTTTTTGATTTTAAAATTTTTTGAATCATTGCAATAGCTTCATTTTCTACGAAAATTCGCTAAAAAGAAAAACAAAGTTCCCCATCAACCATTTCTATTTTTTCCCTTTCTCGAAAAATTCTTACGGCTCCGTCCGGATCTCCAACTGAGCGAATCATGTATTTAAAAAAAAGTACACAGTCATGTAGCATTTTCATGCAGCAATTCGCAATTGAGCGAATTTTCAAAGATAAATAGTAGATAACATTAAATTAGGCACTGAAATTCTGATCATTGAGGCCAACCAAGTCTGAATAAAACTGAAGGAACAGCCGAGTGACGAGATCGCAAAGGAAATTTTAGAACACTCAACAATTTAGTCAATTATGGGCATTTTCCTTCTAAAATTCGATTTTTCTCACTTATTAATGAATCTTGGAGATCTGGGAGTGCTCGCAATCGACTCAGCACTGGCAATACATTGACTGTGACACTCTTCACAACTTTTTGTCAAAAAACCGATTTTTTAGCGATTTTTCGGATTTTAAATTGTAAATTTGAGCCTGAAAGTCTGGAGCGATCGGGCTGGCCAACAAATTCGACCTGCTTTTTGCCAAGACGGTTTTTTTCTGCATTGGAACGAATTTTTTATTTCAAAAACAAATTTTGAAGCCATCTAAATGGCTCATATTTCTTGGAAAATTCGTTAAAAGGGAAAAAATTCAAGTTTACTCATAACCTCCTACAATACTGTGCTCCTCAACGTAACGCTTTACTTCCACCGATTCGTCTTTTTTCTATAGTGTGGGTAATGTAAGTAGAGTAAAAATGTATGTTCTGCCTATCATCAGCTGACTGATAAGAGGTCGGCCATCTTGTTGACGTCACGTCTGACGTCATGCTGACGTCACTTTCCACAGCCTTCTAGATCAGTGTTGCCAGTATGATAGAAATGGTGGTTTCCCGCTCAAATTCAAAATTGATTTCCCGCCTTACCCCCTCCCCCTCCCCCCTACAGACCTAAAAGTAACGGTCAATCAGCTTATTGACACCCCTCCCCTCTGACGTCACATTTCACAGCCTTCTAGATCAGTGTTGCCACCTGTTTTTCCCCCGCCTAAATTTGAAATTCCCGCCTTTTTTCAAATTAACCTTTTAGGTAACCTAACATCAGTTGGTAATAGGTTGGCCATATTGAATGACGTCACGTGTGACGTCATATCACAGCCTTCTAGATTAGTGGTCAGGTTATGGAAGGTAGTGGGAGGTTTCCCGCTCAAAATTCAAAATTGAGTTCCCTCCTTATTTTACCCCCACCCTTAGACCTCTTAGTAAAGACTGTAAATCAGGTTATCACCAGCTGACTGATAAGAGCCATGTGACGTCACAGCCCCCCTCTGACGTCACAGCCATGGCCTCTTAGACTTATCCATCAGCTGTTTTAGTTCCCGCCTTTTTCAAACCACCTCCTCCTCCAGTGGCTGTTCCCATTTTTTTCTTTTCCACCTGTCAGTATCCTCCCCTCCCCATCAAATGTTTGTTCACAGCTGGCACCTACCGTTCCCTCCAAATTTTAAAATCAAATCTTCCTTTGAACCTACTAATCAGTAACCTCCCATTTCTGACGTCACATCAGATTAAGGATAGGGGTGAGGCATATTTCCAAATTAGTTTTTGGGGGTGGGCCAAAAATTGGGCAATTAACTCAACGTAGAACCTTCGAGTTTGGGCTCATTTTAAAGCTATTGATTAGATGAGTACAAATATGATAAAATAAACACCCCAAATGATTATTTTTGGGGGTGGGCCGACATTTAGGCAATTGCTTCAACGTAGAACCTTCGAGTTTGTACTCATTCAAAAGATATTGATTGAGAGATAATGCATACAATACAATATACACCCCAAATTATTATTTTTGGGGTGGGTCAACAATTAGGCAATTGAGTTAACATAGTATCTTCAGGTTTGGGGCTCATTTTAAAGCTATTGATTAGGTGAGTACAAATATGATAAAATGAATACCTCAAATTATATGTTCAGGAGGGTGGCCCATAAATTGGGCAATTGACTCAACGTAGAACCTTCGAGTTTGGGTTCTTTTTTAAACTATTGATTGGGAGATTACGAATTGAATAAAATTAAAAACCTGAAATGGTCTTTTGGGAGTGGACCAATAATTAGGCAATTGGTTTAACGTAGCAAAGCCGAGTTTGGGCTCAATTTAAAGCTATCCATTAGGTGATTACAAATAATACGATAACCTTGAATTGCCCACCACCCTCCCCCCTACGGTACCAGTCTTTCCTGACCATGTCTGCCTACGACAGCCCATTCGTACAGCCCATTCGATGACTTAACAAGACTCCTTTCTTACAGGAAGTGTTGAGTTTCTTTCCCAGAAAAAGACGACACCGTCGCGACACTGAGAGAGCAGACTTGTACATGTTCTCTCATGAGTCAGCTGAAAATATGCGACTCCACGTGTCAAGGTTAACCCCCTCCTCTAAGCATCAGTTGGAGGGGGTCATAAATCTTTCACTCAAACAATCCACCCATATTCGTTTCCAAGAGTTTGCAGATTGAGCATCATCCTCCTCGTCACAATAAAACAGTAAGTAAAACCTTAAACATTTATTCTAACTTGTTGCTATACACTTATACCTTTAATGTGTATTTATCTAAATTTTCAGATGGACTCGTTGCTTAGAAGACTGCAAAAATCTTCAACTGTAGTTGAATTACGATCAGTTGAGAGTTTACCATTAAATACACCTTTCGCAGTAATGAAGATGGTCTGGGTCCAGACGAAGTTTGGTCCTGCAGTGCAGGTCCATCTACAAGAACTTAATGATGCACAACGGCTCAAAGAAGAAGACGAAATCTTCAGGGTCTACCTTCCAAAAAGGATCTCTGGATCCATAAGAGAGGAAGACGTTGATGAATATAACTCGAGTGGTACAATTTATACTTTGGTATATAGAGGAAAAATGGGCAATGCCTTCCTTATAGATTTTTACTGAGAATATCAAATTTTTATGTAATTGATCACAATTGTAATTATGAAAATAAATGAACAAATAAATGAGGAGTGTGAATTTAACAAGGTTGTCACACACTGAGCACTGCGAGGCTGGGGCAGTGCTTCTTTTAAAATAAAAATATTTTGTTTTGATCGTACCCTTTAGATTTTATTTGAAATACCTAACGGGTTAGTAGATGTTTTTCCTCACCCAACCCCCTCCCTAACTACCAATGAAAATATACTATTCGTATATAAATGCTTGAGACCAGTGATCAATAACCCCAGTTGCTGATCAGACTCGTTAAAATGTGTGGAGATATGGATCATGATGAGTCTCAGTATTGTTGTGACTTGATGTGTTTTCAAATTCCATGCTGTCAGGTTGACGGAAAGGCTTGTGAAAAATGCAACAGTTTTTGTTACTGTGTTTGCCGTTGTGAAACTTATATTGCATCTAACACAGAGAAAGGAACCAAGGACAAAGATGGCTCTACAGGATCCTCCAATTAGATTGATCCTCCCTCTCACTTTCACAATTTTCAAATCTGAACAGACGTGAGTAGTTAGTCAGTTCATTGTTGTCACGGGAGTAACTTCATCAAAATTATGGTACAGGAGGTCAAAAAGTTTATTTTCTGTGCTAAGGGACGGAGAGGAATCAACGTTACTAAGGATGATGAAACAGGACTCAGTCAAGTTGTTATCTTCAATGGACGAAAATCTCTCATTGTACCTGCAGACGAATGGATGGTAATGCAAGATAATCTACGCAGAAATTTACCAGTCTATCTACAACGCACCTCAACGAGAAAAAATTGTAAGCAGCAAAATCCTGCTATAATTTCAGACACCTGTATGATTCGAGTGCAATTCGGAACCCCAACTTTTGGTAAGCGGAGAGCTATTGTTATGTTTGAAAAAATCCCTTGGCTGCCTGAGATGGAGATCAGGATAAGTGAAGTATGTATCAATCGTCAAGATGCGAAAAAGCTATTGGATCATCTCACCGAAATTAACAATTTCTTGTGTCAAGATGCAAACACCAGAACTAAGGCCACTCAAACTTCTACATCCACAGACCTTCCGCTTCATTCTCAATCATTATCATCATCAGCGTTATTTGATATAGACACTCGAGATTTCAACTATATAATCAGTGACCTTAGAGGATGATAGGAGGAGGAGTATAGCACAAAACTATGTAACCAGTTTTAAACTATGTGTAGGTGTGATCTATGATTATAAATGACTATGTATGTATGAATAATAAATAGCAATGTTGAAAACACATCTTATTAATGAAATAATATAACCACCTACTCCTTTAACCAAGAGGATGGATTATAAATATGCATTCATAAAGCAATTTGTTAATAGTGTTGTAAGAAGCGGAGCGTTAACATGAGTTTGAAAAGGAAATTAGCAGAAGAATTGCATAAACCTAAACGAAAGAATTTTATTCGATCACGAGTTTTGATCAAAGGGGTTCTTGATGATTTGTGGCAGGCAGATTTAGTAGATTTGAGAATGCATCCTGATAAAGGGTATAAATACTTATTAACAGTAATTGATACAGGCTCGAAGAAAGCATGGGCCAAACCCCTAAAGACGAAATCGGGCAATGAAGTAAGCAAGGCACTCTCCTCAATTTTTCGAACGAGTAAGCTTTCACCTAAACTCATACATGTAGATCAAGGTCGAGAATTCTATAATCCTCAGGTCTTGGAATTGATGAGGAAGAAGAGAATAAATATGTACAGTTCTTACTCAGAAATGAAAGCTCAAATTGTTGAGAGGTTCAACAGAACTATCAAACAATGGATGTGGACTGAATTCAGTGTACAAGGGAATAGGAAATGGGTATATATGATTCCTTCCCTTCTCAAACGCTATAACTGTAGGGTTCATAGATCAACAGGAATGAAACCGGCAAATGTTGAGAAGAAAGATGAACAATTAATCCTCTCTCGTCTTTTCCCACCCAACACCTACAAAAACCCAAAGCCAAAATTTGCCCTGGGTGATAGAGTTCGTATCGCGAAACTCAAGCATGCGCTCGCTAAAGGTTATTTACCATCGTGGACAAATGAACAATTTATTATCACACGAATACGAGCTGATGACAAGGTGCCAACCTACAATTTGCAAGATGTCCATGGTAATGAGGTGAAAGGAAGATTCTACGAGCAAGAAATGAAGAAAACCAACTTTCCAGATTATTATTTAGTTGAGAGAATATTGAGACGGAAGAATGGTAAAGTACTTGTAAAATGGCTTGGATTTGATGAGTCTCATAATACTTGGGAAGATGAAAAAGATGTAGAACCTTGAAATTTGGAAAAATTATATTTGTTTGTTTGCTATTGTATTCATCGTGATTTAAAAATACATTACTCAAATTATTGTTGTAGAGCACATTAATATTTAAAATACATAAATATACTAACTCCAAAGCAGGTGTATTTCTATAAATATGTAACATTATAGCAATAAAAATCTTACAGACTCATGAATTTACATTGTTTGCTCCCTTTATAACCATACGGCATAGTGTGGACACCATCCTCTAAAATCATGCGTTTGTCATCGAAGAAAGACAAACCAACCTTATGGTGTTCTGTTGTGCTGACATTGTGTAATTTTGAACTGATTTTTCGAAAAGTACAATATGTTACGGTTTTCTCATTTAATGTTCTAAGATAGTCATCGAATTTAACATTTTTTTTTATACATGACTTTTTCACCCCTTTACATTTCATTATATGCTTACTCGCGTAACTTAGACTATACAGTTTGGGTCTGAGAGCAACAACCTCTTTAATGGGGAGAGATTGAGTCTCATCCTTCAACTTGCCAACTACTTTTTTATTCTCTAGAGAAAAACAAAAATGATCGGAGGGATAATCACTAAAATCCATAACTTCTGAAAGTACATTTTTCAGCGTAGCATAAATGTCTGGAACTTTTACATCTAGAATGTACGCATCAGTATCCATATAAACTAAATCTACGTTATTTACACCACCAAATGCCGGCCTAAGAGTGTCATAAAATAACCTATACATGTATTCCTTAGAAATTTCCAAGATAGCAAATCCTACATATATTGGAGCATCAAACACTATTTTTTGTCTACCCATGCTCACTCCTAATAGCTGATTCTCTTGAAATATGTAACGATCCATAAAGTTAGGCTTTGCTGATAATTTCAACAATTCATCGTTTGATGTAACGAGCCGAAAATCTTTAAAATTTCGTTTGTTCATCATTGAACGACCGAAAACTGCATTGTTTGCCAATTTATAATAATCTTTCAAGAAATCCGAAGTTGAAACCGCTCTTAAAGCTGTGTTGAAATCCATATAATCAGAGAGCCACCTAGACTGCCTGAAGCTTAGAATTCTATGGACTTTAGACACTCTCAAGCCTTTCTGAAGGGCTTGAATTAGGTTTACATGATGGGTCACATAGTGGTTCTTATTGTGTAAAGTTGTCAACAGTTTTTTTACTTTACCACCAGGGGGGCTCAATGACTCAGGGAAAAAAGGTAAGTCGGAGTGTTCATCATGTAAATGCTCCGGGTATTGTACGTCAATATCAAACACAAATCCAAACTCACCATCAGGGTCAAGGTTGTGGTAATCAATTGACTGTACGTCGTCAACCCATTTGAATTCACCATATGGAAGGGAACACCCCATTGCATATCCATAAAGGTTATTCACATCAAGATATATAATGTGATTAAGCGGTTTTGAGGGGTCAAATGTCTCTTGTATCAGTGGGTTGTTTGCAATAGCGTGTCTTTTAACGCATTGGGTGATCCCTCCTCTGATCCCTGTCTCGATAAACTGAAGCATATCAATATCCTTGAGGATCTCCAGTTTTACTCCTGTCTTCTTTAACATAGCTTCCCAAAAATATCCGGGGGATGTAAAATGCCAGGATGGATCTATTTGATAATGTTGCCTGCTAACTTTACGGTAATTTTCATAAACATCTGCTAACAAAAGTATGTCTGATTTCAAATAAAGTTCTGTGTATTGCATCAGATTTTTTATGTTAAAATGATTCCAAACAGCTTGAGCATGTTTGTAATCCTCATATGAGATGTCATCTTCGGTTAAGTCAGAGTAGAATGCTTCCTTAGGAGGTAAACAGGTTTCTTTTAGAACATCCCAGGATTTTATATAGCTGTAAGGGTAAACCCCTTTTCTCAAAAGAAGACGTCTATCATGATCATTAGGGAAAATACTAGTTAGTTCAGGGAAGTCGGTTGATGTCTCAACCAATTTAGAAAGACTTGTAGAGAGGAACCTAAAGGAATCAAGAAATCTTGCTTTTATTTTACATCCCTCGAAAGTTTTTGTGAAACTAATGTAATTTTCCGAAGATTTCGCCAACACATTTATGGAGCCTTCATCCAAATTTAGCTTTTTTACTAAGAAGTGGCCGTCATATCCTGACAGGTTATGAAAATAAATAGGTATAAATTGAGGAAGTTTCAACTGTAAGTTACAATTTTGACAAAGACTTGATCGGAATTCTCCAGTTAAGTGATCATGATCAGCAACTTTTATGACGTTGGGAATTGAGAACTCAATATGGCAAATACTACATGAAAGTGCTGCATTATGTTTAATT
The DNA here is from genome assembly GCA_030762985.1 of Adelphocoris suturalis. Taxonomy (NCBI): domain Eukaryota; kingdom Metazoa; phylum Arthropoda; class Insecta; order Hemiptera; family Miridae; genus Adelphocoris; species Adelphocoris suturalis. Next base: position 118,597,747 of record CM061043.1, read on the forward strand.
TGGAGCTCAGGAGTCCATTTAATGTTTGTATTTGTTTTGTATAGACTCTCAACTATGTGGCATATGTTCTTCAACTTCTCCATGAAGCGATCCACACAGTCGGGACCTGAGAATGTCAAAAGCTCACTTGCAATGAGGGAAGGATAGTACGATTTGATATACATCCCTATACATGTTGGTACATGAACATCCCTAGCAAACGTCCATGACTGTTCTTCGGGACAGATGTTATTTGATTGAGAGGCTGATGTTAATGGTTTCAATAGACATTCAATGTCTCCATAGATCACAATAGGTACTGGGGCTAAATGCTTGATATTTTTGAATTTTATGAAGGAATTTTTGGGGAACTGATATCTACATGGTTCCAGTTTCCCACAAAATTCTTCATGTAAGACAAGTTTTTCGACCGCATCTCTACCTTGATACCTTTGGAAGCATCTCTCGCAAATCTCAACCTTCCTACAATGGCTTGTTAATTGCTCAGACACCAATCTGGATAAATCTCTGATGAAGCAATAGTGTGTATTATTATTCTCCATTAATAAAAGTAAGTTGAAATGTTGAGGTACTTTCTTCACTAACGGTGATATCCTGTATGGATACACACTGTTATTGTTATCGAGAGCATACAGATTGATACTGACTTGATTAACACGTTCAAATTTGGAAATATCGTTCTTGGAAACTGGATAATTAATACACGAAAAATCGAAATTATGCAGTAAGCTGTTATAAAATTCGGGGGTGGTGATGTTACGCTGTCCAGGCTCGGTGTAAGATCCTAGAACAGCATATTTAAAACAGAAATCATCGTTACTCGTTACATTGACAACGCTCTTGGTTTTGATAATTTTTGATGGCAAGGGGATGGGTGCGCCACCCTTTAATGGTCTAAATTTAGTTTGCTTCAATAGAATCCCATCAACACTAAGGAGACTCCAACCGCTAGACTTCCGCTCAAGCGATTCCATTTCGGCTAGGATATGTTCGAACTGGTTTTGAAGAATGAAATCAAGTTCATGCACATCTCCTAGCAGCAACGTTTGGGTCTTGGTTTTGAAGTTAGCAATAAGAATTTCTGGAGGTTGAAGGGGAGCCCCCGGAAGTTGTTTGGAGAATTTGCATTGCAGCCAAAGACTAAACTTCAGACCTCTCCACACTTGAACGCGCGAGCTCAATTTATCCGTCAGTATGTGAACTAAAGAGTACAAATAATATTGAGGGTTCTTAATGTTATTAAGATTAATAAAATAAGTATCCAAAACAGTGTCTCCAAATTGACGAACAACGATATCTCCGAGTTGGTTTGGAGGTGTTGTAATGTCTTCACACCATCCCCTTCCCCTCTGTAGAGAGGTGGTTGGACACGGGGTGTCAGCTCTACCGATATACCGGATTACAGATGGTCTTACATTTACACCTGTTGTACGCTGAATCTCATATTGCCTTTCATTGACCGCTTGCGAAGTTCCAGGCTGTCCGACGGATTTAGCGTAGGTGTGATCCATTATTGCGGTGTAGAAATCAAAAATTAGGCTAAAAAGAAAAAAAATTTTATTACTAATAATCATTATACAGGTTACTTGAATACATAAATAATCCTATTTATATCATTAATATTTCTGTACATGTCCTGAGATAGGTGTGTAAGATACAAGTTTATCATGAATAATGATAGCTACGCAGCTTGTGCCTACTTCAAAGTTCTGTGAAATTTCAATTTCAAGCCTTACATCAACTGCTCCCTCGCGTACAATATCCTCAGTTCTACTACAATCCAGGCAAATTAAAGGGCATTCTTTAAATTTTGAACGTGTCAATAGAGGGGATGAGTATTTTATATTACCATAATAGGACTGTTGAAAACGAATATAGTTATTGTACAATTCTGCAAATACCCCATTTTGGAGATCAATTGTCTGTTCCTGAAATGGAAATTGTTCATTGTTTAGAAACAGTCTGAAGCTTTTAAGAGGCACTGAGTCTGGAAGTGACAAATTCTTGGTTATGTCGTTCTTCTTATTCTTATAAAATGCGACGAGAACGTAGCGCGGCTTCTGGAGTTGATTAGTTGTCTTGATTGGCCATGTAAATGATGATGATTGAGGAACAGCAGGGTTCTCGTGGTATTCCCAGCTTCGAAATGCTAAAGGCAGTGGAGGATCTCGTTTGGTGGTTAAGTAGAGTTCTGCTTTAATGTTATCTGCGAGTTTCACAATCGGTACCACCCAATGAACTTTCTCCAAACTCAACGAAACATCCGTATGAGTGGGATGTCCTTGAAACACGTTAGAATCATTGCTCGCACGGGTGAGAACTAACTCTTGAGATACACCAGTCACGACTCGTTTTTCGTCTTCAAAAAACCCCATCCAATAACGCAAGGGTACACATACATTAAACATTCCTCCTGATGTGTAAACCGAGTCGGGGGCGTATGAGTTGGAATTTGGATTAGAGATTCCGGCATTTGACAAAGCATTTAAGTCTGTTTCAGAAAATGACGCCAGTCCCTTCAATGTAGAGACAATGCCCGGATTTCGTACTTGATCCACATCAGTACCGTTGATTCTGTATGTGATTGAATCAAAAAGGTGTGCGAACCCGTTGTTTATCACATGTAATGCTTCATTTGAGGTACCTTTGTTTACTTTCCCGACCAATGAGAGGAAACTATCAAACGGGGCGAAAGTTTCAAAACTGTTGATACCTATACGGATCTCAGACTTTGAAGATAGATCGGACATATTATAAGCTGCATTTCTGATAAAATGGTATCCCACAATTTGATCATTCACTATTGGGGGTTTAGTAATTTGTAGAAAAGACTCCATGACGTCTCACTTTGTATCCAAGGTTTTGAAGAAATTTGATGTTTCTCGAAGTCAGCCCCTTGTTTATCTTTTTCTTCAGAGGGCCTCCTCTTGCAGCTTTGAAATTAGATGATGGTTGGTCTAACAAGAAACTCGAACTCTGGTTTGAGTTACAACTGCGTTTGCTGTACTGGGGGTTTATTTTATGATAATATCTTTCACTAAAGTCAAATCCCATTCGGACTCTTCACAATCTTACTAGTTCCAGAACAATCGTGATATTTTCCTTTCTAAAATCCAAAAGGGAACCTTTCTCATCCACTACTCGAAGTTGAATGAAGTCAATGATGTCTCGGTTGATCTTTAAATACGATATTGGGGATGGTGTGTAATTGATTCTGTAATTAACCTCAACGTCAGGACAAAAGCTGTGTAGAACGTTTGATGGAGAAGAGTTGAAATATGATGAATCATGAGCTATTAAATTACACTGTATGTTGATCGAATTATAGTTGAAAATATTAACGTTGCTTGGTGCGTAGTGGGTCACATTTCTAGGGAGCACAACTTTTTCAGTATATCCCAACAGCGGTCCCACACAACCGTCTTTGGACATATCAACATCGAATGTGGCTATGAAGTGTACGAGTCCTGTTTTGTGATCGACTCCAAATTTAATACTGAAGTGTTGTAACGAAATAACTTTTTGAATTCTCATCTCATCCACACGCGATTCGATAAAATCAAAAATATCCTCCATACCATAGGTACCATCTGGAAAAACAATCGAGTCTTCTTTTTCACCCACAATATAAAAATGATTTGATTCATTTTTCTTGACATTCGAAATCGTATTGTAGCTCATAAAGGATCGTAACCCGATTCCATGTTCCTGATCATGTTCCAACTCGATTGGCGGGAAGATCGTTGCACTTAATACGCTTTCCTGAGAACTGAGGGTAAAGATTCTAGACATCTCTCAGCTAACAAGAAATAACACGAAAAATGAGCACAGTGAATACAGCCAGAGTCTTGATACTGAATGCTGTTGTAATAGATGGCACAGTTCTTTAAATATTTGATAACTTCGTTCGGTGGTTCCAAACCGAAAGAATCGAAGTATAAAGCGACGGCCCCGCTTTTCCGCAACGCGGTCCAATGAGTTCCATCCAAATCTGTTGATGAGGCTAAATTGATTACTAACCGTTCATGAACGTGGGGAGTTTTAGGAAGTTCATTTTTCATGTAAACCCCCCGAAAAAATGGGACTCGAGGACTCAGAACATTTTCAATTTCAATATTACTTAATGCTCTGTTTGGTAATTTCAACAACGCTTGTATTGGTTTAAGACGAATCCTCCCCCGAGCTTTGTTTTTTTCTTTGATGCTCTCAGCTTTTTCAATTTGTCCTCTCCCTTCACAGGCATCTTCCGATGTTTTCGAGGTAAAGTGGTCTTTGAACGAGTGACGTAACCGCTGCCAGATTTTTCCATTGCCATGTTGTGACGTTTCATCTCCTGGAGCTCCAGGTCTCCTCTTCTGGCGTCTCTGACGTTTTTTATGATCTGTGAGACACCTCCACCGAGCCCTCCGAGTGCACTGAGACCTGCTAAGAGAGGAAGCAGAAAACCTCCGTGAACCTCTCGTTTCAGCTTTGAACCCTTCTGTCCTTTTGCTTTCCTTCGCGCCCCTCTCTTTTTTGAACATGTTTTTTTCCGAGCCTGTAGACCTGCTCCTAGAGCCAGCTTCCCCTTCATAGCTGTGCCAACTGCTAGAGCTGCCAATCGTTCTTTTACAGTCGAATTTCTATCTTTAAATCGGGTAAATGCTTTATCCGCTAGGACCTTATCAGCTTTATGTCGATCTTTCAAAGTTTGGTGTTGGACATACGCGAGATCGTGATCTTTACAGTATGAATCCAGAGGTGTAACTGGTTGAACCCCCCTTTCGATTTGTCTTATAACGTCATTACCTGGTCCGCAAAAATTGCCATGTACTAGTAAAGGGGTACGGTTCCGATTAATGAATGCGTTTAATATGCCCATGTTCCCGGCTAAGTTATCACTAGGTTATTTATTCAGGTACTATATGCTTTTATACTCAGTCTACAAGATGAAGCTGCGTCAAATGGAACAAACATTTCCTATGATAAATTACGACGTCGTTGTTAAATCTCAAACTGATGATAATGAAAATACGTCAAAAAATGGTCCGTTTCTAGCGAATAACTGTCGAGCAATAGTATGTGGACCATCTGGGAAAGGAAAGTCGAATCTAATGATGAATTTAATTTTATCGGAAAATTCTCTTAAGTTTTCTCGACTGATCCTATGCTCAAAAAGCTTGCATCAAGAGAAATATTCATTTTTAGATCAAGTTTTCGAGGAGGTTCCAGAAATTGGATACATGAAATGCTCTAATCGAGAGGATTTCCCTGAAATTGAGGAGGATGAAGGGGCCAGGAACCATACACTTGTGATATTTGATGATGTGGATGGATCTTTCAACGATCTAATTCAGATTTTCTTCACACGTGGGAGACATTACAACGTGGATTCATTCTTTTTAATACAATCCTATGCATCATGTATGAAACATTTTGTCAGAGATAACGCAAACCTTATTATTATATTTCCACAGGATGGACGAAATTTGAATTTAATTTGGCGCGATCACGCTCATAATGATATGCCTTTCCCCAAATTTGCGGAAATGTGTAGGGGAGCTTTTTCTAAACCTTTCAACTTTTTGGTGATTGACAAAAGTGCTGACATGCAAACAGGCCGTTTTAGGAGTGGGATGGATTCATGTTTTGAGTTCCCTACAGTGCAGTGAAGAAAAGTAGTTATTCATCACCTATTCCTATAAATGGTATTATTTTCGCTAAAATCAATCATTCAACCTGTACTTATCATGACAGCAAGACTGAGTGATAGTTCTCTAGGGCTCAACAGAGAAATTAATCGCGAGAAAGAAGCTCAAATTTCATCCGAGCTTCACACTGCGAGAAAAGCTCTGAAAAAGAAATTTTCAGAGCTACAACATGCTCGTGAGAAGTCAGCACATTCTCTTGATCAACAGTACCTACCGATTACCAACACATTGAAAGAGCTCTTAGGAGCAGCAAACGAAACTAAAGGTGGAGCTGTGGTCAAAAAAAGAATGCAACGACAACGTCGACTACAAAGTGAAGTAACCAAGGGCACTGAATCTGAAGGATTAATTTCACAAGGGTCATCAATTGATGGTGATGATAATGAAGATCCAAGTATTCAGGTTCCGTCTGATACAGAGATTTTCGAATCTCAAGGGATGGGATCATCTCAAATCTTAACACCCCCCGCAACATCACCAGGGCCTTTCATGTCAACACCAATTGCTCATCCAAGCTCCTTTTTGGGAGCCCCTCAAAAATTAACCCTCATGCGACGAATAAAACGAGACACAAAGAGACTAGAGGCTTCTCATCGAGCGGATATCGATAACAGCATTGAGCCTGTACATAGTTTGATTAACTCTACGCCAGAAGCGCAAAAGATGACTCGCGATTTTATCGATAGATGGCCTCCGTATGCTAAAGTGTACTGGACCTATCTCACCACTGGTAAATGGGAAGGAGGAAATGGACAACAGCTTGATAGATATTATGGACCGAGTGTTAGTCGACAGGGCGTGAACCTCGGAGCTGCGAAAGTTGCCTTTGACGAAGATAACATATATATAAATGGAAATCCTTACACCGCAACTCCGGGATTGTATGAGTTAATTTTTCTGAAAAAACCTGTAAATTTTGATCCGCAAGATTTTGAAAACTATACCGATATAGTAAAGAGAAGCCATATAGCTCACCACGGTTATGATATACACCGACCATTGAATCGATTTGGAGGGGAGAAATATAACTCTATAATTTCACGCATATACCCTCCAAAGGATAAAAAGGGGAGTGGTTTGACAAATATGTTCACACACTTCCAAGGTTTTGATGCAGATGTGTCTCCCGATTGGATTTCAACAGAAGATGACCCAAATTTACTGGTAAAAAGATTAGAGTTGTCCCTGGGATCATTCGGTGCTGGTAATTCCCGACTTCAGAGCAAAGCCAACAAAATTCTCGATCGTTTAGAGGAATTGGGTTACATTTATTAAACCTTTGTGAGAAAACAGAATGCCAAGTGACAGATTCGGTGGTAGTATTAGGAAGCATGTTTCCGTACACGAACTTCCTACTCGATCATTCCATGCTGTGAGCAAACGTTACGTTGACTCGGCGCTTGATAAAATGATGACGCAATTAAAAAATGAGCTTCAAGAAGAGCTTAAAAATCTTGATTCTACCCTGAGAAATTTCATATCTATATCCATCGCAGAACGGTATAGTAAAAGCAACAGTTTACAAAAAATTCGGTCAGTTACAGCAAGATCTCGGAACGAGAAGTAACCATGTCATCAGTTATCATTGATCTGACGCTACAATGTGAGAAAGTGATAAAAGAACTATCAATCATTCCTCACGATGGACCTTCGACTTTCCTCCTTAATGTCGGCCCACCCCCAAAAATAATCATTTGGGGTGTTTATTTTATCATATTTGTACTCATCTAATCAATAGCTTTAAAATGAGCCCAAACTCGAAGGTTCTACGTTGAGTTAATTGCCCAATTTTTGGCCCACCCCCAAAAACTAATTTGGAAATATGCCTCACCCCTATCCTTAATCTGATGTGACGTCAGAAATGGGAGGTTACTGATTAGTAGGTTCAAAGGAAGATTTGATTTTAAAATTTGGAGGGAACGGTAGGTGCCAGCTGTGAACAAACATTTGATGGGGAGGGGAGGATACTGACAGGTGGAAAAGAAAAAAATGGGAACAGCCTAGGGTTGGGCGATAGTCGATAGTTACTATCGATATATCGATAGGTCATGTCTATCGATGGTCACTATCGATAGTGTCCACTATCGATGAATCTTTATTACTAATTGCTAACTTGCTAAAAACGCACACACGTGGCTACAAAATGCGTTAGCTTCATTCAATAACGCTACTAGTAGCTTGGAGGAGCAGATGGAAAGTGCAGACGATTCCGCATTGACATCAACACCCGAATCGCACATTCAGGAACCCTCTACATATAAGGAAAGCAGTAGCAGCGTTCTCATTCACGTTCACAACGCAAAAAAGATGAAGACATACAACTGAGAACATGTTCTGCAGATTCAATCATCACAATTAACAATTACATACAGCAACACCCATTGCCGAATGAAGCTCGACCATTACAATTCTGGAGAGAAAAAGAATTGTCAGGTGAGTACAACCGACTACATAATGTAGCCAAGAAGTACCTTTGCGTTCCAGGCTCATCTGTACCCTCTGAACGTGTGTTTTCTTCGGCCGGGAAAGTTATATCTGAACAACGCACAAGATTGAGCCAAAGGAAAGCAGAAATGCTAGTTTTTCTTTCGGGAAATATGTGGCTCAAGGAGCACAGTTGAATCTTAAAATTAACTATTTCGTTATTTTTATTTTCTGAAGATTTAATTTGTTAATTGTCATTGTAAACATGTAAATTGTAAATACTTTTTTAAAATTCAAATAAATTAGTTTTTTTCTCGTCTTACAATCTTATAATTTATATCCTACAAATTTCAAATAGCAGGTAGGTAATTGAATTTAATTAAATTAGTTGAAATTCTTTACTGAATAGGTCTGGAAAAAAAAGAAGCAGCTATCGAAAACTATCGATAGCATTCGATAGTTTTTAAACGATAGTATCGGCCTATCGATAGTGCTAACTATCGACTATCGCCCAACCCTAGAACAGCCACTGGAGGAGGAGGTGGTTTGAAAAAGGCGGGAACTAAAACAGCTGATGGATAAGTCTAAGAGGCCATGGCTGTGACGTCAGAGGGGGGCTGTGACGTCACATGGCTCTTATCAGTCAGCTGGTGATAACCTGATTTACAGTCTTTACTAAGAGGTCTAAGGGTGGGGGTAAAATAAGGAGGGAACTCAATTTTGAATTTTGAGCGGGAAACCTCCCACTACCTTCCATAACCTGACCACTAATCTAGAAGGCTGTGATATGACGTCACACGTGACGTCATTCAATATGGCCAACCTATTACCAACTGATGTTAGGTTACCTAAAAGGTTAATTTGAAAAAAGGCGGGAATTTCAAATTTAGGCGGGGGAAAAACAGGTGGCAACACTGATCTAGAAGGCTGTGAAATGTGACGTCAGAGGGGAGGGGTGTCAATAAGCTGATTGACCGTTACTTTTAGGTCTGTAGGGGGGAGGGGGAGGGGGTAAGGCGGGAAATCAATTTTGAATTTGAGCGGGAAACCACCATTTCTATCATACTGGCAACACTGATCTAGAAGGCTGTGGAAAGTGACGTCAGCATGACGTCAGACGTGACGTCAACAAGATGGCCGACCTCTTATCAGTCAGCTGATGATAGGCAGAACATACATTTTTACTCTACTAACGTATAACTCAGAAACGTATTTTTTCAAAATGGATACTTTCCTGAAGAAAATAAACATCTCGCAAAGGAGGGTCTGACGGTGTATGATTTTGTCGATTCCCTACTCAGTACATGTTATAGTTTGAAGTCATTCTGGCGGAAGGGTGGAGAAATTTGGAGAAAAAAACTTTTTGACACTTTCAAAAACTTATTTTTTTGACAATTCAGAGCGTAAGTTGCAGTCAGTCTACCAGAAAATTGAACGCGTTCCAGAATCTATTTACAGGATAAATATGTTCTACTTACCTCCAATAAGGACGTACAAAAGGAAACTATCAGCACAATACACTTTAAGAACCAACAGCATAAAACTAATCGCAATGTTAACTTGTTTGAAAGGGCCGCTTTCACTAAAATAAATAAATAAATAAATAAAATAAAATAAATTAATTAATTTAAAAAAACACACAAAAAACGTGAATTCGGTTTGTCAGGATCCAAGTTCAATGTAAACCATGGACTGATCTCAGTTTGCATTCATTTCGGTGACACCAAGTTGAATTGAGTCCTAGAAACTAGTTTTCGACTGAACTCGGATCACTGAAGTGTTCCGGTGACATCGAGAAAAGATCGAGAAAAGATGGCTTATCTCGGAAGTGGAAACGTCGGTTTTTTCTTCTTTCTTTCACTTATCATTCGCTAGGTCCCACGAATGCATATTCGGTTTGCGCTTTTTGTGTTGATTGTGCGATTATTTATATTTATTGATGGAATCAAAGAAGAAGCATAGGGAACTGGCGTTCTCCCACTCGGAGAAAAAGCATCTCCTAGACCTCATTCATAACCATTTTGATATTCTCGGATCTAAAATAAATCGACGCCCATTCTGTCCACACTAAAAACGAAAGATGGAAGAAATCGGCTTGAGGAATTCAATTCCAGTTCTAACCAATATCGGGATTAGACAAAAAAGAAACCACTTTGGGAAAGTCTAAAAAAAACGTGCAAACGGAGCTCTTGCCGACGCCACGATAATCTTTACGTCACAGGTACGTAAAGCTGAATATAACTTTTCATTTATCTCGTCTACTCCAATATTCATTATTATCGTCATTGGAAATCAAATTAAGTTGTTAATATTGCCTTTCCGTTAAAGGAGGTGGCAAAATCTAATCAATTTATCAGTAAACATCGATTTACAGCGTTTCCATGAAACGTTGATTTAATGTTTATACGCTGATTTAGACTATATCAAGGAGGCATTTGCCCGCATGAGGGGGATAACGAGATAAGTGAGGGAACCAACCTGAAATTTTAAATGGTTCTATATTTTTTAATCCATTCTGATAGCATAATGTTTTACAAACTCGTAGTCCTTTATTGTCCCATCTTTTTGAAATTAGTGCAGCGGTGAAATGTGGGGTTTTTCAGGAATTGTGGATTAGAATTTGAAGGAAAAAACGCGAAATTTCGAACCACTGAAATATTCCATCCAAACACGATTTTGATTCGCCTCCATTGGGAATTTCGGGAGTCAGTCTCCTAAAAAGCAGTGGTAGGTATTCGATGGATTTTATAACCGTAGCCACTGCAGAATCCGAGATTCCAAAGTTATTTTATCTCAAAAAGCGCAGAAAACAGGTTACGAGTTTCTCATAATGTATTACGGTCAAGCTGTATTTTCATGTTTATATCTCGTATCACTTCAATGACAACAGCCTACGACACCATCAGGTACATTGTGCCATTTCAAATTGTAATGAGCCGTTAGCTATTTTATAACACTATACTTTACAACTGTTTTTGTACATTCCATGTATGTACCTATATCCTTACCTATGTGTATTCGATGCTATAATCAATATTTTCAAAGACTGACAAAAAAAAAAGGAAAAAAAAAAAAGTTTTTGAAACTCCGTACTTCCTAAGAAAATCGATTCCATGGAGATTTAAATCCGCCTAACTCTCTAAATTCATCGTGGACGGTGAATAGTAAAGCAGTCATCATCCTCGTCAAATTCCTCCTCCAAACCAATGCTCTAATCAATCCTCTGTGTCTCATTTTCTTGCTTGTAGGAAAACGTAAGATATAGCTAAGAAAATAGCGAAACAGATGGGAAAACGTAGCCAAAAATTTCGGTCATGTGAACAAAGATGGCGAAAAGAACTACCTACCTAGCAATAATCGTTGATTGGAACGCTAGCCACCCAAATTCGGCTGGTTGGTTTTTATCGTTGATTTAGCGCATTTGATAGAACCGAATACGGTTGTTGAACAGCTGAGATCTTCAGTTTAATGCAGGGGTTCCCAAACTTTTTTGTACCGTGCCCCCTTGCGGTGAAATGAAAGCCTCCCACGCCCCCGTACATAACTAATGAATGGATGTGAAAAAAATGCAAGTTTTACACTGAAAACAATTTTTTATATGCTATTTATACAAAACACGATTTGATAACACGTAGCTTTTATGAATTAGCCTTTAAGATAAAAGTAAGTTAATCTTAATGAGATGGATGGGCTTGCATTTTCTTTACTAGCGCTGGTATTCTTGGTGAAGTTTTGGCAAGGGCACAACGTGAGTCACTAGCAACATCAAGTTTGTTCCGATTCTTTGTTTTTATTGATACGAAATGCTTTTTCACACAAGTAGGTGGTTGAAAAAGGCAAAAATAACCGAAGAGCTTCCTGTGACACTCTGGGATACACTTGGAAGTTTTTGAGCCAAAATGTTGACTTTTACATTTTTTTGAAGTCATATTTGGCAGAAGAATCATTTTTTATTTCCAAAAATTCTTCTTGCAGGGCTTCTGGAACATGCTCAACGTTGACATGGAAAGGATATGTTGAAAGTCTGTAAATATGTTCGTCAGCAGTGTTAGGGAAGTATTTCCCGAATTGCACTGTTTTTTATGTAGTTCACTATTTTAATACATAATTTTTAGACGGCATTGAGGTCGTTTGGAAGAGTTTTGGCTGCCAAGGCTTGTCGGTGTATAAAGCACTGAATCCCAGTCACATCAGTGTTTTTTTCTCTGACTAACTGCACGAAGCCTGAGCGAGAACCAAGCATTGAAGGGGCGCCATCAGTGCATACGCCCATTAGTTTTTGCCACGACAGTCCATGATTGTCAAAAAAAATCAGACACGGCTTTCATCACATCAACAGCTTTTGTAGTGGTCTCCAGCTCTGTTGAAAAGAGTAGTGCGTCTTTTATTGATTCATTTTCAACATATCGAACATATACAACTAACTGAGAACATTGAGCAACGTCTGTACTCTCGTCTAGCTGGATGGCAAAAAATGGTGATAGTTTTATTCCATCGACTACCTGGTTTTTTATGTCTTCAGCCATATCATCAATACGACGTTTCACTGTATTGTCGGACAGTGGTATTTGAGATAATTTTTTCCTGCTGTCAGCCCCAAGGATGATATAATATATGATAGTTTGGGGCAAAATCAAGCTCGCTTCTGGAGTTGGCTCGATGTTGCCCCAAAGAATGGTCGAATGGTCTCACGCCCCCCCCAGTTTGGGAATCCATGGTTTAATGAGTAAACGTTGATCAAAAATTTAGGTGAAACCAGCCATGAGGGTTCAGCGTTGAACATGAAAATATTCCCAATGTTCACCTAGATTGGCCGTTTTAACCACTGTGGGACGTTCCTATGTTTGATATAAACATGATTTTCTTGAGAAAGCAAATAGATCTTGATTTTACTGGATGTACCCCTTCAATACAACGTAACCTGAATGTGCTGCGAGGAACTACGCCTCCTCCCTCAAAATCGTATTTTCTTAGGGGGTAATTTTTCACAAAAACCCTCGATAATAGGAAAAAACCTTTTTTCAACATACAAACTCACTTTTCTCCCCCAATCAGCAAAGTAAAAGTAAAGTTTACAAGACAAAGCTGACAGTTTGAGAAGTTTTTCCAGTAACGTGCGCGGGAATTCCGTGGGATTATCTATGCCGTTTAGAGGGTTAAAAAATACGTAGTTTTTAATTTTTGACAATTTTTTACTTTTGGGTAGATTCCCATGGGCGCCGACTTCATAAGAGATGGTGGGGCCCGGGCCCCACCAATAATGAGAGTGGTGGGGCTGTGCCCCACCAATATTTTTCTTACTGCCGTTGAAGAAGAATGTGTTTCTGCCATGACAACTGGATCAAATAAAACCCAGAAAATTCAAGAATTATTTTGTGGTGACCTCGACCAATCCTCCACCTCACTATGCTGAATGACATTGCCAAACAACGAAATATTTCTCTTTCTTCAATGCGTGATGTGAAGAAGTTTCTTGTAGAAGATAAAAGTGTGAAAGACCTTCTACCTGAAGTGACCAAATTAATTAAGCTTCTGAGAACTGTCCCAATAACCACTGCAACGGCAGAGAGGTCTTTTAGCTTTCTTCGACGTCTCAAGAATTACTTGCGGTCAACAATGGGACAGGAGAGACTAAACTATACAGCCATTCTCAACTGCCATCAAGAAGTTCTAGATAGTTTGGACATGAGGAAATATTTAACTTTAATGTACACCCTCAGAACGTTACTTATGTGAAAGTGATTCATTTATTTAAATTTATTTCTAAGTTAAATGTATTATTATCTTGGTTAATTACGATTTTTTCCTTTCATAAAATATAGTGTTAGGCTACTTGAACGTTTTTTATGTGTTCTTTTTAAACAAAACATTAATTTTTCGTGATTAGCTAAAGAATCTTAAGTAAAGTTTAGTCAAAATTGTTTTACGTACTTTTCACTCTTATTTTGTCATACATTAAAGTAGAAGTTTTATTAATTATAAATAAATTGTTTAGACCATGATACTTTGGTGTTTCATTTATTCATTGTACTCATTGTTTGGTGTATCATTGAACTTTATACCCGTTTTGATTTATTAACGTTGTTTATTACTCATCACAAATAAAAAAAAAAAGCTGTTTAGCAAATTTACTTTAGTTGCAGGATAGAATAGTGTTCTTTTTAAGCATCCAAAAGGGCCCAAAAATGGCTACTTTTAGCATGAAATTCGTCAAATTCCATACTCCCCCCCGCCTTCTCAAGCCCCACCAAAGTTTTGGACAAGCCCATGTAGATTCCTGACTATATTACCTGCATTACCTAGCACGTTATGTGGCTATTTTTGAGGAAATCTAACGCTCTTTCCAACGGTATTCTCAATTTCATGTTTACTCTACAAATGGAGGGAGTTTTAGTGATTCAAGGTCGAAAACACGAAAAAATCTTAAAAATTAAATGACTTAAAACCGAAGCGTTTTAAAACAAATTTCTCGGAGGAACTTTCGATCATAAATAAGTTGTAGAATTGACCCCTAGGAGGTTCTGGACCAAAAGTGTAACCACCCTGTATAATTGTGCCCGTGAAATTCTAGCAACCCTATCGGGAGTTCAAGCTCGGAGCCACTGGGAATTATATCCCTCGATGAAAATTCAAGAGGAGGAGAGCGGATGAAGGCATACAAAATAAACCAAAAGCCGTGCAGGGACGAGTAGAGTGAGCAGGGGGTGTGTAGAGTGCATGGCGGTGAGGGAGTCGGAGTGAAGATGAGGGGTGAGAGTGTAGATGATGTGGAGGGGTGCGTGGAGGGGTGAGGGGGTCTGAGCGGAGCGTCGGAGTGGGGGTATTGCCTGCCGAGCGGGGAAAAACGCGGAGCCCCCCACCCGAGAGGGGCGGCGAGCTCGGCGGTGGGGGAGCGCCTGGCCGCCAGACAAGTCTGAGACGGTGTTCTAGTGTGTGTGGTGCGCTAGTGCAGTGTGTTTGTGCGTGTCCCGTCATTCCATTTGTCCCGTACTTGAAGGAACACCTTGAGGGGAAAAAACCCCGCGGAATAAAAACAAAAAGTGTCGCGATAACGGAAGGTATCGACTCCCTGATGTGAAGCAGAGGAAATGTCGGCAGACACCTGACATGGAAACGTTCATGGGACAGGTGTATAACCCGCACCTGAAAAAAGTGCTCAAAACGTACCAGTTGTCCGCGCCAAAAAGTTTGCAAGGGCCGAGCTCCGTTTTGACCGAGGTGACAAAAAAGGAGCCGGTCACTGAACCGTCGCCGGAGCCGTTTTACACTCCGCCGCCTCTCCCGATCCAGCAGCTTCCGATTTTGACTGCTCCCGACCGGTCGCCGAGCCAAAGATGTGAGACGATTTTGTACGGCGAGAGCATCACATGTTTCCTGGTGGGCGGTGAAAAGCGCCTCTGCTTGCCTCAGCTCCTGCACAGCATATTGCGGGACTTCACGTACGCCCAGATCAACCAGGTATGCGACTCCCTCCAGATCTTCTGCTCCCGGTGCAACCAGGAGCAGCTGGAGGAGCTGAAGGAGACTGGCGTCCTCCCGAAGTCCGCTCCGTCGTGCGGACTCATCACGAAAACGGACGCAGAGCGCCTCTGCAGCACGCTCCTCCATCAGCCGGTCCCGGCACCGCGCTCCCTCATGAAAACCACCCTCGGGATCACCGTGTACCACGAGTGCTTCGGCAAGTGCAAGGGTGTCCTCTTCCCGGAACTCTACACGGACTCGGAGTCGCCGTGTGTGGAGTGCCTCGAGTGCCGGGGCCTCTTCTCCCCGAGGCAGTACGTCTGTCACTCTCATCGCCCCCCTGAGAACCGCACTTGTCACTGGGGCTTCGACTCGGACAATTGGCGGGTCTACCTCCTCCTCCACAGAGACCAGCCTGACTTGGAGGAACGAGAAAAACTTCTAGACACAATCAAACAAGCCCACGTCAAAAGCAACTATATAAAACAGGTAGGATGGCCACCCTCATTTACCTAATATTTACCTAAGTAGCCCCTATTAACCTTTCTTGGATTCAATAAAATCAAAATAAACTGCATTATTCAAATAAATAATCATTTCCATTATGGTAGATAGGTACAATCAGCAACTTAGTTGGTAGGTACCTATAATAATAGCCGCACAAAATCTGATTGAGTGAAAGAAAAAAAAAGAAAAAAAAAAAACTAATGAAAAATATTGCTTCTTAGGTAGATACAAGAGAAAAAGATTTACGAGAAATTTAAAATGAGGGACAGGACTATGACGTGGACAACAATTTTTTACACGAATTTCTGAATTTGATTATATGAGGGAGAGAGCGAATTCCAACAATTTAGCCAAATTAATTCAACAAATTCAGGTCAACACTCTCTCGTGTTGTTTATTCATTCATGTTTTAGCTATTTTCGTAAATAATGAAACTATTGCAAAGGCTCCAAAAATTTCAAAATCACCCCTATTAACCTTTCATGGATTCAAACAAATCAAAATAAACTGTATTGTACAAATAAATAATCATTTCCATTATGGTAGATAGGTACAATCAGCAACTTAGTTGGTAGGTGTACCTATTGGTAGGTACGCACAAAATCTGATTGAGTGAAAGAGGAAAAAAAATTCCAGTCATGCAGCATGACCCCATGAGCGAATTTTTTAAGAAATCTTCGATTATATCGATTTTTGACTGATTTTTCAACTTTGAAATTTTTGAAAACTTGATACATATTCTTATAGGAAATTTTACGCTGATTCCGAATATACCACATGTTAGTATGCTGAAAAAATTATTTCGCACAACAAATCGCAAAAAACGGGTTATTTTGAAATTTTTGACTACATTTTTGAAAATTTCAACCCGAAGATGTAATCCGATCATGCTGGCCAACGAACTTGAACTTTCGTTTTGTGTCCTTAACATTTTAAAATTTGTTTGAAGTTTCTAGCACAATTCTACGGACAGTTATCGTCTGGAATGACACATACATATATACATACATACATACATACATACATACATACATACATACATAAAAAAATGCGTTAAACTTCAGAATATGATTCAGAATAGCCTAAAACGGATTTCTGCACAAAATTTTTTCAAAAAATCACATTCTACAAATTTTGAGGCGAGAGCAATAGCTTTATTTTCTTCAAAAATTCGCTAAAAAACACTAATAAAAAATATTGCTTCTTAGGTAAATACAAGAGAAAAAGATTTACGAAAAATTTAAAATGAGGGACAGGAAGGCTTATGAGGTGGACAACAATTTTTTACACGAGTTTCTAAATTTGATTATGAGGGAGAGAGCGAATTCCAACAATTTAGCCAAATTAATTCAACAAATTCAGGTCAAAACTCTCTCGTCTTGTTTATTCATTCATGTTTTCCTATTTTTAGCAAATTTTCGTAAATAATGAAACTATTGCAAAGGCTCCAAAAATTTCAAAATCACCCCTATTAACCTTTCATGGATTCAATCAAATCAAAATAAACTGTATTGTACAAATAAATAATCATTTCCATTATGGTAGATAGGTACAATCAGCAACTTAGTTGGTAGGTACCTACAATAACAGCCGCACAAAACCTGATTGAGTGAAAGAGAAAAAAAAAAAAAAAACTGAAAAATATTGCTTCTTAGGTAAATACAAGAGAAAATAGATTTACGAAAAATTTAAAGTGAGGGACAGGAAGGCTTATGAGGTGGACAACAATTTTTTACACGAGTTTCTAAATTTGATTATATGAGGGAGAGAGCGAATTCCAACAATTCAGCCAAATTAATTCAACAAATTCAGGTCAAAACTCTCTCGTCTTGTTTATTCATTCATGTTTTCCTATTTTTAGCGAATTTTCGTAAAACATGAAACCATCGCAATGACTCCAAAAATTTTAAAATAATTTTCGATAACTTTCGTTGTTGAAATCCGTTATGAGGCATTCTGAAACGAATCCTCAAGTGTAACGCTTTTTCATGTGTATGAATATGTCGTTCGTTGGCCAGCACTTTTCAATTGGTCAAATTTAAATAAATGTGCTACAAAAAATCACCAAAATTGGCTAAAAACGGCTAAAAATCGTTAAATTTATATATTTTAGCGAAATGTAATTCAGAAAAAGATTATCAAGAGAACTAGAACATTGAAAAATGTAAGCACAAAATTTTACTGCAAAATGTACTTAAATTTCGTTGATGCAAAAAAAATAAAAAATAAAAAAAAATAAAATAATACTAATAAAACTCAAAATTTTTGTTTGAATTGCAAAATATTTTGCAGAAAAAGTTTTTTTTCTTCTTAGAATTGGTAGTTATTGATTCATTTGCACTCAACTTTTTCAAATTTCAAAACGATTCACCATAAATATAATAAGATACCTCATGAAAATTCGCTCATACGATCATGCTGCATGACTGGAACTTTCAATTTCTTTAAGAAAAATCTTCGTTACAGTACATTTAATTTAATAATTTGCATATATAAGCTATACACTCCTTTTGAGTAAATCTCGCGCTTGGACTTTGAGCCTTATGTTACAAAATAATACTCATATTTAAGAAACGATAACCTTAACTATCATTCAAATTCCTGAGCCCTGTGAAAGATCTGTACTTAACATCATTACGCTGAGAGTTTTTTACATTTTTGAATTTTACATTACACCAACCCTTATCTATTTCTATGTTATAAATTGAATCCAAGTCAATTAAAAATAATGAAAAAGCCCGATTAATCTTCCCACGCATATACACCGTGTCACACATAAAACTTAAGGTGAAACTACAAATCATTTAAACTAATGTACTAAATAAAATACTACCATGTCGCTGGATCGGTACTATTGTACTCGTAGCTCTAAATTATGAACAGTTAAAATCGTGCTGATTATTACGCTGATATTTCTGACAACTGAAATTCAACCAATTTGAAACTACCCAATCAGGCATTATCCTCAAAATCTGTTTGAAACTGTTGATTAATCACCTGGAACGTCATTAAGAAATTCCATAATCTGGGCTGTCTTCGTACTGTGGGAAAAATTAGTTCCCAAAAGTCATAATAAAATTAAAATTGAAAGAAAATCATTTTCTGTTAAAACTGTAATTTTTAATGGTTTTTTAGTGCTTTTATGTCACTATGTCAATTCTGTGGGAGAAATTAGTTCCCAAAAGTCATAATAAAATTAAAATTGAAAGAAAATCATTTTCTGTTAAAACTGTAATTTTTAATGGTTTTTTAGTGATTTCTTCTTTAACAACGCTATTATGTCACTATTCAATTCACAAAGTTTACTATCGGGTAACTAAGGCGTACTTTTACTGTGATGGGTTTTCAAAACTCAAAAATTTTGTTTAAAAAAAAATTTGTTGTTAGAAAAATTTAATTTATGAAGCTCACTCAGCTGATAGGGGTGATTCGGCAAGTTAAAATCCTATAGTACTTGGCTCATAGAGGCTCCGTTCCAAGTTTCAGCTTTGTAGGATAAATAGCATAGAAATTGGATTTTTGAATCACGAAATCTGCTCACGCTGCTGATTGTTATCGATGACGTTTTTCGCAACAATATCTTTTGAATGTCTAGCTAATCATTTTGCGACTAGTCCCATCAAATTCGGTCCAGCCGTTCTCGAACTAAAAAGCAATTTTACGAGGATACACCTGCTTACATAAACGAACAAAGTGAATACCGCACCTTTTTCCCCCCAAGAAAACGCGCTAAAAAGTACTATCTATCCGCTCGTCTCCAAACTTGATTTTTTGAACATCATTTGACTGGACCACGGCAGCTTTTTCCGATCACAAACAACCCCGCAATCGTCTGATCGCTGTTTTCCATAATGCGACGTGAAGCGGGATTTACTGGTATCTGCCTTGCGGCAAAATTCTTCCTTTCGCTCCAACAGGCTCGACCGGATTTCACGGGGCTGTTCCTCCCTGTCAAATGAAATGAAATGGAAAAAATGCTTTATTCCACTCAGGACAACTAGAGTAAAAACCAAAATGAAAAATATATTGTGGATATTGACACTCGACAAATCCGTTATATTTATTACATGTTGCCTGTTTGTAAACGCACCTACATTTTGTAAACATTAAAATTCATTCCGTTCTAAGCAATAAACCCGTGTACCAACAATTTATAATTATTCTGCACCTGAAAAAATTGCACTTTGATCATACAAATGAAAAGTATAGAACATACCCCAATCGTCTGTGTTTGTTGTTGAGTGGCTTCAGTCCATTAAATTAATTAAAATTACATCAGATCTTTACTCAAATACGTTTTAATTTAGTTTAGGTAAGTTTTATATTCTGTAAATTCTATGTACCTACTAAAGCACACCCTGTAGTCCACATATCAAATTCACCATGAGCACTGGACATACATTTTTTGTGTAGACAGATCTGGAGAAGTTCAGGAGTTTTCATAGAAAAACACGTGGCGATTTGTGCTTATCGGTCGTGTTGTATCGCTCAGAATAAATTTATATGGCCAGAATAAGAATGCTGAAGTTTCGAAATCCGAAAATAATTTGGGTGTTTGAGGCGAAACGAAAGAAATGACTTGAAGCGGTGCGGGTCGCAGAAAACACTATTTCTTCTGTAAACAGTTCAGTCGAGGAGTATAGTGGAGGCTTCCTGGAAAGATCGTCTTCTGAATACCATGCAGGGGAGTGATTCCAAGATTACTTGTGCCTCTTTCATAGTTCGAATTCCGAAAAAATGAGGTAGTTTCCCGAATCTCCCCGTAGTGTTCCTATGCTCCCACCTCAATTTCAGTGATAATATTTACTTATTTTCGTGGGACGCGCATTTTTCACAACAAAGTGTGCTACAAATTTCACAGAACGTTAAGGAAATTAAAAATGAATTTAAAAAAAATTTCTTGCAGACTACATGTTTACCTTTATATGTACGAACAAAGTACTCGTTTATATGATATGTAGGAACTCCATATTCTCGCCCATGGGTCCAGTAGTTATTATGACATGTGTTCTCTCAACTGAAGGGTAAGAACTAAGTGACTACTGATTGGATAAGCAAATTCCCGGATGCTTGTAGTATAGTACAATTATTTCTGTTCTAGAACCAAAAATTTCAACCATGTATCATGTTTTCTCCTCGATATTGATTCGAAATTCTATGAAAACATCAGAAATTAACAAGCGGTTGCAATCATGTTCACAATATCAATTATTGAGAATGATCACCTGTGTGTAAACAATTATTTATATAACCATGCTCATAACTCAGTTTGTTGGACACGCACTTCGCCGTAGTTAACATAATATTGTTGGATAAATCGAGAGCTTTCGAACGAATGTTTAACGAATTTTGTGGGATGAAAAACGACGAAGTACCATTTCCCTAGCAACGACTCGGTTGTAGGCGGAAATCACTGTAACACTATATGTTTCGTGCGCGGAAAAAAATTGACTCGCAAAAATTGCTAGGACCCCAGGGCTAAAACATGATACATGTTAATACAAGGCAACCACGGAAACGTTGTCTCAACACCTCACTCATAAAAATTCAATAATCTCAGAAGAGTTGTTGAAGACATCTTGTGATAATCCTCCATAATTTAGGTAATTGTAAGGAAACACCTTAGATTATCAATAAAGCAATGAAGATTGCAATAAATATGTGATAATCTAAAGGTGTTTCCTTACAATTACCTAAATCACTCATAAAAGAAAACTGAAAACTAAAGCCTCCAGTTACTATTTGCAGCAGAGAACACACAACGAAAATTATGAGGAATGCTGTGAGACTGTTACGGTAAAATGACATTTTTCCATTTTAAACTTGGAAAACCTCTCGAAGGTGTCTATCATTGATGGTTTCTTGATTTTCCTTCAAGAATCATGTTGCCAGAATGTAGTGTATAATAAAAAATATCAGCATTGTACATGATGCAAAAGCATTATCTTTTCCGGATACTAAAATGGCGAATAATCATGGAATCATCCAGGACATTCAGGATTGCATCCGATGCCAAGCCTCCTTATTAAAATTTACAGGGTTTTTAAATTTTACGAAAACGTTATATCAATAAATCACAGTCTAATGGCAAAGTCTTATTAGTTTATTGGTAGAGTTTTGTTTGAAACTCGTATTCATACTATAGATTGCATGTCACTGCATCTACTTGTACATAGAGTGACAGATTTGTGCTTTTTTGCAATTTGAGTGAAAATTGATACATTATTTAAAATTTTAGGTTGATACCTTCAGAATCACCTAGTGCAATCCCAGTAAAAATCTTATGATTTGGACGAATACCGCTGGCAGGTTGTCTTTAAATTATCCGCAGACTATAATTAGAATTAATCGTGCATATTTGACTTCAAATTTGGGTTTAGCTCCCAGGACGACCCTACCAATTTAGAGTGGGACGAATACCGCTGGCAGGTTGTCTTTAAATTATCCGCAGACTAAATAATTAGAATTAATCGTGCATATTTGACTTCAAATTTGGGTTTAGCTCCCAGGACGACCCTACCAATTTAGAATTTTAAATCCTGATTAAGTGTCGTCATAAAACAAAGGTTTCTGAGGATTCTGCATGATATGAGTATGATAATTATTAGGGATGACTATCCCCCAGACCTGTGGTTAAATCGATTTACAGCAATATCGTTACCAAGTAAAAATTATGATACATTATTTATTAAATCGTTTTCTATTTGTTTGTGACGCGATACAGGCCGCAATTTTGAACCAATCGGCTTGTGGCTCGGCTCTTCAAGCAAGAGTTTGCAGTATAGTCAAAACTATATATATCCAAGTCCCTATTTATATAATAAAAGAGACAATTTGTTTGTTTGTCAGCTCTAAACGGTTGTACCGAGTTTCGTGCGGGTGGGCGCAAATTGACGACCAAGTTCCTGGGGTGGTTTTAAGCTATATTACAAGCCTCTAGGCTACTCCTTCATCGAGAACTCGACTTTCCCTAACGACGTCGCCCGGGTAAATAACATTCTGTAATTGAAGAAAATGCTGACATGCATCGAACTTTTCACGTCAAATCAGAAGTGGGTTCACGCCTAAAGGACTTTCTATAATAAATAAACGATTTTGGTGGGTTGAGCCGAGCAGTTTTTATTCGTAGAAATAGATCTTCAAAAATTGATATTAAAACGCCTTATTAATTGCAGCAATATTTGTCGGCAAGAGTTTAACGTAACTAAGGTTATATAGCATTTGCCGATTTAATTAAACCCTTTACCGAATGAATCAAACCTTTTGCCAAATGAGTTAAACCTTTTTTCAAAATAATTCACCCTTTCCCCAAAATAATAAAACCTTTTCCCAATACAATTAAACTTTCTTCCAAAAAAATTAAACCTTTTCCCGAAACGATTAAACCTCTTGCGCGAAACCATGTCGCATGTATAGATACGAATTTCGAAAAAGTTTAATCAATTAGGACTACAGAAAAACTTGAAACGAGGTGTGCAATCTATGGGTCAATTTTTTGAGTCTACTTACCTTGAAATGTAAACCAACGAATTGTGAGGGAGGTAACGCATACATTGTACACCACGCTTTCTTCGTATTTCTGTAGTACCTAATAGATGAAACTTTTTCGAAATTCGTATCTATACATACGTCATATACTTTCTCGCAAGACGTTTAATTGTTTCGAAAAAAGATTTAATTATTTTGGAAACAAGTTTAATTGTATTGGGAAAAGGTTTAATTATTGTGGGAAAAGGGTGAATCATTTTGGAAAAAGGTTCAACTCATTCGGCTAAAGGTTTAACTCATTTGGCAAAAGGTTTAATTCATTTGGTAAAAGGTTTAATTAAATCGGCAAATGCTATATTATAGATAGAAAAGGGGGCGGCTTGGTTGAAAAATTAATTAGGTACAGACAAGTTGAATCTTGATTGCTGAAATTTGAATTTGTGCCTGAGACTGCTGCTGAGATGGCTATCTTACATGGCCCATGGTGCTTCGGAATTTACACCAATTGCCAATAGCGGACCATGAGTACTCAGCTAGTATTAAATAAACACACAATATTGTTTATTCTGAGTATTCATCAGAAGAGAACATTCAACTTGATAATTCTTTTACCATAGGAAATGTTTCGGAAAGCCTTTCATTAGCTTCTTTTTAGAAACATCACTCAACCCTCATACACCAACACTTGTTTTATCATAAAATTGAGCACAGAATCCAATTTGGAACCTACACCGTCTCATGAGATACAGGGCTGAGAGGTTTTTTTAAAGTGTTGGGTGCAGAATTGCAGATGTATAGAAATAATATTAATAAGTTGAAATGGTTGACTAAAAAATGTACGTTCTACCTCAAGTGTTCAGCGATTTTCGACTTTTGGCACCTTCTCCCCTAGTAAGGCCTTGCTAGATCTAAATTTAATCTCCCTTCTTCTTTCTCTCCTATTTTTGATTTCGATGAAAAAAGAGCTAAGGAGGTACCTACCTGCAACGGATTATACAAACTCGGACATTTTTAGGTTCGACTTTAACATTCTCTGTTGAGGTTTCGTGTTGCATTGAGAATGTTATTGATTAGGCTCTTAATGATGATGTATATGATTAATGATTTGAAATTATCCCCGATCATGCCTTGATGTGCTCGCCTGGCAGTAGAATGGGGTATTCCACTACGCCATTTCATTATAATTCGTAACTGAAAGATTACAAATTGCTTTTGGTGAAAGCGGAAGGTGGTTGTGTGATGTCGTTGATCAAAAGTGAGCGAACATAATATTCAGAATCTTGAACTGGATGTTGTTAGACGCTTCGTGTACAAGAGAACTGAATCCGAATTCTAGCTCATAAGAAAGATTTCGGGAGTACTTTTTAAATGAGAATTTCATTGCAAGGTTTGTGGGAATTTACTCCAGTTTGTTTATTGAAGAGTCCTTTATTTTATGTTCGGTGGTAATCAACACATAGGCAAGCAAAATCACACAGGTTTGTTGTTATGTTGAAAAGTTTTTCGTGAAAATCGTGTTTCTATGTTTCGATGCATAAAAAAGACCGTATTGTTTTTTTGTATTTATGATTGCAATCTATTAATTGTCACTGTAAGTTACTCTGCTGTATTCTTATAGGGTTTGGCTACATCGACAGGTGCATGGATATTAGCGCATGGATGGTTTTAATAGAATTTATTGGTTAAAAAGAACTTAAGTTTTTTCTTTCTGAAAATCCAATTCAAATATATAGATTTCTGCTTCTTCACTACCGACGATAATAAAGCTTTATATTCGTGCAAGAAGTCGAAACAATATTTGCACTCCCTAATCAAAATTTCTACTTGCGCTTTAGCGCTTGGTGACCAATTTTGGTTCTGTCTGCGGTAATTTATTTATACATTGGTATGGGCAAGCCCAATTACGAAATAGTACTTAGTAAGTTAATAGGTAGGTAGAACATATAAAATAGACATAGAACGGTGCAGAATAGGATAGAACATAGAATAAAGAATGGGATAGTGAATTTAAATGAAGCGAAAATATACAGTGTAGGTTGAGATAAATTGATAATTACATATTGATAATGGAGTTAATGGTCATTGGTCAGGACATGATTTTTAATTGATAATACGGTATTATGAATAAAAAATCAATGTTAGGAGGAATCGAGACAATTGTATTAGCTTCTCTAGGGATTCGACAAAGAGGTCCATGGTATAGGTAATTTGTAGGGTTGAAGGGGACGTGAAACAATTGCTTAGATCTGGAATTGAACTGAGGAATGACGAAGCGGATCACCAATAGGACCTCGGGGACTGTCAATGTGCCCGTTTAGCAGCCTATGGAGGAAAATCATGAAATTAATGTAATTCCTTTTATCGCCCGATACCGTAATAAAATTTAGTCCGCTCTTGATGAAATCTTCATGGATTGTCCCGGTCGGTTCCTAGATGGTCCCTTATAAATTTCATTGCCGTCGGATCAATAGAAGCCTATGTGTATGCGCAAACGTGAATTTTCATATAATGTCGATTTCTACCTATTTCTACCAATTGCTTTCTACCTTAAAGGTTAGTTTGAAATATATTTCAGGCTGTCCTATGAATTTTATCGCGATTGGTTTGAATAACTATAGCGCTTTCGCAAAACTAAAATTTAACGTCACTGGCGTAACTCCGAAACTGATGGACCGATTTTGGTCTAATTCAATATCTTTTCAGCGTGCCTTTCTGAAATAAGTAGAACCCAACAACCTAACATGTCCTTTGACCCATAGATGTTAGCTTGCAGTATTGATGCGGAAACCTGCAAGTTACATTAATAGATGACTTGAGCTCGAATTGATGAGCAAAGGTAATCTTTGCTGTGCTAAAAACATGGAGAAAAATCCGTGAACATGTTCCTCATATGTAGGTACGTGCAAAAAAGATTTCTTTTTAAAGAGAAATATTTGGGTAAATAAAACCTTGGAAAAGAAATGGCGTCTGTCTCCTTAGCTCCGTAAACTCTAAAATTGCTATTTTTGGATGTTTTTTCATTATTGAGAAACAACATTTTTGCGCACTAACTACATTATTGGGAACCCACATTTTTATTGCTGATTCGAATTGTACGTGAAATTTAACGAAAAATTGACCTATCACTCAATTTTCTGAGTTCGCAAAAAGTGGGCACGGTTTCGCGCTACAACTGCGCAATTCCGCTCTGAAAGTGCGAAAATAGTGGATTAATGAATTTTAAAAAATATTGAAATATCACATGTGATACTTGATTTTGGCGTATTTTTCACGCACAATCACGTAATGTAAAATATAACTTTGTAAAAACGCCGAAAAATTGGCCAAAATTGCACTTGTTCTCACTCATTTCCAAACTGCGCAAAGCGTACTCAATTAAATATGATTTTTTCGATTTTTCCTTAAGTTGGTCTTGCGAATATCAATAAATTGACATCATTATATGATTGTGCTTGAAAAATTCCCACAATCA
The DNA here is from genome assembly GCA_030762985.1 of Adelphocoris suturalis. Classification (NCBI taxonomy): domain Eukaryota; kingdom Metazoa; phylum Arthropoda; class Insecta; order Hemiptera; family Miridae; genus Adelphocoris; species Adelphocoris suturalis. The sequence continues at coordinate 118,624,789 of CM061043.1, forward strand.
AGTATCATCTGTGGTAATTCAATATCTCAAAAATTCATTATTTCACGATATTTGACACTTTTAGAGCGAAATTGCGCAGTTTTAGCGCGGAATCAATCGCACTTGTTTTTGCGCAATCAAGAAAATTGAGTGATGAGTCATTTCTTCATTAAATTTCACGTAGAGTTCGAATCAGCAATAACAAAAATGGGGGTTCCTGTTTAAAATAACAAAGTAGTGAACGATGAGCACGTTTTACGGATGCGCATGAGAGCGAAAATGTATTTGAGAATTACCGAAGGTTGGGGGGGGGGGGGGGTGTTATTGGGCCATCTGTATTAGAGGGACAGCCTGTAAGAATTGATTACGTTGGGGGAGGGGGTGTCACCGAAGCATGAGAAAAAAAATATCTGAATAAAAATATTTAAAAATATAATTTCATGAAAAGCGATTCCACTGCGTAATTTCACACTCTACAAGAGGTTATGGGGCCAGAACGCTTTCAATGCATAATTGCACGCTCTACAAGACAAACTATGTAGATGACTGATTGTCCCTAGTAGAGAAGATTTTCGGGCGTCTGAAGTGAATTGTTCATCTCATCGGGAATGTGATTAACCGGTTCCGATCGGGAATGAACCGTGATTCCGGACGCGGTTTCCGTACGGTTGCATACCCGCTCTCTATGCAACGCACGGTTGATATCTCGTTTGTGCATTCGCCCCCATTCCTTCCTGGCCCCTGGATTCTCCTCATAATCCTCCGGTTTTCTCTTCCCCCTCACCGATCCAACAATCGCAGCCACACGAGGCGGAATTCCCTCTCCACCCGCACATACGATCACGAAAGTAAAATCCGACCTGTTATCTTAGCAATTCCGTCCAAGTTTTTCCCCTCGCCCTCTACTTCCGAAAAATAGGAAGGAGCAATCTTCTCCGTTCCCCCCAACGTAAATTAGATGATAGGACTAACGTCGTTTGGGGGTAAACAAGCCCATTTCGAGCCATTTGTGAAAGACATTACAGTTTCCCGAATTGGCCATCCTGTATACGGCTTGTTATCTTTTCCACTATGGAAAGACATGGAGACATTTTATTGAATGCAATCACGTAGGTTGCCATTTTTTCCCTCGGACTGCCCTAATTGGTTCTGGCTTTTTCAATTAGTGGAATAAAGCAATGGCTCCAAAAATTAACAAAATTACAACTTTCCTATATTTTTATTGGAATCCAAAAGCATTTAACCATTCTGAAACGATTTCTGAGTTTTTTTTACTTATTCATGTTATTTGTGCTTCATTGCAGCCGATATGCCTCCTTAAAATGAAGATAGAAAGTCCGTTTTCTCGCCAAAAAATCAAGTATTCCAAAAGAAAGTGTGAGCACAATAAAATTGTCCAATTTCATGTACTCGTAATTATGTTGACATTTCGTGAATTCTCGTTCAGGTTTTTAAAAAAATAAAGTGAAATCTTTTGATTTCTAGTTAGCAGACATCCTTAAAGAGTATGTATCTAGACCAGTGTAGTTGTAGTTCTCATCGATATTTCAGCAAATATTGAAATTTCAGTACATATTTCAGCAGAATTTTTTGTATAAATTTTTGAATGTTTTAGCTCATTGTTGATGAACTTTTTACACTAAAATTCTTTCAAAACATAAGTACACATTCGACAGTTCTTTGCCGTTTTCAGCCATTTTTGTGATTTTTAAGCACATTTTTTGAAATTTGACCAATTAATGTGCTTAAAAAGTGCTAGACAACACACTCGTTCTTTCATTTGGGAAGCTTGATCTTTTGGGGCAAGAACGGAATTTTTAACTCAATCCTAGGGAGAGTTATCGTGTGGAATGACCCATTATGTAGTATATATATGATGAAATGTTGTACTCCAAGACTCGATTCAGAATGCCTCAAAACGGATTTTGACGACGAAAATTTTGAAAAATTATGATTTGAAAAATTTTGGAGCCATTGCAATAGCTTCATTTTTCACAAAATTCGCCAATAGGGGGAAATATTTATTTGTAACTGAAAACTTCATGAACTTGCAATGCTTCAGAAAACCTTTAAAAAACCGTATTATCACACTTCAAACACTAGAGGGGTTCCTTGTACAATTTAAACAACTTTGTGCATTACGTTTTGTATCCAGTTTGAAGCAATTTCGAGATAGTTTGTTTGGTGCTATCGTCTATCAATATTGGTGCATATTGCATACGTGAAAATATTATTAAAATGTTCATATTATCTCTTTTCACATCACTTACCATTCCGCAATAAAGCTCTCAAGCGTTTACTGATCCATCGAAGGTTCCTATACCACTTTTTATTTTATTATCAAATGAGGTTTTTTTTGCCTCTGTTTACATAAGATAGTAGCCCGACCCCTTGTTGTCGAGTACAATATCTGGATCTCCTTCCCCTCTTTTTTTATTTTTATTTTATTTTTTTTAATTTTTAGCCGCGTCGAACAAAAAACAAGCTTTATCTAAGAGTTTAATTACTTTTCGGGTTTAATATTCGCATGCGTATCAAACTGATAACAAGTAATCCGCAAAGATACGGTCCAAATATTATCCATCTTCAAAATGGCTTCCACACACTCCGTTATATTACATGGTCATTTTCCATTATCATTCTCAGTCAAAATAATCCAAGAGTTTGTTCCAATCTCAGTGACTTTTTGCGAATTTTGGTAGAAAATGAAGCTTTATTGCAATGGCTCCAAAAATGTTTAAGTCAAAAATTTTGAAATTGTTCTTCATTGAAATCCGTTTTGGGGCATTATGAAAAGAATTCCAGAGTTTAACACTTATATATATATATATATATATATATATATATATATATATAGTGTGTGTGTGTGTGTGTCACATTCCAGACGATATAACCTTAGGATTGAGATAAATAGTCCATTCTTGCGCCGGAAAAAAGAACAAAAAACAAGCTTTCCCAAAGAAAGGATGAGGTTGTTGGCCAGCACTTTTTGTAGTAAGTACATTAAATTGGTCAAATGCCGAAAAATGTGCTTAAAAAATCACTAAAAATGGACAAAAACGGCTACAAATGGTCACGTTGATATTTTACGCAGGTTTTAGTTTAAAAAAGTTTATCAACATTGAACTAGAACATTAAAAAAATTATATACGAAATCACGCTGAAAAATGTACTCAAATTTCATTAATATTTGCTTTAAAAAAAATGTACAAAAAGTGCCAAATAAAAACTCAAAATCCCAAATATATTCTGAATTACAGAAATTATTTGGAACGAGTATTGTGCCATAAAATTGGTAGTTAACAATTTAATTTAAATTCAGAGTGCTCAAATTTCTAAACAATGTAACATAATACTATAAAATCTTTTTTTTTTTTCTATCGACAGTAGATATTTTTGATACTGTTCGTGTAAAACCATTTTCTTGTGATGGACCCAGTTCCGATGTCACATCTGAAAAAGTGAATCCTATATCAAGTTCAAGGATTGGTCCTATATCAAGTTGAATGCGATGATAGGATCTACGGATATACTAGGCTCAATATTAATAATTTAATCACTACTTATCCGATTATTGGAACCCTGGGGTGCCAAAGGACTATACCGCTATTATCCCTCAACTATCAAAACTGGATGCTTCAGTAGGAATCTTGATACAATACGAATGGAAGTTAAAGGATTCGTCCAGTTCCAAGGATTCCATATTACATGAGCCTTGGCGACCATTGGAATTCGTGGAATTCAATGAACGCGATCGAGGAATTACATGCATTCCTGTGTATTTCACGTACAGTACGAAAATTTAGTCAGTTATGCATAGTCTAAAGTTCTTTAATTTTTTCCACTTTGGGACTTTTCGTCCGAATTTCAGGGCGTTATTTGTTGATTCGTATCGAATTGCAAAAGTAATTTTTCAACATATTATTGTCTTATGGTAAATAGCTTTGCAATATTGAATACATTCAGATATGGCATCCTTGGTGGTAATTACAACATCTATATCTATACTATTAATAAGAATGAAACTCCGTTTGTCTGTCTGTCTGTCGTGTCTATGCACGGCCAAACGGCTGAGTGGGGGGAGTCTACGAGTGGGGGGATCTTCTTGGGATTTTCCGATAGGGGGAGCGAGCAAATTTAAAATTTTCTAATCCCAGCCGAACCATGGGCCGTAGGGCGGGAGGGGGGGTCGAAGTAAGAATTAATGTGCGCTTTTTGGACTTCCCCGCATCCTCTACCCCTCTAAACGCGGCCGTCGACAATTCCGGAAAAATACCGGTTTCGTAGGTTTTTAAACGAGGAAGACGACGGCGCGATCGGATCGCGAAAAAAGTATCGGGAAATGCGTCAAAAAAATGCGAGAGTACGGACCCGTTTTCTGGAAAAGTCCGCCGAAAAACTTGGTTTTTTCCGATTAAAATATACCCCATAAAGGTACGTTTTTCGGAACGGTTTTCGCGGGCGAAATACAGCTTTGGGTCCGCCGAATCTGAATCCGAAATCGGATATCGAAAAAAGTGACGAGAACTCGGTCAAATTGCGAGCAGGAGCGAGCAAAGCGATTAAAATGATTCTGCCGTGGACGAGAGAAGGCTCAAGAACTGACGTGAAGGGTTCGATGTCACAACATTGCGAGGCGAGCAGGTATGCCTACATAGGTACCTACCTTGCGAGCGAAGCGAGAGCCATTTCAAATAATAAATACCGACTTTGTCCTACACATATACAGGTATACCTTGCGAGCGAAGCGAGCAACATCCCCGAATAAACTTTTCGTGGTTCCACGTAGTTTTATAAGATTTAATTTGTTTGTAATAATTCCCAACTGAAAAAAACGTCTGCCAAGTTGGGTGGGAAGTATAACTTCCTCAAGCGAGCGAAGCGAGCAGTATCCCCTACAGAAGTTAAGCCTACCCTTAGAGATCTACCGTTTGCGAGCGAAGCGAGCAGCATCCCCTACAGAAGTTAAACCTACCCTTAGAGATCTACCGTTTGCGAGCGAACCGAGCAACATCCCCTAAATGCCATACTTTGCGAGCGAAGCGAGCAACATTTTCTTCATGCCAGACTTTGCGAGCGAAGCGAGCAACATATCCTACATGCCAGACTTTGCGAGCGAAGCGAGCAATATTGTTTACATACCTAATGATTTTCTGGCGTACATGTCATTTAAATGTGAGGAGTACGTACCCTCTCACGGCATTATGTCATATCGAAGCACGGACTGTAATAAATGTTTTATCGAATCATTCAGGAGTATGTATATTGTTTAAAAAAACACAAAAAAAATTACCTACGGTTCTACAGTCAGATAATTTAATAATGATTAATCGTACTTTAGTTCACTATGGTTACTTAGCAATATTAGTTTATAACAGCGTAATAAATCAGCTTTCATTGACACTACAGAGGCTTAGGGATCATGAGATGTTGTGATAAAATGAGAGCATTACAAAAAGTGGCGAACGATTTTCCTACTATGAGAACTAAGGGAGTTACACTTCCCTAGTAACGCATTGATTGGACGTGAAAATAAATATTTTCGCTGTGACGTGACGGTCGGAAAAAATGGAAACGTCCTGTTAATCATTATTAAATGATAAAATGTACATGAATTTCTTAATCGTGTCATGAGTATAGTCAATTTGGGGTATTTTAGCTCTTCGTCCAGACTAGCCTAAGATACTTATGCATGGCAGCGTGCTCCATTGCTCCAAAGAAACATCTGATATTTAGTTTACATGTGTGTAATGTGATACTTAAATCTTTCTCATCAACATATGTTTTGTGTCCTCCATAAATAATCACTTTTAACTTTTTTGTGTATTTTCCTACCACGTTGATCGCTAGGTTTGCATTGGTAAATACATTTTCCTACGTGTCACAAATAAAAGCTGGTATAAATCCGGAATCATAAGCGTATGAACGCCTTAATACGGCATGCTTGCCCCCAGGACGTCATTACCTCCAAATATTCAAAGCCAGCGCACTTGAGAATAATTATGAGAACTGAAGAAGAAAAAGAGTAGAAGAAAGAGCGGGTCTCTCAACCGTACAACACCCTTTCCCCTGATGATGGGGTAACCTTACACAAAAATTATGCTAATTCCGCCTTCGCCAGCGCTCCTCCCCTCCCGAAAAATGTGGGAAGCCAGATTCCTGTCGGATACAGCCTCGAAAACACAGCTTTTTTTTAGGCGCGAAGATTATCATCTACGTAAAAACCGGAATGCTCATGAAGTGCGTCCGTTCTCCAGATATTTCCTCTTTAACTTTGAGAAGGAGAAGTAAAAAAAAAGAAGGAAAAACCCCTTCGCCAAGCGTCTGGAAGCGAAATTTCACGGAAGGGAGATTCCACACAGGCGTGTCGTCTGATGAATTATTCATAGTGAAGGTACGAAAAGTTCTCGGCACGTACTATCACGGCCGTTAAATCAAATTTAGGTGGTGCGCAATTAAGGTTGTGACAGATGGCGCGGATGACAGCGTTCCGGTTTAGTGTAAGACGAGGGAAGACTTCCCGTTTAAACTATGTTTTCGGTTAAGTAGGCATTTCCGTGGAGATGGCTCGGTTACCCGGGTTATGTTTAGTTTGGCTTAATGGCCTCAGGGTGGATTTCAATTTTGTTGGTCCTGAGCGGGTGAAGGGTTGTGGTTGTTAGACAGATATGGATTCTGGGGAAACACATGAATGGGCAGCAAGCGTGTGTTGGAATCCCTAATTTTTTAATCGAAGAATAGAATTCTGTGCCTTTGAAAGCCCCCTACTTACTGCAAATTTTCAACTCAAAATTGTTTGGTCAAAAAGTAGATAGAAAGAATCAGCATTAAGGGTGTGATATATGGTGCGGGTGACGACGTTCCATAGTGTAAGATGTGGGAAGACTTCCCGTTTAAACTATGTTATCGGTTAACAAAGCGTTTCTGTGGAAATGGCTTGGTTGTCCGGTTAATGTTTAGTTTGGCTTAATGGCCTCTGGGCGGATTTCAATATTTTGTTGGTCCAGTGGGGATGATGAATCGTGGTGGTTACGTAGATAAGGATTCTGGCGGAGTTGGTGGAAATAGGCGGAGTAGGTGGAAATTTGGCTTCATTCTGATTACATGTTCTAATGTGCTCGAATGTGGGAGAAATGAGAAGGTTCTAGTTTAGTAGATGTATTTGTGGCTCTCTGGATTCTTCAGGATGGTCTGGCTGGGGGGGGTGTACCCCACCAGGCCAAAGTACAGAGTAGATAATGATCCACGGGTCTGGTGTGTAACAATTTCTTTCATTAAAACCTGAATCATTAAATGAATGCGTTACTGTCCATCGTAAACCACTATATTATCACGCTTAATCTTGTGTAGGTTTTGTGTTCAATCAGCAAATTTCGATGATCCGACCAATAACATTTTGGAATAGCACTTTGTTACATCTTTATTCGAATTATGGTGACCGAAAATTCGTCTTCATTTCAGGTTCTACTCGTCATTTTAGCAAGAAACAAGCAATTAATCATAGCTAGGTGCTGTGTCTCTTTTGCAATAAAGTAACGGGACACAAACTTCGCACTTTCGATATTGATCTCAGTTTATATTTAGAACTCCACTTTCCGTTCGCCCACCTTTTAAACTTCCGTGCTTTTGCTTTTCAGTTAATAACCTCTTCATAAATGAAGGTGAAAAGTTCAAAATGAAATATCAATGCCCGATGGTGACGAACGAAGTGAGTCTTTGATTCGGCTGGCATTTATAAGTATGTGTGTATTGGACCTTAAAACTCGAAATTCGGTAGGTAGGCTATTTGGACAGTCGGAAATTATCTGTATAGTTTTTGGTTTCGATACGACTACAGTAATTGTGTAATTGAAAGCAATTTTCTGGTGGAGGTCAATTGTATTTCAAATTCCTATTTTTTTCCTCAATCAAATCAGTGAAAGAATGATTGAAGATCGGTGTACCTGGTTGCATGATTGGAACCGATTTTATAATTATCTTATATTATGTTCATTATTGAGGGGTTCATTATCATATTGGGCTACAGCCTGCAGCAAATTGTAGGTAACCATTAAGAATGATTTAGTTAAAAATGTATTGAACTGGGAAGAACCGTTTTGTGCTTATTTGCAGGGTTAATAAGTAAAAAGTTATTGATAATCGAATATCTCCAATCCAGGTTCCAAATACTATATGATCTACACGCTTCCCCCTGGGTGAGGTCTTATCAATTGGTTTTTCTTATCTTCCACATAAAGTGAGTTTATACAATTCATCCGTACTTTACGTGATGTTTATTTCGTTTTTGAGATGCGAACTTAGCGCGTAACTCAAACTACTAAAATTGCAGCAATGATCGGCCATTTGTTGAGTTTTAGTGGGCATAATGTGGTGTACTGGAATGAGAGCACAGTAGGCTTCCCACCAAATATCCCACACTTATTCATTTTCTATTTTACCGTTATTTTCGTATTGGAATTTATATTATTTGATATAATTCATTGATTTCCATTGTTTGCTAAGCAATCAATTTTTATCTCCAACTTCAATTCAAATTGTAGGAGTTTTAAGAAAAAGAAATATGCCTTCACATTACCTTTATTACAAAGGTTGTTGCTTTAAAATTATACTGGAACACTAACAATAAACCCTGTTAAAAACAAAAACTAAGCTGTTTTATTATTCTACTGGTTGATATAGGCTATAAACAACGAAACACCCCATTTTGCAGAGCTGAAGTTTACTCATTGTTAGGATATTACACATTATTTAAACCCACTGTCCTCGGCTTTCTCGAGATGATACTAATTTTCCACTGTTTGCTTTTGTTTCGGAAAGCAGCTTAAAATCCGAAAAGGCGGTACGGATTTCGCAAACATAAAATCTAGAGAGGAAATGAACACGGAATAATTTATTTTAATGGATTGGACCGAAAATTGGGCACGGTCGTAATTTAAAGCAAATAAGACAGAATTGTGTAAAACTTGGCATTAAGGAACGCGATGAAGAGCAACTTTGGGAAAGGCCGAGTTTACCTAATAAATTAGTATAGCGAAAACGGGGAAATATTTTCTGCAGTAATCCTTTGAAAGCTACACTATTTTGTGTAATACAAGCTGTTCTGAAAAACTCGAACGTTTTTCTCTTTTTTAAGAGAGGGTCTAATTAAACAAGAAATTTTGAAAAAGAGGGATTTTCAGAAGAATTAATTACTCCTTAACATAATAAATCGGGAACTTAACGTCATTTTTAATCCTGAGGACCTCCATCCTCTGATTTATTTCGGTGGGGGAAAGAGAGAAAATGTGGGACGGGAAATCTGGGGTCTTGGACGCCTTTGAACAAATGAGGGTTACTTGAAGATTTGACGCAAGAATTAATGTGATTAATTATTATTTATCAATATTGTAGGGCCAAGCTTTGAGTGTTATTATTATTTGCGTGACTAGAGGCGAATCCATTGATACGTACCTACAATTTCCCCTTTACATTCGCACTTGTAACATTTGAAAAAATCACACCCATTATGTACTAGGTATGTGTTGTTATACATTAATATCGCATACATTATTAAGTGATATTGGTTTTTCATATCTCTACTGAGGATCTAATCGATAGTTAATTTAACTCAATATGGTTCCCGCTGAGTCCAGAATCGAACGCCCAAATGAGCTGAGCAGAAAGCACTTCCAACACATTGCCTTTATACTAGTACTATCTATCCCATAATTACAATGACGAATTTGAGTTTTCATGTTCTTAAAATTACTCTTTCCATACTAAGTAGAATGCAAGGTGAATTGAAATTAAAATCATCTTTATTCTTCCGTAATAATAACTATTTAATCATCTTTTAATATTGTTTGAAATTGAATATTATATATAAATTGATTCCCTATAAGCTCTTTGGGAGTCACATTAGATGTGTCAAAAACCCGTATCTGTTAAATCTATACTTATCCCTATTTTGAAATTTGTAACTAAAAAAAAAAAAAAAAATGAATATTAGTTTTTTTTTATTTTTTGTTACAAAAAAATTATCTATGAGTACTTCTGTGAAAATTCGAGCTGGTGAATTCCAGTCCTGATTAGCAATGAAAAAACTTTTCTTTGAAATGCACTGCTGAAACACAACTGGGGTGAACAAGTGGGATTAGAAACATGATGGCTAGTTCTGAACTTGTTAGAAGGTTGTGTATGGCATATACCTGTTCTAAAGTGAAAACGTTCAGCTGTTTGAACAGGTCATCTGTTAGTTACGTTTTGGGCGGGCGATAGATAACCTTCAGAATGGCTTTTTGAAGATTGTAAAGTGGTTCTAAAATAGATTTATATGCTCCACCCCATCAGGCTATCATACCCAAGCAAATTAACGGTTAAACTAATGCCTTGTACAGTAATATGAGAGTTCAGGCAAGGTATTTTCCGCAAACATGCGTGGCTCCATGAAATTGATAAAATATATTATGTAGGTAAGGTCAATCGGGGTAACAGCGGAGTGTTTATGATAAAACATTAGTTCAGCCATAGCATATACCTGTTCTAAAGTGAAAATGTTCAGCTGTTTGAACAGGTCATCTGTTAGTTACGTTTTGGCCGAGCGATGGATAACCTTCAGAATGGCTTTTTGAAGATTGTAAAGTGGTTCTAAAATAGATTTATATGCTCCACCCCATCAGGCTATCATACCCAAGCAAATTAACGGTTTTAAACTTTTTAATGCCTTGTACGATGTTTCTTCCTCTACCACTCTCTTCATTATCCTAATATGAGATTCTTCGCTGTTGTCCTCTTCTGCTTCTTCTATGATTTTTGCTCTGTTCAGGCAAGGTATTGTTTTTTTTTTCCGAAGTGGAGGTAGCAGGACAAGGCTCGACAGGCAAGATCCCATCATTTCCTGAAGATCCATCCAAGTCCGTGAGTTTGAGGACGCTTCGGGAACGGCAAACATGCGTGGCTCGTGGGATTTGTGACCATCGCAAATTACAAGAGCTGGCCTTTCATTTTTGAGCGATGGTATCATGAAGCCAATTGTCCCAAACATTGTTATATAAGATGAAATGCAGAAATCAACAGCCTTCACTCGAGCAAATTCTACACCTTGTTATAAAGGTAGGTCCTCGACAACCCTACTCCGTTTTTTTTCCAACTGGGACGACCCATAACTATATACCTTTGCGGTAGTCTTTTTGCGTTAATACTTCCTGTTGTTTAGATTTCAGACTGAAACTCTGCTCTTACCCCCTCTGCAATAACAAGGGGTAAGAGCAGAGTACCGAACAAAAATAAAGGTATATAGTGAAAATACAACATTCATATCATATACTCATGCTTTTAGATGTTAGAAAAACGCCTGCTAGGTGTGGATGCTTACCAATAAAAACAGGAGTGCCCACCTCGCCAACTGAGTAGAATCAACAGGTCGACATAACTTCCCAGGGGGTTACAGTTGATGCTGGAGTTCTCTAGCGGCCACATGTTGTACCTCATATATAAATCATTTTCTGCAATTTTCTGCAACCAGCTCCTATTAATCTCGTTATAAAGACTTGCAGGTGGTAAACAAACAAAAATTGGCGCATTATGTAATGATAGGAATTATTCCTTTCGTCTTATCCTTTATGATTATCTGTACCAGATTGATAGTTTGTGATAATAAGAGTTTTCATCTGATTCTGGGATTCGTCGGAGAGTTCGATGTCTTTCAGAAGGTCAAATAATAGCAGTTTTCCTCAGACCTATCATTCAGTTAAAAATTAACAATATGTCATGGAAACTGAAAATTCTACGTTTTTGCTATAGGCTTTGCAAATTTTGAAGTGGGAATTCAGAATATAGTGAGAAAATATGTTGACGTCATTTTTATGTTGTTCGGTATACCCGCAGCCTGGCCTATAGTGTACGGAACACAGCTACTCGTTTTCCACCTTCAGCGGTTCTAGAGGGATTGAAGATAAGTACCTGGTTTGAAGCTTCTTCATCCATTTTTTAATTAATACTTGTACAGTTTTATCAATCAATCAATCGCGAATGAATATGTTTTCTACAAAGTACTTATATGCCGTTCGGGTATACCAAAATTCATCAGCTACTTTCTACAATGATTTTTTGTTTCCACTTGGTTTCTCGGAGGATTTTCTTAAATCCATTTTTTCTTCTTCTTTTTCTTTTTTGGGACTTCCACGATTCGTGTGTTTTCTGAAAGTAGCCCGTATGTCGGTTGAAACATGCGGGGGGTAAGAAAAGAGAAGATCAGCGCATTATGTAGTGGTATGAAAAACCCGTTCCCAATATCTCGGATGAGGATCTGATCGATAGTTTGTGATCCGCCCTGGGGAACAATGGCTTGTTCAGTCCCGGCCGACGAGCGCTGCTTCTCTTCGTAGGTATTTCTTTATTCTTTTTTCCCGTCGTTCCGTCATGTGGAGACCTTGCGGAACCGGTAGCCGCCCCCTTTCCACGGCGGTCGTTATGAAATACGATATCCGCGATGCATTTTCTATGGACGGAGGTGAAAAAGGAGGAAAAACGCGAACCTGATCCTCCAACGCGCCGCTTGCATCTCATGCACTTCCCTAGTGAATGAGCTGCTTTTCCGGCTTTCTTCACCTAATTTTCACTTTCGCTTCATTTCAAATCTGCTGGTTCTGTACTTTTATTGTCAGCCGCTGCTAACCTTATAGCGAATTTTTGTAGTAAGCGATGTTTCCCAAAACTATCTCCGTAGGAATGAGGCATTCAGAAACGATACCTGATTTCAACGGGTTTTCTTATAAATGTGTGCGTGTGTGTCTGTTTGGGTTGCTGCTGAGGTAGGGTGATGGTCGATGTATTTATCTCTTCGAAGCTTCCTCATATCCTTACCCAAGTCATGGTCATACTTCCCGATCCTGCAACCTGAGCACCCTCTGGGTGGCAGAATGATCCTCTGGCGATTAGGGGGGAGGCTCATGTTAACTTTCTATTTTGCGCTTTCCCATTATGCAGAATGACCAGCAAGAGCCTCTGACCCCCGCTGACTCATTTTGACTCACAGCGTCCAAGGGGAGGCGCTCTGGGTCGCCCCAGGCAGAGGTGTCAGCCTTCCTCTCTCTCCTATCTATCATCCTCTTTCACTGTACCTGGAGATGTGAGAGAGCCATCGATACCCACATCTGGCAGAAGCATCCCTTAGAGGCCAACGCTGCAATCGATATTGAGCGAGAGCAATCCAGAAGGATTCAGAGGATTCGTGGCGAATTTCAGCAGAGGAGGCAGAGGCTCCTTTGTACTTCATATTAATGTATTTTTACATTGTTTTCCTATACGCACGCTTTCTGCCATTCAATCCCTTAGCCTGAGCTGACACTGCAACCAGATTGTGCTGGTTTCAATCCAGGCAAATAGCTGTGGGGCCTCTCCCGCATCTCCTGCAGGCGTTGGGTAGTAGCCCCCCTCAGTAATCCTGAACTGAACACTTATTTTTTGAGTCTCGGGGAGCAAACTAGGTAGGTAATACTAATGGTTATGAGAGTGCCTGCCTGCAGGATCTGGCGAGGTGGGCTATTGAGGGGCCAGGCGGCTTGGAGAATCAGGTTGCGGCCTTTATGCTAAATATACTTCATGTACTTAATGTAATATAGGTATGCACCTATATGCTAAAATAATTGAAAGGAACTGCACCAAATAATGCTAAAACCCTAATCTTTATTTGAATTCCAGAATACCTATTATTTAGAACAAGTTTTTTGTCATAAAACGTATAGGTAGTTAACAATTTCATTACACTCATAGTGCTCAAATTTCAGAACTATTCGAACAGATACGAACGAATGTATACGATTATTCACAAAAATTCGCTCATAAGATCAGGCTGCATTACTGGAGTTTTTTGATTATCTCAAGCTTATCATGGACTCGCCCTGGCAATTAGGCACATGGACGGGAAATATTATGTCGATCCGGGTTTTGCTCACAGTGATGTAGTTAGATACAAATTCTCAATAATTTATTGGAGAATGAAAAAAGAAACATCATGTCAAATATCAGGCGTGAAGCTTCTCAAATGTATTCAAATTCCCTGCACTGGTTCTATAGCAAACATTATAGCTTATTTGGCTATAGCATTCAAGAAGAAAAAATTAAAAACTATGTTGAGAAATATGCTTAAATAATTGAAGTGCTTCCGAAGGTCAACTATTTCCCCACAAGCTTGTATTCAGAATCTCATCCAATGGGATGTATCATGTCCAAATTAGTAAAATCTCTGTACAATAAGGTAAATTCTACAAGATCCGCAAGGTGCAGGTTTCAGTTGATGAATTAATGTAGCTTGTTCATCAATATGTGTGTAAGTGAAAACACTTACACAGTAAAAACTTTCTTAACATCCCAACTGATTAAAGGTTATTTCAGTATGACTGTATCATAAATCGGGACTTGGCGGGTTCAAGTACCTGTAGATTTAAAACTTTCTTACAGGTAACTAAGTATAATTAATGCAATCCAAATTCCAAACATATTGATCCCGTTTCCACTGAAATCCGCAACAGTCTGCTAAACCTTGTACAAGGATAGGCATTTGAACCAGTTTTCTTCATTTCATAATTTCTTAGGACTTATCGACAGTGAATATGCGAAAACCTACCAATCAGTATTGAATCAATTTTACGTATCGTAGTTGGGTAGTGTAAGGTTCAACTTGGCATGAGGTTCTGCTCAAGGCTAATGCAATTTCCTTATGTACGTTTTCGACTTGTCCTGTATTCCTACCATTAAATTAAAAATAGGTTCAATAGAAAGAAAAACTAAACCAGTCGCGTTTAACTAGTTTAATGGACTTCATCCATCATCTTTTCTCTGTTGATGAATCAGAAAAATATTCAACTAGCTGAGTTGGTTGCACTCGATGTCCGAAGCGAGAAAAACTCGACTGGCCGAGAAGCCTGACTGGTTAAAGATTGCATAGCGAGTCGCAAGACTTGAAGTTGTTGGAACTAAATTGACGTTACCCACTTTGATTTACTCTGATCTGGGCTGCTCCGAACTCGCTGGAATCGGTGATCTTGAGAATCACTATGAACCAGTTTCAATTTTGAGATCTGTAAAGGAAATGCGGTTCATGTCATGAGTGTAGAAATCATGACAGTGACATATCCATTCACAATACAAGTATAGGTATGACAATCCATCATAATCAGTAGGCCACGTTTCATTTAGACCAAAGTGATCCCTTACCAGGAAAGGAATCAAGAAGAAATTATTACTAAAATTACAATCATGCAGCATGATCGTATTATCGAATTTTTTCAAGTTACCTTTCGTATTATAAATATCTTTCATTTTAATGACATTGGAGCAATTTGAGTGCAAATAAATTGTTGAAAACCAATTTTATGGCAGTAAAAAAGTATACATATTGCTAAATATAAGCAAATAAAAAAAGATTTTGAAATTTTAGATTTTTTGCAGTTTTTATAGGTTTTTCAGCAAATATTAATGAAATTTAAGTACGATTTTGTGCAAAACAATTTTAATGTCAGTTAATCGTTGATAATTTTATTTTGACTACAATTCTGCTAAAAATTCTAGATTTAACGATTTCTAGCCGTTTTTTCCATTGTTAGTGACTTTAAGTGATTTTTTGGTAGCACATTTATTGAAATTTAGTGTGCTCAAAAAGTGCTATCCATCCTTTCATTCGGAAAGCTTGATTTTTTTGGCGCTACGAGATTTTTATTTCATTCCTAAAGAGAGTTATCGTCTGGAATGGAACGGTATATATATATATATATATATATATATATATATATATATATATATATATATATATATATATATATATATGTCAGAATGCCTCAAAACGGATTTAAATGAAGAAATTTTTCGAAAATTTTGATTTTAGAAATTTCCGAGCCATTGCAATACCTTTATTTTCTACAAAAATTCGGTAAAAGAATAGACTATGGTGTCTTTATTTATGCATTTGTACTCTAAAAATGTGGCAACAGATTGGTTTTGAAAATTCTCTCGTAATGGATTCTATCAAGCTGTAAGCGATCGCTCCATTGATAACACGAGGGCCCCGGCGAGTTGTGCAACGAGTAAAAATAAAACGTTCACGCGAACGGGGAACAGACCAGACCGTCTCTGAATGAGGCGCGCGCATAATGAAAAGATTGCGTTAGGATCAGAACCAACAAAAGGACGACAACTCAGAATGACATGGAAGGGCCACAAAGGGCATTAGCACAGGCACCACAAGGGCTGTAATAACTAGATAATTTCTTATTCCGGAGGCTGTATGCAAAGCAATCGTCCTTGCTTTGCGCAACAGAGGTCCCATGTTGCAATCCTATACAACCCCCACAATACTTCCCATTTCGGAGTTTTTTTTTTTTCTTTTTAAAGACGAACTCCTCTCTTAAACCCTTTTTATTGCCGTGAAATGGGCCCTGGGTTCTTATTAGCATGAGGGCGTCCCTTAAAAAAAAATCTTCTTCCTCTGAGCGAATCGTTCGTACATAGGACGGACAATCGGAAGCAATTTTCTTATTTACAACCACAATGTAAAACATGGGAGTGAAAAAAAAGTTGTAGAGGCCTGTCGCAGGGGTGAGGGGACCGGTTGTCAAAAGATGGTGCGCGGTCGGGCCATTTAGACGGTCCGGCCTGTCGATCAAATGAGAAAAAACTTGCACCCACGAGAAAGCATTGTGTGTCCCTAAAAGAAATTATCATCGCATAAATTTGGGGATAATTCAATTCAGTCGGTTTTTTCCAATAACATTTAACAAGGAAAATTAACGAACGAAGCATGAGTTACATTTGTATCCGTGTATGTGTGTTTGTGGACATGGAGCAGACGAGGCGGGCAAAGACAAATAATTATGATGGAAAAGACCTACGGCCAGCGATATCTGAGTTTAGAGCAGCGGTAGCAAATTACATACCTAAAGGTCGTGGCAGCAACCTGGCACAGGAAAAGTGTCACGGATTAGGCATTTTGGCAGTAGTGCTTCGTGGTATCGCCGACGATATTGGACAAATCTCAAAAATACGTGTTTATTGTAGTTTTTGTAGTTTTCTATGTTTTTCGGGATGCTAAGTCTAATATATTACTGATGTTCAAACTTTAATCTATCACCCGTACCAAATATTTAGACCAAGTATCAATTTTCGGGTTCCAAAATGTTTACATGCATTGTATTTGTCATTCCAGACGATAACTCTCTTTAGGATCGAGATAGAAATTCCGTTCTCGCGCCAACAACCCATGCTTTCCAAATGAAAGGATTAGTTGAGCACATCAAATTTCAAAAAATGTGCTAAAAAAATCGCTAAAAATTGTCAAATTTCTGTTTTTTCGCAAAATTTTATTCAATATCAAAAATGAACTGGGACATTAAAAAATGTTTTCTCAAAACTTTGTAAAAAAATCCCCTAATTTCATTAATATTTTCTGAAAATCGATTAATCTAATCAATCAAGTCATTGTAGCTATTAAATCTTATGAAATTAGTCTCGAAACTTTTCAAGTGAATTTCCTTAGTATGCTGGAACGTCTACCTATTCTTTTGATTTGATCGCGAATTGAATTTAAGTCGACCTTTAATCTGGTTTCTGTCTTCTCCCTTAATTATGCGTCACCTTAAGGTTACCTAATCTTGTTACCTAAATGCGGAACACAACCCATCAATGACTCGGCTATCATTGTCAGTTACACGTTCGCATCATTTTCCCAACTACATGAAGCGAATATGTACCTACCTGCTAATTAATTATAAGAAGGCAAGTTCATCAATCTGAATTCTATCAACTTGGTTCGAATGAACCACTAATTTGGAGCTTTGATTTGGTGCGCCGCCTAAGCTTTGCTGATCACTTCAATAGAATGATTTTGGCATGGAAACAGATCTGGCTCTTTTCTATGCCAAGATCATTTTTTTGGTTCAAACTAAAGTGGTCGGACATAGTTTATAGGTTGGCGGCTTATTGAGCGCTTCCCTCGTCATTGGCAATTATGAAGGAAAACTATTCCTAGGGATAATTATTGTTAGCACCTATAAATTATTCCAGTACATTTGAACAAAACACGGGAGAGGAATTAAAAAGTGTTTGTGTGTGTATTGTGTGTGTGCGCGCGCGTGTTTTGTTATAATATATTTATCGCTCGTTTTCTGAGATTTGCAATGTTAGGAAGCACTTATCATTCTACTGATTAGATCCCGATGACCATAACACATGACCTCGATGGTTTACTTGCCGACCTGCATCTTATTCTTTGGAAATTTTAGAAATTAAACAAGGTGGATTCTGCATAGGTATGAAACGAAGTATTCCTCAAATTGTCTAACGAAAACATACAAGCGATCAAATCCGTCCGTTTCTGTCCGTTTCTCCACAAATTCCTTCTTTGGTTTGCCAGGTTCACAAAACTGAACTGAAATATATATAGGAAACACTAAGATTCCTCATTATAATTGTTCTGACTACTGCAGAAGTATCGGTACCAAAAATTTGTCATGGGCTAGAATTTGTAATTCCAATGTTTTCTGATTCCCTTCTTCCGTTAAATGGACCCTCCTCCTGTTACCAGTACTCTTGAATGGGTCAAAGATTGAATAGTACTTTCTTATATTTATTGTTTGGGTACAGACACTCTTAAAGGGTTAACGTTTTTATCGTCTGTTGTAATGAGTCTTAAAATTAATGTCTGTATCTACAGCGATTAAATTGATTGTTCATATTCTACCGAACTATTTATATAATAAACTTAATTTGATATAATTTCACAGGTAATACTATATATACAATAAAATAGAAAGTTAGTTTGTTTGTGCCCAAATTGACGAGCAAGTTCCAGGGATGGATTTTGGCTATATTGCAATCCTCTCTTGCAATTATTTATCAAGAACTAGGCTTTCCTTAACGACGTCGCCCGGGTTAACAACTTTGTAATTAAGAAAAAATCGGAGATGCGTCCTTTTGACGTCAAATGTGGATGGGGTGGGTTCGCGCGTAAGGAACTTTCGGTATCGAATTCAACGTTACGAGTTTTGTGGGTTGAGCCAAGTAGTTCTTCGTAAGATAGATCTTCAAAAAACGATGTTTGAAATTTCTTATTAACTGCAGTAATGTTAGTAGGGAATAGTTGTAAATAAGGTTATATTGTGTTGGTTATATCTAGGAGACGCTTGCTTGACAAATTAATCATGTAGAAGTTGAAACTTGATTGCTGAAATTTGAATTTTAGCCTTTTCGGGACTGCTGAGCAATAATGACAAGGTACAAAGCCACCTTACACATAACAAGGAGCTAAGTAATTAGCATAAACAGCCCGTAGCGGAATTTTCCCCCGACACCTTATAAAGAAACTAGTTTGTAAGGTCAAAGATTCCCAATATATTATTGTACCGCCTGTCTCAACTACACGAGATCTAAATCAAACTAACTATGCTTCTCTCAAATTTGTGGGTCCCATAAAATTCAAAACACGATTAGGTCTGTATTTTCAACCCGACACTAAAATATCATACACAAATTATAATAGTAATCTTAATTTTTATTTCTAAGTCAGGAAAACTATACCTTAGTATATTATGGGGAGACAAAACAGCTGTGGAAAAAGACGCCTTTCAGGTCACACAAGTGACCATGGAAAAATTCCAAAATAATCCTGACATGGAAAGATATCCTTCTGCTTCAGCTAAACGTATTGGTTTAACCCAACATCCACTACAATTTAACCAATGGGGCACCTGCTGCAAAGAGGGGAATTTGAAAAAACGGAAATTTAAGGAAATGGAATTTATTCCAAAATAGTGATAAAGTGTATTCATAAACTATGAGTGGAAGGAAGACCAACCACAAACCTCAACAACCCTGACAATACAATAGATGAATTCGAATTAATCAACTAAATAAAACTTGATATTTTTTCTCCTCTCAAAATTATTATCTAAGAGTTCTAAGAGTACGAATAGGTAAGTAATAACAAATTTGCTGGTGTTACTCTAGTTCAATTTTTCGTAAACCTTTTTATCTAATTAATACTTTCTTCTAGTTTCGTATTTTAATTACTTCTAGACTGTAACCTCCCATAGCCCATTGTAATATCCATGATAGCCAATGCAAACAAACTGAAGTTAATGTTCCATGTTATTTTGTCTTGCCTACTTCCATGGATATAAAAATAGCATCCATGTTAGCCACCATAAACAATTCAAGATCTTACTGTGTTTCAATAAGTTCCTCTTTGTATATTTCTCTACATTTTAAGGTAAGAAAAACTAATTAGATGTACCTTCTATTAATAAGATAATTTTTACATAAGTTTTTGACCCATAGTTATATCTTGGATAGGCATTGACTTCTAATGCTCAGTTGTCTACGTTATAGCATGACTAGAGCTTCACCACTGTTGAAGGCAGAAACGTCGCAGTAATAAATCTAAAATACAACTGGCTGTGTCGTCATTCCTGAAAGAAAACACCTACTTCACCTGTATTTATATATATGTTCTTGCATTGCTTGTTAGTTCTCAAAAATTGTTCATCAGATATTGTTCTTCTATGTCGAAGACGACCAAATAATTCATTCAGATACACGAATGTTGGTTCTCAGAGATCGTTTCCTCGTTGCCACAATCAAGCTGCCCTTAGATGAGCGCTGCTTGGCACGGAACTCAGTTTATCATTATTTCCATTGCCGAGCGATTAAGGGTAGGCTGGTGCAACTTAGGAGTTGTGAACTAACTTGAACCGTTGGTAAGATATACGGTCATAACAGGAGCCCACCGACCTCCTGCACAATTGAATACGTACCGGCAACTTCCGTAGGAGTCCGCTGCAGCGGCGCGAGAGGGGGTGAGTTTAGGCCGCTACTTTATTGATCTTGCGGGGACGGCAGACGCGCTCCAACAAGTGGCGGCCCGCCCCCGCCCCCACGTCTGGGCCTCTTTGCCGCCTCCCTGGATTTTTTCCGGGGGGCGGAGGCGGAACGCCCGCCGCCGCCGTCCGAAATAACGTGCTCCTGCTGGATCAGGATGGCAATTCAACTTGAGTAGTAATGGTGATGATAGAGCCACAAAGTACATTGGGCATATATAATGTGTACAATGCCCAGGATATTGGGTTTACCAGGATTAGAGTCTGGTGAATTAAACGCGTCTATCGCCGAGTTCTTGATTTATACAAAATCATATTCAATGCTGAGGTTTCTAATAATTGAACACAGTTATGAAACTGAAAGTAGAAGCAGGGTTGTGAATGGAATAACGTGCTGCTGCTGGATCAGGATACCAATTCAACTTAATTAGTGATGGTGATGATTGACCCATAACGTACCAGGATGTCGGATTTATCAGGATTAGAGTCTGGTGAATTAAACGCCTCTATTGTCAAGCTCTTGATTAAAAATCAATATGAAGGCCGATTTGTCAAAAATCGTACACTATCATGAAACAGGAAATCAAAGCTGGATTGTAAAACCATCATGTTCCAGTAAAATCCGGAATTTAGAATATAAGGAATTTGCAAGTTTGTATGAAAACTTATAAAACTGTTTTCTTGTAACTTATAAAAATAACGAAACTACAAATCTGGAAAATTAATTTGGTAAAAGCGGTTTTTCCTCCCCAAAAAGGATGCGGAGCAGTCCAAATTCTTGCAATAATACATGATAATACTAATAAATGGTGAACACTGCTATACTATTTGTTCTTAGAACTTGCTGTGGATTCGTCATGCGGGCCTTGCTCCTTTACTTCAATCCGTTCTGAATGTGTGGCTTTTCGTACCTACTGCTCCCGCATCATTCCTGGAGAGACTTTTAATGTTGATGTCTTCATTTTTGGTATCTATGTAGTTTCTTGGTTCATCTAATGCGGTGACTATTTTACTCTTTCCGAATTACAGAAACATTTCAAACGGTAACATTTAGCAACTGGTACTAGTCAAACTTGATCTGCTGAATTATGCCTTATTTCCACGGCATACAACTCGTGCAAGTTAAAATCCTGATAAATTACATATTGATTAATTTAAAACACAAATTGCTTCGTCGAAAAACAGGTTTCTGCCATTTCCTAATACGGACAGTAAGAAAATTAGCTTTCACGGACGGTCTCGCATGAGAGCACTTGACTAAATGAATAACCAATACGTATGACGCCGTTCTATTCAAGCTGAGACTCTGATCTAAATGCATTCACCAAGATCCTATCATTCTTCACTACTGAGACTGATCTAGACCGTTTTGGCTGGGAATCTTTATTCGGAATTCAATGCATCTAACCAACTAATAAATAATCGTTGTGATGAGCTGTGTTATTTATGTGAATTGAATATTCATATTATATACACTGTTACTCGGCAAGATGGCAGCTAGAATTGATTGATTAGGAGCTCTATGGCGTGGGAAATAGGTTCAGAATAGGGTGTGTATCTGTTGATGTACATTCTATTTATTGTACCAAATATTTCTGCTGCAAGGAGCTCAGTTTGGTGTTTATCCCGTGGATACGAATCAGGTGATTGCAAGATTAATCCATTCAGCTGATGGACACACACTTCCCCTTGATCCGGCTGGAGAGACCCCAGACCCTCTTTTGCTTTCATCTTGAGCCTCGGCAAAACATTGGAGGAACGTGGTCGCTACTTTAATTAATAGTTAATTCCACTCAGATTATCTGGGGGCTCTAGACTTGATGATTCGTTTCCAGGCGTCTCAAGGGTCCTCCATTCCAATTTTTAGCTACTTTAGTCTCGTTTTTTCGTGACATTTTGTGTGATATTTATGACTTGTTAGGTGCCGGGAAAAGCGTGTTCCACGCTATGCGGGTATTCCTCTATTGTTGTTTTAAATTTTTAATGAAAAAACATAAAATTCTAAATATACTACTCATACTACATCAAAAATACACATACTGAAGCATGTTTCGGTGTTCAACTGTCTAAAGACAGCTAGAGCTTTACCTGTTTCGAGTCGGGAACGCAAGAAAGAAAGAATTCTCGAATGTACCGAAGAAAAAAAAAATTGTGCTGAGGCCTACCTCTGGTGTTTCCAGGGTTTCAAAGAGGGTTTTAGCCCAGAACTGCCGCTCTGATGCCTCCTCATGGAAGCCGACATTTAACAGCTCCTACGACGGGCGATTAAGCAACTTGAAATGGGACGCTGGCAGATAGAGAATTCCCCAGAGAAAAATACCTTGACCCCGACAGGAGGAGGGAGAGAGTATTCAATAGCGCCATCTTCTCGCCCGAGTATTTGCTCGTTTTTCTCCTGTACTTCTCAGTTTTTCCTCTTTTCCCAGCATACCCCGCTTTTTCGGCGAACGTTAGAAAAATATTGAATCATTGCAAAGGCTCAAAACATTTGAGTCGTTACGCACGTTCCCGAGAAAAAAAAAAAACACATTAAAAACCCCTTTTCTACGTAATAGAACCATTATTTTGAAGAATCTATGTTTTTTAAAATAGCATATATACACGCACACACGACACATGCACCCAAACAAAAGACACGTTTTGAGCTCAATAAATTGGCCACATTTCGAAAAATGTGCTCAAAAAATCTCTAAACACGGATAAAAATTGATACACTTATATTTTTCAACATAATTTTAGTCAGAAGAAATTTATCAACAATGAACTACAACATTACCAATTTTTTTGCACAGTAGTTCTCGTAAGTTGAAATATGTACTTAAATTTAATTAATTGTTGCTTAAAAATTGATAAAAACTACGAAAAATAGCTAAAATTCAAAAAATCTTTGTTGTCTTGCAGAAGATTATCAATTATAAATAGTTTTCTTTGCCATTAAACTGGTAGTTACCCATTTTTTTGCTCTCAAATTTCATAGCGATGTAACATTCTATCTATATGTAAGTATGTCTGTCTAGACATTGATTAGAATCATGAAATTTTGCGTTTCTTTTCCGTTTCATGCTATTTGTTGACGATTGGTGCCATTTTCTCAATTTTTCTCTGTCTGTCCGTATGTTTTCCGCTTTTCATGGTTACAGGGGTCATTGGACAACTGATATGAGTGGGGGGAAGTGTCTGAATCAGTCCAACTTACATTATAGGCTATTTGAAGTTTTTAAAATTTGAGCCTGAGAGGGTGTTTAAGGGGAGGGATAGGGGGTGAAATGGGGTATTTCGGACACCGTTGAACGAACTGGGGATCTGATTGTCGACTATGTTGGAAATATTCTAACTTAAATCACAGGCTACTTGACATTTTTTCAAATCTGCAGAGGGATGTTTTAGGGGTGGAGGGGGAGGGGGGATGGGGTATCCTTGTCATCACTGAACAAACTTATTCAAACACAATCAAATCGATTTGATTGCCAAATGTGTTTGGATTACTCTAATTCAAGTCAAAGACTACTTTTTTTCAAAATTTTCAAATCTGACCCACAATGGACGTGGAGGGTGTGGATGAGTTAAAGCGTTTCGAACGTCACTAAACCAACTGGGAATCTGAGTTGTCGATTATGTCAGGGTATTCTCACCTCATTCACAGGCTATTAGAAATTTTTCTAGTTTCAACCATAGGGAGGTGTTTGTGGTAAGGAAAAAAAAGGGAGGGGTGGTTAAATGGAATAATTTGGTCATCAGCGAACGACCTGGTGATCTGATGTTCGGACGAATGAAATTGCATTAGTCTGAACGTTCTTTTGGGTTACCTATCAAGAATATTATTAATCTGAAATATAGGGTGTGTTTGTGGAGAGGGAGTGGGGGTTGATATCAGTACTTTGGTCCTAATAAGTACGGTCCAACGGCCTAACGTTATAAGTAAGGTCTTTTTTGAACCAGATCCATAGGGGTGTCCCAAAATGTGATGGGCGAGGGGGGGCTTGCGTATATTCAAGTCGACCTGTGCAACGCACGGGTGAACAAGCTGGTAATACTATAATTTACGAAAAGTCGCTCGTACGATGATGCTTCATGATTGGATCTTCTTATTGGTCGGTTACAGACGTAAACCAGAGCTTGTACCTTTTCAGTCTTTGAATTGGAATGCAGTTGTTTTTTTGAGTGAGCATTTCAAACCACATCTGAGGAGACTGTCTACTGTGAAACATGACGAGAACACCTCTAAATTGTCTCTCAACACTGCATGAACTTGCTCGCTTGCATTATGTATTCGAGACGTTACAGATGAAGACCATAAACTCTCGCGTTTCGACCCTTTTAAACAGGGATGTGGCAGCTCCGTCCGCGCGTGACTGTATTTATGGCATTAGCGAGGATGACTGATGGGATTGTTAAGAGATTATTTAGCATTCTGAGTCTCTCGAGCTTCAAGGCCTGGCTTGGACGATCCGATTCGTGATCCCACGCCGGACACACCTGCTTGTCGGAAAATTATAGCCTGCTGAGGAGAATGAAGCAATGCTCTTTTCCTCGCCGAGCTGACGTTAATTTGTGCATTCCGCGCCCCGGTGTGAAATACCGCGGTATAAAATCACAAGACCTATGGGGATTTCTGTAGTGGCTTGAGTTATTGCGGAGTGACGAGAGAGTTTTTCCTCAGCCTTGAAGGAAACTATGGAAAAACTACTTAAGGTTATTCGATTTTGGTTGTAGAGCTTGTAGTGCCCTTTGACGTATTTATTTTATTGACTGTACAGTTGGGATCAAATTCGAGTGTCCTGTCACGATGTGCAGTTGATGATACATTTTATGATGAATAACGATTCAATAATTGATAAAAATTTATGGAAATGATTGTGAAACCCAATGCGGCCCTATAAATACTATCTACCATGTAATCATCAATGGTTTCAAGACTAGACAATACAGTCCAAAATTGTGCAGATTAATAAACATGACAAAAATCTCTCGTGCTCTCTCCCTCCCTCCTTCCCAACCTCTCCCTCCTTCGCTCTCTCCATACACCCATGCCTCTCTGCGCCCTTCCTCCCCTCATCAAATTTGGAGTATGAGAATTGACTTTTAAAAATATCCACGTCGCCAAATCGCCTATTACCGGGGAAAAAAATCTGGATTATACCATCTGTTAAGAACTTGTATAGACCACCCAATCATTTTCACCTTTCATAGGTACTTCATCACAGGTACTGGTTACATAGGTACGCCTTCCATTTATGTGTATGTTTTTTTGTATGGTTGTAAGAGTGGATTATATTATATTCTAAAGTAATTGAACAAATTATTGAACTTGTCAAAATCGCTCTCTCTCTCTCTCGATCTCTCTCTCTCTTTCTCTCTCTCCTCTCTCTCTCTCTCTCTCTCTCTCTCTCTCTCTCTCTCTCTCTCTCTCCCTTCCTCCCTCCCTCCCTTCCTCTCCCTCCACCAGTTGGAGTGGGGAGTAAATTTAATTTACATTTTGGTTACATTTTGATCTTTATTCTGTCGATTTTATCGTGAATCGGATGACCACATAGTCTATTCAATTTTAATTAATTTATTTATTTTAAAATTGTCTTTCATGGTAATCAAGATTACCTATTGATTTCGGTACGGCGCATGATTTAGGAACCATTAAGTAAGTAAATTTTAAAATGCACAATTTGTGAGGCCACCATTTTGTATTCCGCCAGTTTTGAGGTGGGTGACAAACCTCGACTCACTCAGAATGGACTCAACTTTCAAAATACAACCTTCTACCTTCTCTACTAATCACAACATTTTTCCTTGCGGGCTCCCAGATTCGACCCTTTTCCGTTACCGCCGCCCTATGATACTAATCTATATGCCCAACTAATCTGAATTTTTACTAAGGGATTGCTACTACTTGATCTTATGTATTTTTGAAATGCGATCATGACGACCAAGCTATACATTGGTATCATTCTCTTTAGCTAGTCTTTGTTTCAGCTAATTTTAACTAATCAAAACTAGTGTAAGCTCGTCTACAACCATCTTTGAGAGATTTTGCACTGATCAGTATTTTGCTTAGGCCAGTAGTAAAAAGTACATAATAGTCAATCAGTACACAATCCTTTAGTAAAAATTCAGGTTAGTTGGACATAACGGAAGTTAGTAAAAAACGTTGTCTATTTCCACGAAAAAAAAAAAAAAAACGCTGCAAATTATTTCACAAAGGTTTATTATTTTTTCAATTGAGTATGATCGTAGTTTTTGTTGGCTTGCGTACGTCATAAGGCCCGTCCAGATTCCTCGGCGTGTCCTATTTCGAGTTGCCACAACCTATACTTCTATGATTATATACGCATGTTTATATTTCTCGATTTAAGCTCCTATCTATTCAAATAGGTAGTTATTCCTTAATAATATCATTATCTAATTACGTACGAAAAGTCGAGAGGATATGTTTCGTCGAGTGGAAATATGCGTAGGAAAAGCATTGGTATTAACACACAAATATGACCTAGAAAAAAAAATATATTCATGCCTCGAAGGAACGCCGTACCCACCTCATGGTGCCGCGGTGTATTATATGGGTATAACACGTAAAAGTAATAAATATCCATTCTCCTACACCCCTCTGCTACGCCCCTGGTCACCCCAGACACCACAAGGTGCCGCGGCGCCTACTCTCACTCCACCCCCCGCTCACCCCCCTCACCACCCACCGTGACCCCCTGCAAAGCGTGCCAGACGTGCGTGCGTTCGTCTAACACCCAAAGCCTTGAAAAAGACACTTTTTCGCCCGTTTTTGGCCCATAGCATCTATGCGAGTAAAGCGATCGGGATGGTTAAACGTTAGGACCAACTAGACCCCAAATGGAGTCTATGTGCGAAAGAACGGGTTTTTAAAGTCAATTCTTAGGCCTTTTATGGCGGAACGGACGGACGGACATTTCAAATTTGGATTCTACACACCTTGAAACGTAAAGTGACAAAGTTTGAGGAGGGGTTATAAAAATTTTTTGCTACACGATCACATAGGCTCATTATTGGAAATAATAAACCAAAAAATCACGTCGCAGTGATTTAGTTCTTAGTTGGACATAATATATAGAATCATAGGATGGCGGAACGATAACGGAAACGGTCCTCAGACTCTTTGCACGTCATTAATTTCTATTTGTTTCTAGATAAATGTTCCTAGATTATGGCAACGTTGTTAAAAACTCTTGCCGAGAAAAACGCAAAGCTCATGGCCGCTGACTTGTTTTTAAAAGTCCCCTCAGTTCGCAGGAACGTTTGTTTTGTCGAAGTCATTCCCCCGGTATGCGAAGAGTAACCGGCGAAGGGCACCAGGGTCGTCTAGAGGAACAGAATAGGATAGGAGAAGAAGAAAAAAAACCTTTTCGCAGAACGGCAGCTGCGCTCAGAGTTTCCTCTACCCGCCAGCTCAGCATCTGGGGTGATGCGCCGTAGTTGTAGACGCCTTTGACCTATTATGGCTAGACTTATTATTACGTCTTTCAGTGTTTGGTCTCTCCATTTTCACTGGGTGCATCCGATCGTCATATTTTTGAGTTCCGATTCGGATTGGCCTTTGTTGGATTTTAATCCAAGTGCTCTTCATCTCTTTTTGACATTTTATGTCTTTGCTATGGCACATAAACTAAAAAAACGTCACGGAAAATAGCTCACGAAAATATTTTGATGATTTCCGCTTACAACCGAGTCGTTGCTAGGGAAATGGTACTTCGTCGTTTTTCATCCCACAAAATTCGTTGCCCATTCGTTCGAAAGCTCTCGATTTATCCAACCATATTATGTTAACTACTGCGAAGTGCGTGGACAACAAGTTGAGTTATGAGCAAGGTTATTTGAATAATTGTGTATACTCAGGTGATCATTCTCAATAATTGATATTGTGAACATGATTGCCACCGTTTGTTAATTTCTGATGATTTCATTGAGCTGGAGTTTCGATGATTTGATTCATAGCAGGTGATCCAAATGTTGCGAGTACGGTTTGATTCGTGAGGCGGTGGTTAAATAATTTTAATAGGTAATTTCTATGCTTTACACTCTAGGAAGCTGTAATTTCGTATGTAGCCTCTTTAGGACTTGACGATGCTCAGGGTCCGGATCAGATGAGTGGCTCTTAAAGCTAATTTCTATGTTTTACACTCTAGGAAGCTGTAATTTCGTATATAGTCTCTTTAGCACATTTACGTGACGATGCCCAAGGTCCGGATCAGCTGAGTGGCTCTTTGAGCTTGCATACGAGTCTGCAACACATACTTTTCTTCAACTAAAGACATAAAATGTCCCAATGTGTTGCAGACTAGTATGCAAGCGTTTCGTTTGCTTACATTTTTATCAAATTTTATTTGATCATTTATACATGAAAAATACAAAATAGGTATTGAGTACTAAATGACTTTGTCAGAGCCTTAAGATTGAATTTTTCGAAGTAATAAATACATGCATAGTGGTATAAAATGTAATCCTCCCATTATAAGCAAGCTTGTACATAGACTGTAGGCGGGAGCTTCTATTGACAGATCTGCGGATGAGCAAAATGAACGTAATAAAATATACCTTAAATCTACCTACTTAAATTTCTATGGTTTTGGTTAACGAAAATCTTGAATTTATAAGCTTATTAATTAATCCTAAAAAATGGAAACAAATTCACTGCCAGAAAATAGAATCAAACAGATTCAAGTTCATTTACTCTTGTAAACTTGATTACGAGTATAATGCTACACTCGGGAGGAGATCCTGGAACCTCGCAATAAATTCTAGGTCTGTTATTCATTTATTTATTTTATTTTATTTTTTACTTTTTTAAACATCCTAGGGTCACTAATGTATGACTCTAACGTGTTCAACACCATGTGGGAGGAGAAAAAAAATCTAATTTCTTTTTCAAAACACAGTTTTTGTTTTTGGTTTAACATGTATACATGAAACCTCAGCCCTAGTATGTTTACCATGGCTCATTTTAGAAAACTGTTTACTACTTAGATTTGAAAATATTAAAATGGACAGTAGAATGAGTTTTCTCAATCTTCAAGTACTCTCATTTCCGCAAAAAAATATGTTTGATGGCGTAAAAAATGATGACCTAGACATGACCTACCTTACAGTCGCTTTTTGCGTCAGATCTATAGGTCTCATTTGTTGATATTTCACATGTACTAATTCGTGCCTCAAAATTCCATGATTTACTCCATAATATGCCGCTTATGACCGTTCTGGTCGATGTAGAGCTTAAAATATTGAAATTAAAAAAATTATTTTCGCAATAAAACGGTGGAGGAGAGGGGGGGGGGGGGGGGTGATAATACAGATGACGCCATCTCGGTTTTCAGCCACACAGAAATCCTAGCTATTACAGCTCTGAATTGTATGGTCATGTATTTGTGTATATATATATATATATATATATATATATATATATGTATATATATATATATATATATATATATATGTATATATATATATATATATAAATGTTGTGTGTGTTTCTGTGGGAGTGGCGACTAATAACTTCAGGGTCATAGCCGTGACCGTGTCGTGGCGCGTGGTGTGGTGCGGGAAGTGCCAGAGAGCGTTGGACATATCTCGGCAGGAGTGCTCCGCGGTATCACCACCCGCGTTCTCAAGGGATCTTGCCTCAATTGGTGGTCATTTTCTTGGGGCACTTCCTGTCATTCCTCTCTCTCACCTACTCTGTCTTCAGCTTCCTTGATCCCAAGGGCCAGTGCGGCGTTGGGTAAACTTGGGCGTCCTACCCACTCTTTTAATTAATTTTTTTTTCTTTTTTTTTTTTCGTTTTCATTTAATGGTGTGACCCCTCTGTTTTTGAAGAGAGTTTTATTAAAACAAAGAAAATAATAATAATGATAATAATAAAAAATAAAAAAATAATTTTAAGTTAGTAAATGTGTGTGAGGTTGTGTGACTTATTCCAGTAATAAATTCCACAAAATATGCGTTCTTCTGAGAAAAAAAAACCATCAGATGAGTGTGTTGGACATGTCCAAGTGAAGTGCACTTTAAAAATATTTGGATTAAAAATTCTTGGAGCCATTGCAGTAGCTTAATTTTTACACAGATATGCTGAAAATTTACAAATCAAATGCATTTATGATCTTGCTCCATGACTGAAATTTTTTCCTTTTTTTTGCGTGTTCAATCGTTTGTGTAATATTGAAATGGGAATTTCTTATTTGTGTTTCAAATACTCTCGCAATTAAAACTGGTCGGAATCTAATGGGCGTGGAACACATGTTGAGGACGCGTTATGATTAAGGCCATGTAAAGGAATCCTTGAAGGGGATTTATCGTTCAGGAACTGCCATAGCGAGGGGGGATAGGTTGGTGCGCGGCGGTGGTTCGTGTGCGATGGGGGAGGAGGCGCGGGGCTCGAACGCTCGACCCTCGCAACTTCATTAGAGCTCGGATCGCATTTCTCACCGGGGGCTAATGGCTTTGTCGCAGATGGTTCCAATTTGAGAGAGAATGGCGATAAGGGGAAGGGGAGGGGGAGAGTTTACCTAACCCTTGTGTAATGAAAACCTGTGAAAAGAGGCGCGGAAAAAAATGAAAATAAAATTGAAAAATATACGCGTTACGCTTCAGATGGGAGGGAGGGGGTGAAGGTAAATCATAAGCTGCGATCGATCACGTAATTTGATTATTAAGCACCGAATTTTTGCGAGACCAGTTGAGTGCAAATCCCGAATTCAATATGCTAATGAGCGTTACCCATGGGTGCGAAAAGGTTATTTTAACTATTTTTAAATGGAAGAAGATTCCATCCTAAGAAGTTTGGCTTCAACCGCACTCTCCTCCAATAAGTAGTTTTCTTTCTATGAATTTCGCAAAATTTAGCACATTGGTGAAGTCGAAGCGTCCCTCCCTCCAGGGTGGGATCCCCTGCCAGCCAGTGTGACGTCACCAGTGCAAACTTAGAAAAATCATAAAAATAAAACTACTCAACGGATGCGGATGGTATCAATTTTCTTATAATGTAATCTACTTTCATTAAAAAATTTAAAATGAATTCGTGTGTAACACTCATTGAGCATGGCCTGTTACTCCAGAGCAGTAAGCCAGTTGAGAGCAAATCGCTTTATTCGGACAGTTTAAATGATTTCAAAACTTAACAAGCGAATTTTGACATAAAGTTGGTTAAAATTGGTATAAAATTGGTTATACAGGGATACTTCCATAAGAGTAGTTCAATCTGAATTTGGACAATGTTTCATGCAAATATTTCCGATTTTTACTTTATTATTTTTTACTTATTTATTATTTTTTACGCATTATTTCGATTTTTGACTGATTTTTTTTAACTTCGAAATTTTTGGAAACTTGATACATATTCTTATAGGAAATTTTACGCTGATTCCGAATATACCACATGTTAGTATGCTGAAAAAATTATTTCGCACAACAAATCGCAAAAACAGGCTATTTTGAAATTTTTGACTACATTTTTGAAAATTTCAACCCGAATATGTAATCCGATCATGCTGGCCAACGAACTTGAACTTTCGTTTTGTGTCCTTAACATTTTAAAATTAGTTTGAAGTTTCTAGCACAATTCTACGGACAGTTATCGTCTGGAATGACACATACATACATACATACATATATACATATATACATACATACATACATTAAAAAAATGCGTTAAACTTCAGAATATGATTCAGAATAGCCTGAAACGGATTTCTGCATAAATTTTTTTCAAAAATTCACATTGAACAAATTTTGAGGCGAGAGCAATAGCTTAATTTTCTTCAAAAATTCGCTAAAAGGCCTTTCTGTCTTTAAGGGGAGTAGTAGTGCTAAAAAAAATTGGCTATAAGACAATGATCTATGTTTTTTAAGAGAAGGGAGAATCTAGAAAGTGGAAATACTTAATTTGTCACATTATCCATTCTCCGATTGCCATTGAATTCCCACTTCGATTGATGATGCTGCTTCAAGCTTAGGTGATGGAGAAAGAGAGTGAAAGAAAGAGAGAGAATCTATTCAAAGGTCACAGAAAAATAATATACAATTATCAAAAAAGAAAATATAAAAAAAAGGAAGAAAAATTGCTCCAATGAAATGAAAAGGGGAGAAAATGCGCGTAGTTCGCAGTCTGAAATCCGCTCCAGAATATTTGTAGTTCTGCATCATTCCCACTTTGACGCAACTTTGCAGATTTCCGTCAACTCCTCATCAAATGAATTCGCCAAACGCCCTCTCATCACTACATACAGTCTAGGATTTAAAAAAGTACACTCTAATCCAGAAATTTCCTGAGAATTTCATCATAACTGTGGAAATTAAGTTCGGTACTACGTTTTCACATTTGCGCATGCGTAGGAGCTACTACTGATACGATCGGGTTGAAATTGATAAGGAATGTTCAAATCGTTCTCTTCCAACTATCCTCGAAATTTTAGCGAGATCAGACCTCCAGGGTGTGAGAAAATAATATTGATAAAATTCCTTTTGCGCATGCGCAGAATTATGTATTTATTTGGGATCAATGAAACTTATAGGAGGCCATCTACTCTCTAATCCTCACATTCCGTGAAAATTTCTTCAAAATAGGATGAAAACTGGAAATTAAGCTTGTTATATGGATTTGCAGACACACGGCTGACACGGAGCGTAGTTGTACAGAATGGTCTAAAACGTAAAATGCGAGTGGAAATTTTGATTTTAGAGACAAACATTCTTCATTTCCCCAAATTGAAAACAAACCTTCCACTACCTATAGGTAGACTTGGAAACATACACACACATGCACACACACACGAAAGAACGTCTCGGACAATGGTCTGCAAATCGAACGTCTGCGGACTTTTTAATCCGTCAATAATATAAAAGGGGATTCGCCCCCTTGTTCATCGCCATGGGGATATTTTTTCTCTCTATCGTCCTTCCCTTTGTCCGAAGCAGTCATTGCGGATCCTGCATCCCCCTTTATTTCGCATGCTGTCCCTCCCTCCGTTTATTCGTTCTTTTATATATTTTTTGCTCAATGAGCGAAGTTTTTTTGTTTTTTGTTTTCTCTGTCTCCCTCTCATCCTCCCCATCTCTCTCTCTCTAAAGCCGTATTTCAGTACTGCTCCGTATTTCTCAATGATTCTATCCGTCCCCTCTCGCGGTCCGCCCATTCGTCACTTCTGCCCTTCCGCAATCTTCATTTGATTCACCGGAACCGCCCCAACCCCACAGAACCCTACTCACCCCTTTTTGCTTCGCACAAACGACTTTTTTTTTTAAATATTCCCCGTCTCATATCCCGTCCCTATTTGTTTATGCGCACGAGACCTTTTTCCTTTGGAATCGATTTTCGCAAAGAGGTCCCTATTGTGCGAAAAGAACGCGCACACAGCACAAATTCCCGTCCCGTGCAACTATCGGCTTCGTGTGATGGGAAAAGGGAGCTAAACAGACCAATAACAAGAGAATCGAAGAAAATCTACTTTGGAAATTACGTTTTGCAAAGTAGGGAGTCTCTGAATTGAAGTTATTCGAATAGTCAATACTAGGTTTCATTCAATTCCATTTTTTAACGAATTTCGTAAAAAATGAGGTTATTGCAATGGTTCCAAACAAGTGAAATACAAATTTTTCTGTTTTCTTCGTGGAAATCCGTTTTGTGGCACTCTGGAACGATTCCTAGATTTTATATGTATGTATGTAAGTAGTAAGTGGGCACGTTTAGGACACTTTCACTTGAAGCTCTGATGTTTTTACTTTCGACTTCAATCTCTGTTAAAACTAATTTTGTGTTAAATCCTGTTGAAAATGCTTTTCTGTTAGACCCCTGATAAAATTTTTCAACACAAAACATCAGAACAAATTTTTCAACACAAAACATCAGAACCAGTGACTTTTTCATTTTTGGGCGGTAAGTTAAAAGAATATTTTTTTCCCATTAGAAACTTTAGTGAAACTCTAAAAAATTACAGTAGGTTTCAATTTTTAATGACGGGTATCATTAAAAATTATTAATTATAGGCTCATTTTGTAAACTCGATACTATGCATTTTGTTACCACTTTTAAGTGCCACTTTACCTTTATAAATCAATTTATATTTGCCTTTCACTAGAGTTTCCAAATCACCCTCTTGGTTAAACCTATTTTTTAAAAAATGACTCGGTAGCAATATGTTCTTGAAGCCACCCTCCAAGTCTACCGCTATAGTTTCACCAAAATTAGTGTCCACCTTTTCCGCTTTAAGGATCACATAAGGTTTGTTACGTTTCAAATCATTAAACGTACTAAATTTAGCTTGACTCCTAGCGTTGATTCTATCCAAAAAGTTATCGGCCATCTTTTATTATAAAAACCCATTCCTTTAACTCATCGTTTCAATTTTAAAAGTTGCCACAAAAACATCAGACCAAGTGACTTTTTCATTTAACGACTTGAATCCCTGTTAGTGTCCTAAACGTGCCCACTTACTACCGATTTTTATATAAAGAGTTTCTTAAATGTTTACGTTTAATATCCCCAAGGTAAAGTATCGATAATATCGGTTTCTTTGTTTTTAATTATATTTCGTTTATCATACAGAAATTTAAACTCTTTTTCCACTTCTTTGTTTACTAATGTTTTATCTTTTACATTTCGCGTAATCATGTTATATTTAAGCTTAACGTTGTTTATTTCTTTCGTTAAAACTTTATTCATAGCTTCTCTATTTAATGATTTACCGTTTTGATAATTCAAAGTAAATCCTTTAACTTTCATAGTTTCTTTTCCTTGATTGGTTATATAAGCGTAACTCTTGGGGCCCGTACTAATCCATTCTACAATGTGATTATTTTTTCCCAATTCATCAGTCCACTCACCCAACATACAGCCAGTTTTTACAGAATTTTTCCCATCATCAATATAAACAATACTATCTGTATCATAATACGCGACATTATCTCCCAATTTATCAAGCATATCATATAGTCTCAATCTTGCATTGGATGTCGTAAAAGCAGCTACAAAAACGTTAGTTGAAAAACTATCTTCGATGTATTGATTCAAAAATTTATAAGATATTTGCACGATATTGTCATTCAGAAATTGGCATGAACCAATTTCTAGTCTGTCATCTAAAAGTATATCGTACCATCTTGTTATATCAACAACATATTCAGATTGTGACATGTTCAATCTTTGCCCAAACTTTCCCCACAAAGAATTCAAACAAATCTTTGCTACTGCTCTTCGTCCAGGATTTGGTTTAATACTTTCTTTTTCTAAATCTATATCGAGACTTTCTTTAACGCTTTTTATATATTCTTCAATAGTTCCAAAGTCGCTTTCCCACGGGCTAGTCTCTAGTTTTATTTTCATAAATGTTTTTACATATTCTTTGAACAATTCATTACTTTTTTCTTTGAAATGCCATACTTCGTAAATTTCTTGAATCTTATAACCTTTTTCAATAGCTTTATTTACTTCATCTGTAGTCCAAGTATCAACCAGAGCTCTTTCATTTTCATCGTGTGAACAAGTATTACATTTATCTACAAAACATTTTTCGCATAAAATAAATAGAAGTTTATCTCTTTTGATCGGTAGAACTGGGTGATATAATTTTTTAGGAGGTAATATTTTACATTTGATTAATCCGTACCAATTTTCATCATATTTCTCAGGTTTATGAATTTTTGTTGGATGACCTAAGGGATAATAATCGAAATATTGAACTGTTGGATACAAACTACAAACATCGATATATCTTAATTTTTTATTTACGACTTTCAATTTACTAGCATTGGTTCTGCCACCAAAAAATGCGTCTCTAGGATTTAATGGTTCCACTATTACGTTTCCACTACTTTTTACTGCTGCTTTACCCTCTTTCGATTTTAACCAAATACATTCCCACATTTCCACTAATTGGTATCCAGCATCAATGATTTGTTTACTCCTTTCCTTCGTTTTTTCATACAAGTCTCCCATAGATAGATGATTTACATTATTGGGAGTATTTTCATGAAAACATGTAGGACAGCCGTGCCAAAAACACCCGTGATACTGATAAACCGTGTTAGTAATTTGATCAAAACCATCAACTTTGGCACCACAAACAGTTACTTCCCCTCCATTCAATGCGTGCTGTACATTTTTAAAAGTATTCAGCCAAGTGATAGATCCTTTGCTAAACATTTCCTTTCTGTCCTCTTTGATACTTGCTATCGTATTTTCCTGTAAATATAAGGACCGAAAAATGGCCATGCAAACACTCGCTATAGTTAAATATTGGAAAGGATCGATATTAGCTATGTCTAAAAATTGCTTCCTAAATTCAATACAACCCCTTCGCAAAATATCAACATCTGATTCACAATATTCTAATATTTCTTTCTGAAAGTCGAATATATAATTTTCCTTTACTTTTTCAGCGTGCCATTTCAAAAATGCTTTTCTTACTTCGGGTTTCATTGAATCAGCCCCATAAAATTTAGTATCAGGAATTGGCCCAACGTAATTTTGATTATCTCGAGTATTGAAATAATGGGGGAAATATCCTTTTTTTAGTTCTGTTAATCCGAACGTTTTTGGAAAAGCAGATAACGGAGATGCAACGAAGTTAGAACTATCGATTATTCTTATTATTCCTTTAATTTCTAATAACATTAGTTTAGTTCCATTATAAATAGTGTAAGGTTTCAGAGTATTTTCGACGCAGTATTTCAGAATGAATTGAGAATCATATCCTTTTGCATAATGTGCTATGGCAGTGTACCCTTTGTGTTTACTTGAAATCAACCACTCGCAAAATTCCTCATTAGTTTTGAATACGAATTTAGTACCATCGTGGTAGTGAGCTATAACAAGATTTGCTTCATGGGTTCCTGTTTCCTGCATTGCTTCGTAATCAAATGTTATGTATTTTTCGGTGTAAGTACATTTTTCTGCTGTGATATCAGAACGATTATTACAAGTACAAGGTTCTGTACAATACCCACCGTTTGATCGTCTTGCTAACATAAAACATTCATGAACACTTATATCGTCGAATATTTCTTGACAGTTTCGACATTTTCCAGAACCACATTTATGTTCGTCGGTTCTTTTGCAAATTTTCCCGCAGTTTAAACATTTATAGATTATTTTACAAACTTCTTTATGATTTTTAAAGCAATTATCATTATAACAATAACGGTTACAATCGTTACAGAATATTTTATTTTTATCTTTTTTATCGTGTTGTATTTGTTTACAGAGAGGACAGACATCTTTATTTCTAGTCTTTTTGCATTCATGTTTCTCTTTATTATTATAGGGAGTATCACAATTTTTACAGTAATATGAGGAGGCGTAAAAGGCTGCTACACTCTTAATAACATCAAAATGATTCCCATCTTTATAAAGATAAATTATAGTATCTTTCTTTTCTCCTTCGTAAATAACGGTATTGAAATTTTCGGCGCAGATAACTTTAACTTGAATGTCTAATAATTCTTCAACAACTTTGATATCTTGCAATGTGAAGCCTTCCTCGGTGTATGAACCCATTTTTTCACACAGCTTTTTTGCAAGTGTCGTTTGGAGTGCCCTTCCCTTCTGAATATAAACTAGTTCGTTTCCAGTAAACTGTCTACCCATGATTTTATTAGTATGATAAGTTAACGCGGTAATTATGGCTCTTGGACAGCATAAGTTATCGACATTTTTAATTTGAGTGATACATTTTTTTGTGTGTTTACTCTCAGCCAAATTTAATATTTTGACACCTCTTGCTCCTCTCGGTAAATTGATGATTTTAATGTGGAACGTGGTATTGGTAATTTCAACGTTTTCGTTGGAGCTAATAATGTTGCTTACGTGTTGGATAAAGTCTTTAGCTTGTATACGCGAAAAAACATTTGATTTACTACTTAAATCTTTCGATATATCATGGTGAAAATGAGGGTTTTGGGCAACGATCATAATTTTATCCCCGGTTTGGAAATTAGATTTTTCTTTAGCCAAATTTAACATAGCAAATACAGCTTTTTCGACTTGTATGATATTAGATAATTTTATACAATAATCGATTTCTGTAGTTTTAAATTTTTTAATGTATCGAGATTTAGTTTCTATAATAGTAAAAGGAGATTTTCGTTTTTCTTTGTTTTCATTAACCAAGTCATCGTCGAAATTGAACATTTTTCCTGTTTTTACTTTAAATGCATGCCCTTGTGGGTGCATTAGATGTTCGATGATATTGATTTTTTTATTCGGTTTTTTAATTTTAATATGTTTTTCTTTAGCTATTTCGCGTAGTTTTTTAACAGTTAGTTTTTCTAGATCACTTTTCTTAAAGTATACATTTTTAATATCATTTAAAGCTGTAATAAGATTATTTTTCTTCATTTTATAACCACCTTTTAAATTGTAATCTTTCGCTTCATTTCTCAAATCTTTAACTCTGAATCCTTTCTCAACGGCTCTTTGTTGAGGTTTAAGAGTTTGGTTAGGGTCGTTTTTTAGATGGAATGGTGTTTTTAAATGACGAGCCCAGTTTTTATATGTGATTTTTCGATCACATTTTTCACAGATTTTATCTGCATATCGTTTTTTAATAGTATCTTGCATTTTTATTATAGTAGGGGTTCTTTTAACTAACCCTTCATTTTTTTTCGTATCGTTCATTTTTATTAGAAAAGAGATTCTTTTAACTAATCCCTCAATTTTATATTATCCACCCGCTTTTTCTTGTATGGATACTATATATTGTTGTTTTAATGGAAATTTTCCATTAAAACGTTTTTATTAATATTTAAAGGTGAGGGCGATTCGCCCCCACCTTTAATAGATTGGGTTTTAAACAAACTTGATGTTATACATGTCTCTCCCATTTATTGATTTGGTGATTCCATGGTACACTAAGCAAACACCGTACTCAACTAGAGCTTGGAGTTCATTTTTTTCAAATTTTTGAATACATCTTTCTGGTATGAACACTCTAAATTCTCCTAGATTGGCTATAACAGCCTCCCACGAGTATTTCGTGGACACAAATTCAAAGTTTATAATTTTGTAAGGTTTTCCGATTTCTAGTTCGGAAAGCTTGTTCGTGTTGTTTTCAAAATTAAGTTTTTTCAATAGCTGCTCCCTATTCATTTCCATTTATTTATTATAGAATATATTCTTTTAACTAGCCTTCCATCTTTAAATAGGAGACCCGGTGAATCACCGGGTCTCCTATTAAGGCAAAATACAAGTCAATTTGATTTTTAACAGTAAATAAGTGACCCCCGTCGATTCGACGGGGGGTCCTATGTAAAGTCGAATACAAGTCGAGAACATTTAAAGAAGAGTTTTCAAAACTCTTAAAGGTGGGGGACGAATCGGCCCCACCTTTAACGTTAAAGTCGAATACAAGTCAATTGACTAAAAAAGCCGACGCTCACATGTGAGCCGCGGCTTTTTCAAAACTCTTAAAGGTGGGGGGGTCCGAATCGACCCCCACCTTTAACGTTAAAGTCGAATACAAGTCAATTGACTAAAAAAGCCGCCGCTCACATGTGAGCCGCGGCTTTTTCAAAACTCTTAAAGTGGGGGGGGGTCCGATTTGCGACCCACCCTCTTTAACGTTAAAGTCAAATACAAGTCGAGAACATTTAAACAAGAGTTTTGAAAACTCTTAAAGTGGGGGAGCGATTTGCTCCCCCTCTTTAACGTTAAAGTCGAATACAAGTCGAGAACATTTAAAGAAAAGTTTTGAAAACTCTTAAAGGTGGGGGACGAATCGGCCCCACCTTTAACGATAAAGTCGAATACAAGTCAATTGACTAAAAAAGCCGCGGCTGGAATTCAAGCCGCGGCTTTTTCATTTCATACGAAATTTTATGACTCACATGTGAGCCGCAAATTTTGATCTCGGTTAACAATTGTTTGGTTCTTTCGAGCCTGAACCAATAAGTTTTTTCTAGAATTCTGTTTTTTGTAGTTCTTGAGCATAGAAAGATCCTTCAATCTCTTCGTCGTTTAAATCTTTTATTTTGTAAGTAATTGGATTTGTTGGTAGAATTCCAGAAACCACAAAAATTTCTCTAGTCCATTTAGCATCATATTTATTCCCAAATGTTTTCTTAAATCTTGTTATTCGAACTCGATCTCCAAGAGAAAACTTTACTTTTTGTGAGGCTTTTTGGTTCCTAAACAATCTAACTAACACTTCATCTTCGTTATTTTTATTAACTTGTACAGGTATCATACCAATCGATCTATGGAAATCTTTAAAATTGTATTCATGAATCAAATCCTCTAGAATATCGATCCATTTCTTATTATTTCGTACTTCAAAATGGATTTTCATTTTTTCGTTTAAAGTTCTATTAAATCTTTCTATGATTGCCGATTTTTCTTCATTCTGTGTATGATACATTTTTATTTGGTGACTTTTCAGAAATTCTTTAAACATTTTATTTTCAAACTCTAAACCTTTATCGGTATGTAGTAAATTCGGAGCATTATGATTTTGTGATTTGACCTTTTCTATGATTTTCTCAAAAGCTTTTGTTACGCTTTTTCCATCCTTTTTCTTCAAGGGTAAGGCCCATGCAAATTTTGAAAATGTATCGATAACATTAAGCATATAACCGTATCCATCATTCTCTTTTTCATAATTTTTCATGATTATCAAATCAGCAGCCCACAAATCATCAATACCTTTAGTAAATATTTTCCTTTTTTGAAATTTATTTCTTATCGGCTTATGTAATTCTTTAGCGAGAGATAATTTTTCATCAACATTCAGATCTTCTACTACAGTTGGTTCTTCAGAATTTTCTCTCTCGGGGGAAGTGATAAACTTACTCTTATGAGTTCTGCATTTTGTACATTTTGCAGCCACTCTCCATCTCCCGTTTACCGTTTGTATTTTTTCTGCATCAATATTATTGGTTCTCTTCTTACACTTGTGACAGTAAATAGGATCAGTTAAATCATTATCCATTTTTATTATAGGAAAAAAGGTTTTTTTAATGTGTCCGGTACCTTGCCTTCTATAGCCCAATCAAAAATGGCACGAATTGGTGCTTTTTCTCCGTTAGGATCTTGAATGAATTTGCTCTTATGAGTTCTGCATTTAACACATTTAGCTGAAATTCTCCACCTTCCGTTCACAGTTTGTACAATTTTCACGTTTATATTTTTCGTTTTTTTCTTACACTTACAGCAATAAATTTCGTTGTACATTATTTATTTTATTATAGGAAAAAAGTTTTTTTATGAGATATTTCTCATAAAAAAGAAACTCCTCACTCACTCTTCAATCAAATGCAAATAAACTGTAACATTTTTAAATTGCAGCTCATCTCCATTTTCATTTCTACATGATAGTTTAATTTCTTCAATTTCTCTAATTCCTTTTCGTAGAGAACTGTAGAGAATTTTCTTATTCGTTTCCATATAAGTAGTATTTGGGAGAATCGCTTTCTCTATCAAAGATACATGGAGTAATTCATGTGCACTATGGAGATGTGAATGTTCATTATGATTAGCGAAGCTATAATCGGTAATATTGCAATGCCATTCAATTAATGAAATAGGTTTGATTAATTTTGGATTGTCTTCTGAATAATATTCCTTATTAGCATCAAAATAATCCCCAGGTGTTTTACACTGTTTAAAATCGAACAGTTCGCAGAAATTTCCATACCTTATAAACCCGAGAACAACAGGAGATTTAAGATAAAATCTATTACAATTTGGACCGTAGTCTACTTTAAAATCCAAACTTTCAGGTTTTGTTTTTTTTAATGTGTCAATTTGTGATTTATAAAGTGTTTTATTCTCCTCAAATTTCTTCATGAGTTCAGTTATATAATTTTTTATTTTTAAATATAATTCTCTTTTAAACGTCTCAACAGTAAATGTGCCATCTAACACATACTCGGTATGATACCATCCATCTATAATAAACATTTTTAATGATATCAATACATTTTTTACTTGAAATGAAAGAGAAGGTGAAGTAAATAATAACTTTACTATTCCGAGTTTATAATTTTTATTGGGATTTAGAACAATTTGTGGATCAAAAGTTATTTTTAGATCTTTGTGTTTATCAGAAATCTTTATTAGAGTCATGCTTTTATTATAGGTAAAAAGTTTTTCGTATAATAAATATGAGTAAATACGAATACGAGATTGATCCAATTTCGCATGATAAAAAAGAGGCTAGAAAAGGAATTTTACCATTACCTTTAAGATCATTAATAGTAGGAACTTCTGGTTGTGGGAAAACAACACTTCTCTATAATCTCATCACAAAGCCATGGGGAATCCCCTTTAATCATCTATATATTTTTTCAAAATCTCTGGATCAGAATGCATATGAGATTTTGAGAAGCAATTATGAAAAAATTTCTGCAAAAGATGGTGTGGAAATAGCGCAGTTTTTCAGTAATTGTGACGAACTTATAACCCTGGACGCATGTGAAGAAAAAAGTCTTATTATTTTTGATGATTGTGTAAACATTCAACATCAGAGAGAAATCAAAGATTATTTTGTGAGAGGACGTCATAAGAAAATTTCGTGCGTTTACTTGACACAATCATGGTCAAAAGTTGATAAACAACTCATTAGAAACAATATTAATTTTTTATGTGTATTTAGACAAGGACCAAGATACATGCGAGATATTTATGATGAATATGTGGGAACTGATTTCACTTATGAACGATTCAAAGAATTATGCTATTCTTGTTGGGATGAGGACTTTGGTTTTCTAACGATTGATCTAACAAAGAAACGCAATGACGGACGTTACCGAAAGAAATTTGGTGAAATATTTTAGATTTTAAGTTTTGATTTTATAGAGAATCCCTATAAAAAACGCATTGGGAAACGCTTCAAAAATCGCATTGGGAAACGCTTAAAAACGCAAAAATAGCGTTCCTAAAGCGTTTAAGCGTTTAAGCGTTTAAACGTTTAAGCGTTTAAGCGTTTAAGCGTTTAAGCGTTTTAACGTTTGACCGATTTTTAAAAAAAATTTTTCCTATAATAAAAACATGACAAAAATTACTTTAGAACAAGCGCTTAGACAGAAATACAAAGAAGCGCAACTTGAAATTATGAAGGAAAGAGAAGCCAAATTTAGAGAAATCAAAAAGATTGATAAACCTCCTGAAAAAGAACAAATATTTTTCACAAAACCAAAACGAAAACCCATGAGCGTAGCTGAAGCTGATAAATCGATTAAACTTAGAAAATATTTACAAAATTTAGCGAGACAAGAAAGGATTAACCAAGCATCTGATAAGGAGACAAAAGAAAAGGCTTTTGAGCCTATAACTTCACGATTAGATAAGGTAGAAAAAGCAGTGAACCAAGCTGATAAAGATCTTGGTAGAAAATTAGATTTCATTCCTGCAATAAAAACATTTAAACCCTTGGCTATCAGTTCACCTAAAAAAGTTTCTTTTCAAGATGTTGATGACGAGGTTCAAGGTATTGA
This sequence comes from Adelphocoris suturalis, assembly GCA_030762985.1. Lineage (NCBI taxonomy): Eukaryota > Metazoa > Arthropoda > Insecta > Hemiptera > Miridae > Adelphocoris > Adelphocoris suturalis. The sequence continues at coordinate 118,669,050 of CM061043.1, forward strand.
TAATGATACATTAAATCAAAGCTTTTCAAGTGACAATGCAGATAGGGATGATGAAATGGAATCAATATTACAAAAAAGTGCTAAATTACCAAACTCTTCTGTAGGCCCTTTAGGTATTGGACCAATTGCAGAATTATATATTCTTCATCCTGATAGACAATTTGGAATATACCCTTTAAAAAATCATATCTTTATTGGAAATAAACAGATACGGGTAAATGGGAATGATATTGAAATAGAAAAAATAAAATATTCCGGTACTGAAGGCTTATGGAAGCTCTTAACAAAACCCATAGATTCTGATATTCCATCCGTAGATGAATACACTAATGAAGACTTTAAAGCTTATGCAAAAATCCTCATTCAAACAAATAGCATGTTTCAAAATAATAATCCCGAATCTAAACAACCAAAATCAAGTGTTAGTAAAAAATGGAAAGAAATCATAAAACCAATCTGGGAGTATAGTAAAAAGAAAAAGATTGGTACTGGGTTGATTAAATATACTGAAAATCCTGTAGAATTTAAATATATAGATAATTTGAATCAACTTCAACAAAGGCTATACTATTTGTATGCGCAAGAGCAGGCAGGAAATAATAATTTTCACAATGAAAAATTGGGAATTATAAATTTCATTAAAGATCAACTGGAGAAATATATTGATAATCCCAAGGGAACTGAATACTTGATTAAAATTATTAATAATTTACCCAAAAATATGATAAAAAACGGTTCTGGTATTTTCAATACTTTGTTGAACAAACTAGACGGTTTCGTACCTGAAATGCATCTCCCAGGTGGTTATCAATATTGTGGACCATTTACTAAATTGGATAAGAGATTAAATAGAGGTGATGAAGGTATAAATAGTCTCGATAAAGCTTGTAAACAACACGACATTTTTTATAGGGATCATGAAAAAACAAGTGATAGGCATCTTGCTGATAAACAACTAGAAACAGAAGCTTATAAAATTATGAAAAGTTCAACAAATATCGGTGAAAAATTGGGAGCTGCTACTGTGGTAGGTGGTATGAAAATCAAAAGACGCTTTGGGATGGGTGTATACTAGGTATTATGATTAATTTTTTTATAGAATTTCGATTCTATAAAAAAACTTTTTTTCCTATAATAAAATGATTACACATCAAATAAATTTGTCAGAAATACAAATGAAAAAAATAAGATCTGCTTATAAAAAACGTGCTCCAGTAAAAGTACGACTGACTTTTGCAGATATTAGTGGAAAAGGAAATCATAGAATCCTGTTAAATGAAACTCAGAAAAAAAAGATAGATAAATGTATCAAAAACAAAAAAGGGTTGGAATTGGAAATGAATTATGATCAGTTGCAAATAAATCATTCAGGGGGATTTTTACCCTTACTTTTTGCAGGAATGGGAGCACTTGGGGCATTATTGGGTGGTGGAGCTGCAGTAGCTTCTAGCGTTATTGATTCTAAGCATAAATCTGCTGAAGAAGCAGAAATCATACGTCATAACTTGGAAATGGAGAGATTAGCACAAAAAGCAAAAAGTTTAAGTATCGGCTCTGGATTGAAGAAGAAAAAAGCTATTTCAAAACCTAAAAAGAAACCTACCAAATCAAAACCTAAAAAGAAACCTACCAAATCAAAAAACTAAATAGCTTCCAACCTCTTACCAATTTTGATATTGAAAAATTTGCGAAAGATTTAAAAATTAAAAATTTTAGGGGAGTTTTCATGAAGGACGAGTTACCAGAGAAAGTAAATAGTGTAGAATGTGGAATAATAAATTTAGAAAACTCTGATGAGGCTGGAAGTCATTGGACCGCATATTTTAAAAATAACAATTTAAAATATTATTTTGATTCGTATGGTAATGCACCACCACCAAGAGAACTTGTTCAATATTTAGGTTCAGAAAATTTATTTTATAATGAGGAACAAATCCAAAGCCAATATGATCCTCCTATCTGTGGACATTTATGTTTATTAATTTTGAAAAAGCTATCAGAAGGACACGATTTTGAAAATAGCATGAGAACATTGAAGAAAAATCTTAATTTCTTTTATTAAATTTTATAGTCTTGATATTTTTATAGAATTTCGATTCTATAAAAAAACTTTTTTCCTATAATAAAATGATGTACACAAATAATGAAACACCTTCAGCCCCTGAAGAATTTAATCCAATAACTCATCCTAGATTATATCCAAAAATAATTTTTCCCGAGTTTAAAGAGAACAATTATAGAATCAATCGAATTATCAATCAATTTAAATTTTTAGAAGATGAAGAGAAAATGAGAAATGGTTTGAGTAAAAAATATGGAAAACTATCCAGTACTCTTTACGGTACTGAATTTTTATTTGCCCTCTCAGAACTCGGACTGACTGGTGCTTCTATAACATTACCAATAATAATTCCATTCAGTGTTCCAATTTCTGTAGGCTTGACAACCTTATCAGTAATATTAAGGACTTCAAGCGGATTTTTCAATAAAAAAATTACTAAACACTCTGAAATTGCGCTTTTGGCAAAAGCTAAATTAAATTCGATTGAAGAAAAGTTCATAAAAGCGATTAAAGACGGTAAAATATCTGATGAAGAGTTCAATGATATTGAACAAGAAATAAAAAATTATATAAATATGAAAAATAATATTCTAAATCAATATAATAAAAATAAGAAAGAAATTAAAAGTGCGGACCCTTTCAAACTATCACTTTTGAAACATGGGGAAGTTTTCAGAACTGGATTTTAACTTTAAAGGTAGTGTCTAGTAGACACCACCTTTACTAATTAGATTTTAAGTCAGTTAATTATAGGGATTCCCTATAAAAATTATTCCACTCGATATTTTTATAGAATTTCGATTCTATAAAAAAAACTTTTTCTCCTATAATAAATAAGTATGAATGAAATTAAAGCAATTTACTCGAAATACGATTCTGAAATCACAAGTATTGAGTATCAAAACTATGGTCCTGAATCTATTTTTGAATTTAACTCTGAGAACAAAAAAACCGTTTTCAAGTTGTTTCTAAATGATGATTTTATTAGCAGCAATATTCAATATTACATTAATGGAAAATACATTCCTAAAGATGCCACAAAAGCATATGGAACAAATGATAGTGTAATGATGATAAACAATTTTGTAGCACACCTTTTTTCCAAAATTGAAATAAGAAAACACAATACGCTTATTGATGAAATTGATCATCCAGGTATTGCTAGTACAGTGATGGGTATAGCTTCTTTCCCAGGCCCAGCAAACTATAATGGTAAAGTAATGAGTTCAGGTTTTAAGACGAAAGCTATAGGTGGTGGAAATTTCAGTGCATGTGGTAATTTGGGTGATTTAGGTCTTGGGTTCTTCAGTGATATAACAGTTCCAATTTACAGAGGAGGTTTTGAAATCTCATTCATTAGAAATTCTGATGATAATGTGCTCTTCCGTTACAAGAAACCTTCCGATCCAGCTTCTGTTGAAGCTGTGGAGGGAAAAGTGGAAATTAAAACTTTCTACCTGCGAGTCCCGACAATTGAATATACAGGTGAATCCAAAAATAAATTAATTGCTGAACTTAGTACCGCTCCTTATTTGTTCCATTTTAAAAAATTACAATGTATCGAAAAGCGTGTAACTAACAATTACCTCACTTTAAATATTACCTCTGTTTATAGAAATTTACAGAATCCGTTCTGGGGATTTGTAGTATTCCAAACTGACAGAAAAAATAATCAAAAGAAAGATAATTCCAAATTTGATAATTTGGGTGTAAAAAATATTAGTTTTGAAGTAGCAGGGAAAATTTTTCCTCGAGAACCTTTGAATTTAAATTGGAGTTCAGAGGATTATCTCTTAGCTTACAACATGCTTACAGATTTCAAGAGAATAGTATGTCAAGATTCCTCATCCCTTCCATATTATGAGCCTCAGTTCTTCAAAGAGAGCTATCCAATATTCAGTATTAATATGACTAGACAGCCACAGTCCATATCTGGACAAAAAAGTAATATAATTTTACGAGCGGATTTTGAAAATGATGTACCAGAAAACACTTTTGCTTACGTAATTTTGGTTTCAGAAGTTACTCTGAACTACATGCCACTTAAAAATATTATAAAAGAAGAAATCTAAAACTTCCCTTGATTTTATTTTTATTGGGAATATCTCAATAAAAACAGACGTGTGATGTGTAAAAATAGGCTTTAAGTCAAAGGAAATTTCAGCAAAATGTCCCAACTTAACCGCACATTCTCTGGCTTCTCAACACCTACACAGCATTCATTCCTGAACGATCTCTTTACTTCGTTTATAGAAGCGGATCTTGAATGACGCAACCATCACGACTTCGACGGAGTTTTAATTCCGTGAGTCATTCCAACTTGGCTTTTCAGTTACGTTGGAGTTTCGGTTTTTGCTGTGTGTTTAAGTAGGCTGTTAAGAGCAGAACAGTTAAGAAAGGAGATTTTGACGATATGGTCGACTCTCACCTCTGGATTGAATTTATAGATTCATCAATAGCATATAGGGCCCATCATCTATTGAATCCACCACGAATTCTACACCAGAAGTGTATCCTCATTATATAGGAAAAAAAATTCTCGGGTTTGAGAGGAGCAGCGATCCCCCGACCTCTCGCTTATAAAGCGAGAATGCTAACCACAGCACTAAAGCGACCAGTTAAGATGATAACCACGTTCCACAGTCTTGAGATAGTAAATTCCAAGGACGAATGAGGTCAGTTCTCCTTCCCCTCCTTCCTTCCAGACTCGTCTCGCCTCTTGACTCGGGGTGATGTAACCGATTCTCTGATAAGAATTCACCTCCCGCGGAGGCGAGAGAGCGTCCCATATTACTAACCCCCCCTCATCTGTATTGCCTTTAATGAGACCTGGCGAATCGACAGGTCCCGGAAAAAAACTTTTTTTCCTATAATAAATAAAGAGATATGGGTAAAGAAAACAAAGCAATTGATTTATGTAAAGATCATGGAGGTTTCTGGACGTTTGTAAAGACGCCTGAATTTCAATTGTATGAAAACAACGTTTACGAACTAGAGTATATTTTACGTGAATTGAATGAGTATAGATTTAATAAAATGTTGTTGAAAGAACGTTTATTAGGTGTCGATGGTAAACCACCACTCGATACAAAGGAGCAAGTTTTGGCAGACCTTAATAAAAAAAATATTAAGGTTCCTAAATATAGCAATGAACATCGACTTAGAAAAGTGGTTTATAATGTGTATAAAGCCATACTGAAGAAGCAGTTTGAGGATAATTTTTACGGTTGCTAAAGTTCAGAATGCTTGGGTATGAAGGAGATTTTATTTTTAATGAACACTGTTCATTAAAAATTACTTAGTTTTGTATTCCCACCCTAAAGAGTCGAATATAGCTTTACAAATTCTGTCTGTTTCATTTTTACGATCAAGAGATTTTACTGTAAGAAAATCTCCTTCGTCTAATTTATGGTTGTGTCTCAATAACAGTCTGTATAAAATAAACTTTGTATTTATAAAATTTTTTCTTTCAGTAAATATAGACGAATATTTTTCAGAAAATTTTTCAAAATCTTTGACTAGAATGTTTTCCAGATGACTTATGTCGTTTAATTTTTGACCAGTTAAATTTGCGTGTATAAGTACATAATCGTCATAATGTTTAGTATATCCGAGTTCTTTTAAGAAATGTATAATATGAGATTTTTTTACGTTTGCAAATTTTTTAGACCTAGATTCTCGCTCGTCTTTAATTATTCCATGAAATATCAATAAGCGCTCGAGGTCTGAATAAATAGCGGGGTTTATAAAAGTATATTGCTTTCCTTGATACTTTTGAATACATTTTTTAAAGTGACTAACACGATCATATTTGTATTTTGGTACTGCGACGTTATAAGATCTATTATTAAAATAATTCATTTGTATAACTTCTGAAAAACATACTTTGCAAATTAAAATGTCGTTTTCTAGTAGAAATTTCTCATCGTTTTCACAATTTTGACAGAAATTTCTACTGTAATTTAAATTTAGTTTGTTACACGTTTTATCAGTAATGTTTAACTTTACAAAAATATTATACGGAATACAAGTTTTTACGACGTTTAAATAGTTATTTAATATTTTACATTTGTCTTTTTCCTTTTTGCGTATAGGCGTTTGTAAAATGGATAAAAATTTTTTTATCAAAGACGCAGTTCTTTTTTTATACACAAAGAATATAAGTTCGCTAAATTGTAATTCGTCGATGATTGCCAAATCTTTTTTTACGTCGTTGTATATCCTACCGCCTAGTTTAGTATGGTCTATCTTGTTCAATATTTCTAATCTCGATTTAGAGTGGTTGTACATATCGATGTTCTTACGTAAAAACATCGATATAAAATTATCTACGTCAATTAAATTCATTTATCTTTAATTTTATATCGATATTCTTTTAACTTACCGCCCTAAAAGTCACTGGTTATGATGTTTTGTGATAAAAAAAGTTTTAACAGGGATTCAAAAATGAAAAAGTCACTGGTTCTGATGTTTTGTGTTGAAAAATATGTTCTGATGTTTTGTGTTGAAAAATTTTATCAGGGGTCTAACAGAAAAGCATTTTCAACAGGATTTAACACAAAATTAGTTTTAACAGAGATTGAAGTCGAAAGTAAAAACATCAGAGCTTCAAGTGAAAGTGTCCTAAACGTGCCCACTTACTACTTGTATATATGTATATATGTATTTATATATTTACTTTTCCAAACTACCACTATACTACTACCACTACTACTATACTTTTGACATGGATATGTCTTTGCTCTGGGGGGTCAACCAAAAATTTCCGTCACGCAAAATTTGTGTCACAATTTCAGTGTTTTTCACGTACAACCCAGCCATTGCTAGGGGAATTGAACTTCCGCAGTTTTCATCGCACAAAAATCGTTCGCCACTCGTTGGAAAGCGCTTGATTTATGTGATAAATGTTCACATCTCAAGCTACCAATTTCCCCCTCCTTACGTACCTGGCTACATTCCTAAACTTAGTTGATTGGACTATAAACAATTTTAATTAGCCGGTTACAATATTCTTAACGTAAAGCAATAGCACTCCACACCATAGGAAACATTTTGATCCTCTTGACAACAGTCGACTGTTAACAACAACTCATTGTAGTGGCTTCTCTCCACAGTTATTTTCAACATTTCTATAAGTAAACCGTTGTTTTGTTGGAATTAGTCGGGATGCGGCCCAGGGATTTGTTTAAAGTTAAAGGATTTGTTTACAACTCTCGAGGACAACCGTTATGAAATCCCCAATCAAAGACATATCCATGTAACATGGTATCTGCTTGTAAAGCAGATAGTGGAACTCGTTTACTTTAGTCCCATTTGTTGTCCTCTACAAGTTACAAAGTTCTTTATATATACTTTTTCAAATTTTAAAATAATTTTTTTTTTTTTCGCTCTTATTTATTTTTTACTTCTCCATTATCCCTTGTAACTCCCAACCTAATCAACCTTCCTCCCATCATACTTCTTCCCTCTTCTTGACATCGGGTGTGTGGGGTACTAGTCACCTGCCGACTAATGAAAGGATACCACCACCATCATCCGGCGAGGAGATTTCATCACAATCTTAAAAACACTGAAACTTCGATATACTTCCCTGTAAGTTTCTCCTCTATGAATTTGTGACTAATTTTGCATTATATATTTATTCCAGATTTAATCTATCGTTAGGATTGCGATCACGCATTCCACGAGGAAGGATGAAATCGTTGGACCACACTTTTTAAGCTTATTAAATTGGTCAACCTTCAACAAATATGCTTTAAAAAATCACTAAAAATGGGTAAAAAGAGTTACAATCATATTTTTAGCAGAATATTGCTCATGAAAAGTATTTTAACTGCAAGCTAGAACATAGAAAGTAATAATTGAAAAAATAATAATAAAATTAAGAAGAAAAAAAACTTTAAGCAATTTGCTCATACTGCCATGCTGCACGACTGGAACTTTTCTGTCATCTTCTACGACGGTTATGCAAGAAAAGTAAAAATTAGGTAAGTAGGCATAATTGAAATCTACTGCCGCGGCCGTTTACGGAACTCGTAGAACAGAGGAGTCATTGCAGTGTGTTCAATTTTCTCGAGTGCTTTCGATCTGCGCCAATAAACACTAACAAAGTTGAGTAGATATTGCAAGCCTCTCGTAAATCTAAACGCCCATCATCCTCTTGATACTCTGACTTATACGAATCGAAATCCATTTCCAGTTCCCTTTTTAGTGTTTCTAACGGCGTCGGTTCGTGGGTGTGAGCTTTCCAGGTTCAGCAACTGCACTATGGGAACCAGCTATTGGGAACCGCCTACTCTTCCCTAGAAACTTACGACCTTATATCCCATAAGTTTAAAATTTATGAGACGCCTCCTCCAACACGTAGATGGGTTTCCTCCGTTTAGAAACAATGCCCCATTCACTTCGGGTGGTAGATGATAATCTCAAGCCGGGTTTCTCTTTACGCTAAGAATCCATTCGTTCCTCAGACATATTTATCAGAAAGTATTTACTTACTGAACTTATAAGGTAGCAGTAGTTGGAATATACGAGGTGATTTTTCAATTTTCTGCCAGTGATGGGGGGGGGGGCTGTGGTGTAATTTTCAGTATGGTCAAGTTTACATGCATTATGGTGGTTCGGGTAACATCGTTTGGTGGTGAGTGTTACTGAGATTATGTCTGATATTCAGCTTTAAATAGAATACTGTTATGCTGCAACTTTTCAATTTCCAGCCAAACAAGATATTGGATTTCAACTAAAAAAGAAATAAAAAAGACGGTTTATTGCGCAGAATTTGCTAATCCATATAAACATCTCTTTTTCACTGTATTGGAGAATTCCACTATTGCGACACAGTAATCCAGTTAGTACTTTTAAGAAACTCCATGTTTGAAGCTAACAATCCATACTAAGAAAATTATTTGTACAGTATTTGCATTTCTCAAGATTCGAGTACATAAATATAGGTTATTGATTTCACTGAATTCAGTGGACAGCAGATTTGGAAAACAAAGCTGAGTTGGAAACTCTAGTTGAGAAGGAATTAGTGATTGGCTCAAGAGCAAATGATAAACAACCTTTAACCATTGAAGTTATAGCACAGAGCAGGAAAAAGTATGTGTTATTATTATTATTATTTTAGTGTTAATAAAATAGGGTTTTTATTAGTTTTGTCATTATTAGTATTATTATTAAATTTAACTTGTAATGATAAACTCAGTTAAAAATACGTTGTTTATAATGTTGCTACAGTATCGATGGCATCTCCTTCAATCATAACAGCAGAGTTAGTTGAATGGGCGAATTTCGTGTGTTGGAATTTATCATTTTTGACCTAGGGATCGGATTCTGCTCCTTTGAAAACCTCATGCGCAAATTTTCAACTCTGAGTTCCAAATAATGATTTGGACAAAAAGAACCGATAAGTAGAAAGATATTGAATGGACTCCATCCGGAGGCGGGTGTGAGTTTGTTCCCTAATGACGTCATTCGACTTTCTTTACATTCTAACAATCAAATACCCTTCAAATTACACCTTTTTGGACTGCTCTCTTTTAGATCTTCCAGCTGATGAAATAACATAAAATAAAATAGATGAAATCGCCCATCGGATTTTTGCTTGTTTTTCGGAGGACGGACACACTATGTATATGTAACTGTTCTTATCAAGTAGTTCGCCCAACCACACAGGTATCAACGCAGTCAGTCTTGCACAGTGTACACTCAACTTGTCAAATTCTGGCATCTAGAAATCAAGGACTCACGTTTATTACTGCGATAGAAATTGCGTTGTGTTCTCAGAATGAGCTGAATAAAATAAAATATATGTGAAATTAATCGATAGATTTCTGTAGGATATATCAGTGAATGAATGGACTATATGTAGATAATATCTCGTGTCCTTACGTGATATCAACACAACAAGTCGCTTAACCCGCACTCCCGTCTTGTAGAATCATGGCATCTAGAAATCAAACACTCATGTTTATTACTGAGATAGAAATAGAAAATAGGTGTGTTCGCAGAATGAGCGGAATAAAAGAAAATATACGTGAAATTACTCTTTAGATGTCTGTTAGATCTAATTTAGAATGGAAGCAATGTAGATGATTTCTGGTGTTCTTACGAGATACCAGCACAAATGGTTACTGGTACGCACGTCAAGCCAAATCTCTCAGTTTGGCATTAAGAGTGGGCCATACTATAACGACTGGTCCAGCGACACGACAACGACGCGGCAAGTTTTTTTTTTTTAATTTATTTCCATATTCTTCATTACAATAAATTAAAAAATGAAATTATGATATTGCATGTAAAAATAGGATAAATTCACACAACTTTATTTATTGGAAATTATAGCCCCATATGAGCATAAAGCTCGTGGCGGGGTCTAGAGTCCAGAAAGTCTTTTTCTTAGTATCTATAAATTAACAAAAATTGATTTAAAATACTAGTTCTTATTATTATTTACATATTATCATTTATCTTCTTATTTTTATTTATTAAATATTACATTCTTATTGCTAATTATTATTATTCTGCTTATGAATAAATTTCGTGTAGGAACGAGTAAATTCGTTTTACCTTCCCCTCCAAGATTTTTTCCTTATCTTTTTAGGTAGCTCATTGAAATTTGTTGTACCCTTATATAAATAGTTCATTTGAGCCAGAGTGGTCCGTTGAAAAGGAAGTGCAAACATAGCAACATCTTTGCTCCTAGTTGGTAGTTCGTGTTTAGGGAGCCTAAATTGCTTTTTTTTTTTTTAAATAATTTCAGTTATTTGGCTTACTTTAACAAGTTTTCTAAACGGGAGTATTTTTAGTTTTTTTAAAAATGGGTTCAGAAGGAGCTGAGTAGCCCTTCCTATTAATTGTCCTCACAATCATTTTTTGAGAAATAACTACCTATAGGGTTGTAGGCTGTTTTATATCCGCCACTCCAAGTAGGGAGACAGTATAACAAAATAGATTTAGTCAAAGCATCATAAATACAGCATTTGATCTTATCATTTACCACATTAGCGATCTTTGCAAACACTTCATGAATTGTATTTGTTTCATGAATTTGCGATTCCCACTTCATATGTTGATCAAAAAGTATACTATAACTTCACCCCTAAAGTGTGTACTTAACTACGCGGTTCAAACTCCTGTGTTTACTTTTATAGCTACAGGGGGTGGTTGCCTGCTGTTGTCGTGTCGCTGGCCTGTCGTTATAGTGTGGCCCCGCCTTTAGTGGGTCCAAGCAGCACTGCAGCGACCACGATCAAAGACGATTGGTATCTCAGCTGAGCGGCTCATCATCGTTGTCGTTTTATACACAGCTATCGGTTCATACATTGCTATCGTTTCCTGCGCATCGGACGCGGGGTCTCCTGATCCTGAATGCTGCCGGCTGTTATCCGCGAACAATGTGGGGGTCCAGACAAAGGAGGGCTCTTGTGGATCTCGTCTCCGGACGGCGTTGCGTCATCCGTACATGTGGCGCGGCCGGAGTGTCCCCCAGTAAACAGCACATGCCCTTCTCGGAATCCCAGCTCCCTTCCGCCTGCTAAATGCGACCTGTCTTCTCACCACAGTGTCCATATGCCTCCTTAAACCACAGTGGGTCCACTGACCGGAAGCCTCACTCGGCATAGTATCTACAGATTTTAAAATATTTTAAAAATTCAACTTTTTCTAAAAAGAATGCATTCAGTCAAAAAGTTTCTCCGAGAAAAGAAAAGGGCATTGCCATGATGTCGTGGAAGAAAACGTTTAAAGAGCTAAACTGTCTACCTGTCAAAGAGGTTTATAAATTTGTCACGATTGCCTACTTCTATTTTACTAGCTCTTTTAAAATTGTTAAACAACATAAATAAATATCCGACAGTAAAAATATTTCTTCGAGTGAACCGAACAAATAATTAGTATGGAGATGGGGGATCATTGTAGTTCCAAATTTATTAAATGGCCTACCTGAAATACTTAACAAGGGTAATATGACGTATAAGGTATTTAAAAAACAAAAAAAAACTAGAGTATTAATTGAAGTAATTTGTATTGAAAAAAATGGTGAAATATCAAATTTATTTTGTTTAGAAACTGGGAATTAATTGATTACTACGATTTTTCGTTAATTTGCGGTTGCATACAGGCTTAGAGCTTGAGCAACCATGAAGAAGATTGTTTTTTTTTTCTTATTATAAAAAAATTTTAAAAAATTATAATAAACTTTTCACGAATTGCCACAAGTGATTGATCTTAGTTGTCAACAGGATCATAACTTACCTGATGTTATAAAATGGAACAACACAATATTGCACTTCCTTCGTGGTAAACATGTTCCTCAATTTACGTGCAGGAGTTACAGGGCAACCTCTACTGTATAGTCCAAGTTTAGATATTAGCTAAATTCTTTGTTTTCAATCAGCAATGCTGAATCGGTGAATGGTTTGAATTAATTTGCAAAAAGTTAAATTTAATATTATTTAAAAAAGGTTGTATTGAATTCGTAAAAAGTTTAATGTAATTTAGATAAAGTTGTATCGAATTTGTAAAACGTTAAATTAACTGAGGAAAGTTAAATTCTTTATGTTTAATTGGGTGTGTGAAAGGTTTAATAATCAATTTGATAATGCCTGAAATGAATCTATAAAACTAAAAAGTTTAAATAATTCTGTAAGTTGCTTCTAAACTACTGGAAACGTTTAGAAGCACCAAAACACGCAACAACTCATTCGGAATTAATCTCTGTCGATAAATCGAAAAACACATCGAGTAGTAATGTAGTACCTTCAAATGATCAAAATCACAACATTCAATGGCGAATTCGAATTATTTATTTTGATGTGTTTTTCTTTTAGCGAATTTTTGAAGTAAATTAAGCTATTGCTCTCGCCTCAAAATTTGTAGAATGTGAATTTTTGAAAACATTTTATGCAGAAATCCGTTTCAGGCTATTCTGAATCATATTCTGAAGTTTAACGCATTTTTTTATGTATGTATGTACCTATGTATGTATATATGTATGTGTCATTCCAGACGATAACTGTCCGTAGAATTGTGCTAGAAACTTCAAACAAATTTTAAAATGTTAAGGACACAAAACGAAAGTTCAAGTTCGTTGGCCAGCATGATCGGATTACATCTTCGGGTTGAAATTTTCAAAAAAGTAGTCAAAAATTTCAAAATAGCCTGTTTTTTGCGATTTGTTGTGCGAAATAATTTTTTCAGCATACTAACATGTGGTATATTCGGAATCAGCGTAAAATTTCCTATAAGAATATGTATCAAGTTTTCGAAAATTTCAAAGTTGAAAAATCAGTCAAAAATCGAAATAATGCCGTTCGCTAGTTGTAAAAATCGGTAAGTAATATTTGCATGAAACATTGTCCAAATTCAGATTGAACTACTCTTATGGAAGTATCCCTGTATAACCAATCCTAGAACCATGCTGTTTAAAACGTAGGTAGTAGGTGCTTGTTAAAAATATTTTAAAAAAAATAAAATAAAATAAAATGTAATCACAACTGATGAGTTTACTCTGTGAAATATTCCGTCCTCCGATTCTCTCGGTCGCTCTCTTTAATGTACCTTTACCTCTTAATAATAAAGTATGTATAAGTACCTCCTAATAATAATAAAGTATGAGTACCTCCTAATTATTTTTAATAATTTGATTCCATGTTTGTCTATCAAAATCATAAACTAAAATTTCTCTACACGATCAATAGCGACTGAAATGTCGAAGATTTCTTCAAAAAATAGGGTCATGCTGCATGACTGGACTTTTTTTCCTTTCATTAGTTCTCGAAAAATGAATAGTTCAGAAATTATAGACAAGCAACCAGCAGAATGATTGAAAACGAAAAAGTATTAAAATCCAGGAATCGTTTCAGAATGCCTCAAAATGGATTTCTAGGAAGACGATTTTTCGGAAAGTTTATTTTAAACAATTTAAATATTTTTCCTCGAAAATTCGTTGAAAAGTTTTGGTTGAAATGGGATGGGCGTCGTTTCTAGATTGGTGACAGCCCTCGCAGAAACCATCTAACCAAGTGCAGCGGATGTCAAGTCTAAAACCTTGACATTTCGTGGTTTGCGGTGAAAAACTTAGTTCGAACGAGAGGAAAAACCCCGGAGAGCATAACTCTACACGTGTTGTGGAGCTCAAGCTCATAAATTCGTTCATCGTTTGAGTTACGGTCATTAAGAAACGTTGAGCGATGAGAGGAGGGAGGTGGGTCGCCGACAAAAGGTTTCCACGCTTCTCCCGTTGCGATGGAGGGTGAGGAGGGGGGGTGCTGCTCCCAGGACGTGACTCCCAAGGTCCTCCGACTGCGGTGTGACTGCAGATTGCAACCGTCATGACGGTCGTGGCAGGAGTGCCTCCCCGGCCGCTAGTTTGTATGCGGCGGGACCTCTCCGTCACCTGACTGGCAAAAAGGCCCCCCTGTCCGTGTCCCAGACGCCCACTTGGTATTCCGTCTATGCGCCGTTGACGATGTCCGCTCGACAGCCTTTGACTATCTCTCCTCATCTTCTCCGCCTTTTACTACAGGTATCGATCCGGGCTCCACACCGCGGGAAGTGGGTGGACGCGCATCCAGGAAGAATAATTACTTAATGCCTGTTCGTACTAACATGGATATAGATTAGGGCTGCCATATCTTTTCGACGTAAGTAGGGACAGCGTAAGCTAAAAGTCGGGACATATCGGGACAGCCTAAAGTAGAAAATCGGGACCAAAATCGGGACAAGATATACTTCAAGTCACTGACAAAATACAACGACTAAGTTTTATTTTTGGAAAAAATACAATAGGTATTGAAAAGTTGGAGAAACATCATTAGGTATTGAAAAAAAAAAAAAAAGCCACAGTTCCTTTGAGCCTGACGGCTAAAATTAAAAAACATGAATATGCTTTAGCCGTACACGACTCACTCCTCGTCGATTCTCTGAACCCGACCCCCCATCGGCCTCTGAACTCTGTTTATCAATCCTAAAACATGGAATCATGTTTTAGCTCCTCGCTCTCACTTTATTATAGAAATGATCACAACCATTGAGCTCTTGTGAGATGATGATCTCCTAATAGAAACTCGCGAGTAAACATTCACTTTATTATAGAAATGATCACGACGATTGAGCTCTTGTGAGATGATGATCTCCTAATAGAAACTCGCGAGCATACATTCACTTTATTATAGAAAGAGGCTAAAGAGGCTACATACGAAATTACAGCTACCTGTAGTGTAAAGTATAGAAATTACCTATTAAAATAATTTAACCACCGCTTCACAAATCTAACCGTTTTCGCAATATTCGGATCACCTGCTATGAATCACATAATCGAAACACCAGCTCAATGAAATCATCAGAAATTAACAAGCGGTTGCAATCATGTTCACAATATCAATAATTGAGAATGATCACCTGTGTGTAAACAATTATTCATATAAACCATGCTCATAACCAGGCACGTAGCCAGAATTTTGCCTAGGGGAGGGTCCAGATCCCCCCCCCCCCCCTTTCCCTCCGGCTTTCTTCCCATTTCAATAAATTTTAAAATACGAATTTAAAGCCACAGGAGAAGAAATGTTTTACAAACATGATGAAATACTGCCTTTAATACGGCAAAAATATTTAATAGGTAGGTATATAATAAGGATTTTAGGTGACAGTTAAAACAATTTTTTACAATCATGATAAATGTTGATCTTTAAACAACAATAAAAGTTCAATTTTTAGGTATTTAGTTGATCATAAAATGTTCATAGTAAGATTTTTCTGTTTGCTTTTAAAGACATCAAATCCAGCACGTTATCAGCCGCGAACGACAGTGGATAATGAATTGACATCATGGTCAAATGAGAAAGGCGTTCGTTACCCATCTTATTTCTAAGGTATTTTTCTAATCTTAATTTCTAAGGTACTGCAGTACATCTAGGAACATTCTCCCCGTAGGATATTGTAAGGAGCGTGGGGCGGAATACAGAACCCCGTGACGCAAATAGGATAGATAAATTTCCCCTTGACCGCAAGATCCCATGAAGTATAAATTTATGAATTTTCTAATCCCGGAACGGATGGTGATGTGTTGTGTGAATTTCCGCTCCGCAAGAAAATCGATTTTCGACGCGTTAGATCGCGGTTTTTTTTTGTTTTGTTTGTTTGTTTGTTTGTTTTTTAACCAAAAACCGATGGAAAACGTACCAGACAGGTTCACACTACCAGTCATAATTCTTCAAATTCTTCTTCGAAATTGAGTGCCAAATTCGGTCTCATTCACTGATTCTAAATACGTTAACTTAATTATTGTTATTGTTGTGATATCGTTGGAGCAACGTAATTATGCAGCTCAGTAACATGGATGATACCTTGGTGAATAGTCAAAGAGACAATGCAACCCAATGTCCCCATTGTTCTAGAGGCTTTACAAGAAGAGAACTCACTCTACATATACGCTCCAGACATTCAAATATTGCGAACCTGAATACCAACCGTGGTACTCAAAGTATAATATCAATACCAAATGCTGATCCTATTCAGAACTATTTCATAAGAGGCTTCGGGGACGGGATGTTAAATTCTCCAGGAGGCTGGACCACATTAAGATGGGACATGCTGTAGCAGAGAGCCATGCGTCTGCAAGGAAAGCAGTACCTACGAGTTACCTCAGGGAGCGGTCGGCGTGTCACTCCTTGCTGATGAAGTGAAAGGGAATACGAGATTCGGAGAGAATTTTCTTCCTCTGCAGTACTGTCCTCCACAGAGAGAAAGGAATCTCTTCAGGGGAAGATGTCAGAAGGCTTCTGAATACCATAATAAAAATGTGGAGTGCTGAAAGGTATGAAGAGTTGCTACACGGCAAGGCTTACACGGATCGTTCAGGTATGGAGCTAGAGACGTTGATCTGTCTTTAAGGTCGTATACATGACCCATGTCCGTGTACCAAAATATCTAACTTCTTATCTCAAGAATCTCACCTCTACGTATTGGAGCTATTAACAGAACCTATGAGTATTATAAAAATAATTTCTGAAGAATTTCACATCAGACAAATATTCTCTGTTGGTAGTTCGTGCTAGTGAAATAATAGATACTACCCTTACCATGAATAATTTTTTAATCCATCAAAAAATTTCGGGGGGGGTCCGGACCCCATGGACCCCCCCTCTGGCTACGTGCCTGCTCATAACTCAGCTTGTTGGCCACGCACTTCGCAGTAGTTAATATAGTATGGTTGGATAAATCGAGAGCTTTCGAACGAATGGTCAACGAATTTTGTGGGATGAAAAACGACGAAGTATCATATCCCTAGCAACGACTCGGTTGTAAGCGGAAATCATCACAATTATTGGCGCTACTTTCGTTGCACTCTCGTGGGACATTTTTCGGTAGGTAGTTAGGTCGCGGCTAAAGCATATTCATGCTAAAAAAAAAAAACGAAATATCACATTTGGGTGCTTAGATCATCTAGGTATTACATAGACCTATGTCTATAGTCAAAGGTGTCCGGCTACCTTCCTGCATTGAAGGACATCTGTACCACGCAGGATTTATCCAGTTTTCATCCTGGGCTTACAAAATACTTCGGAGATTCAACTACTTTAAAAATCGGGACGAAGTCGGGACAGGAGAAAAATAATCGGGACGCTTCAAAAATCATGACGGGACGCCCGGGACACCTCGAAAATCGGGGCATGTCCCGATAAATCGGGACGGATGGCAGCCCTAATATAGATAGATAGATAGATAGATACATATAAGGTTTATTGACAAATTGGCAAAAGAAAAAACAAATGTACATCCCAATGAAAATGTCAACCTACTGTCAGCAGTGGGCAAGCCCGTGGCGCTGACAGGTGTCGCGACTCGACAACATGACAGTAGTTCGCGAACCAAAATTACCTTAAATTAATTAGATCTTAATTTATAATCTTATATAATACCACTAAAATCTCTAAAATCTTACATAATACTAGCGTAAATACAAAAAGTTATATAAAATGTATTCTTATATATTACATAAATATTCATTTTATTATATTCATTTTATTCATCTTTCTATATTATACATAAATGCTGACCAAAATCCTATCCAGACCGGCATACCCTACTGAAATTAGCCAGGTGTAAATGAGCCTTTTGTATGCGTCTCTTCTAAAAAGGGATGGCGACTTCATATCCGCTGGCAAACATTTATGTAATACGGATAAAATATAGGGAGGACTTTTAGTAAAAAGAGTTCCCGTAAAAGAGTTTCCTGTAAAGAGAGAGGAGCCTGAAGAGTTCCCGTAAAAGAGTTTCCTGTAAAGAGAGAGGATGGCTACAAAGTCCCCAGAGCCGAAGCCAAAAATAGGTAGTGATTTCAGAAGAAGGTTTGAGATTAGGTTTTGTAAATTTACACCGTTTTGAGTGAGAAAATCTTTGTCTGCCATCGCAAAATTGGTGGAATACAAAATGTCGGCCTCATCAGGACGGCTCAATTTTCCCATTTTAAAGTTTTGACATGGATATGTCTTTGCTCTGGGGGGTCAACCAAAAATTTCCGTCACGCAAAATTTGTGTCACAATTTCAGTGTTTTTCACGTACAACCCAGCCGTTGCTAGGGGATTGGAACTTCCGCAGTTTTCATCGCACGCAGAAATCGTTCGCCACTCGTTGGAAAGCGCTTGATTTATGTGATAAATGTTCACATCTCAAGCTACCAATTTCCCCCTCCTTACGTACCTGGCTACATTCCTAAACTAAGTTGATTGGACTATAAACAATTTTAATAAGCCTGTTAAAATATTCTTAACGTAAAGCAATAGCATCTCCACTCCATAGGAAACATTTTCATCCTCTTGACAACTGTCGACTGTTAACAACAACTCATTGTAGTGGCTTCTCTAAACAATTATTTTCAACATTTCTATAAGTAAACCGTTGTTTTGTTGGAATTAGTCGGAATGCGGCCCAGGGATTTGTTTAAAGTTAAAGGATTTATTTACAACTCTCGAGGACAACCGTTATGAAATCCCCATTCAAAGATCCATGTAACATTTCTTTAATAATTCCTGAACGAACCGTACATTCTACAGAAATTTTTATACGTAGCGAAGTTGTAGAGCATGAAAAAACAAAATGATTCGATCCCAAAACTCTGAATTATCTGTTAAAACAAGCGAATTACTAACAATTGAAAATCGGGCTAATTTTGGGCCAGTCCTCTCCTCCCCCAGTCAAGACTTTCTCCCTTCAAAATCACCCAGAGGCGTTAATATTGGTCTAATTTCAGTTTGCCAAAGCTCATTCTACTCAAGATTTTTTTGTGTGTAAACAATATTTATTGTTAAATTTGTTTCAACAAAATATCAACGAAATAAATTAAATTAAAGTATGGACCGGTGATGTATTTTCTTCCTCGTCTGCTTCACCAAAGTCTTTCCTTATTCATATTCCTCCCCGATAGCCCCTGCCCCGTCTTCCGTCCCAAGACACCTAATTTTCCGCCGCGTTCCTACTCAAGATTAGATACTTTCCAAGGTTCGTATCGAGCATATTTTAGCTGATACATTACCCCATTGACTTATATCCTTATGAATTTTATGTAATTTTAAACATAAAGTTCGCGAAAACGGCCGGACCATTCCTGTAATCTGACCGCCAGCACCTCCAGCACTGCTTCCAGATAATATACCACCACCACCGTAATCACAGTGATGTAAATAGTTTTTTCGAATTTAAAAAAAAACCGTACATTCACCGTTCAGAGCTTTTCTTCAAAATTACTGAATCAAAGTTTATAAAATTTGGATCAAAAATCATACATCGGCCTCAAATGTGCCAGTAACATCGGCATCAATTTAGATCAACACATCGAAATTAAAGTCTGAAACATTGTAAAATCTAGATCTCAAAAACTTTCAAGGTAACAGTAATGTTTTTTGTGTCTCATTTTTTGTGTGTCTCATTTCAAAGAATCGGATGAAACCACCCGGGTCGCTATACGTATTTGGGGTTACCCATTTGCTCTCCATATGGGATAGAACTTTTTTTGTTGAAAAAAATCAACAAGGGGCTAATCATAACTGGTGGAATATACCAAAAGTGAGAGAAAAAGTTATAAAATGGATTAAAAAAAATATTAATTAGGTAGGTACCTACTTTTTCAGTAGGTATAATGTTCTGCATGAATGTTTTAATTTTCTAGTTCGTAGGTAGTTCATTGAACTATTTATGTGTGGTAATGCTGATGTATAAAATATTTCTAAGTTTGAAGCTTTTAAACCTTTTTTTGCCATTTTTAATATATTTTTTAATGCACATTCTATGAAGTTTTAACAATTTGTCCAACGACTTGGGATGACCCTAAAATTATTGAACTTTGGTAGTAAGAATAAATGAGTTCAACATAAGAAGCAGTTACGAATCAATGAAACTAGTTTGTTGATGAACAAGTTTTAAAACTATAATGTTGTACAATTGAAAATGTGGGAAAAGTTTGAAGTTATTAAGCCGTTTTTTGATGTATTTTTATTGATTTTTTTAAGCACGTTTTAATAAGTTTTGAAAAATTAACTAACGACTTGGGATGACCTTAAAATTGTTGATAAACTCTTGATTCAGCATTAGTAGTAGGAATGAATGTGTTTAGAATAAGGAGTAATTATGAATCAATGAAATGAGTCTGTTGGTAATTAGACGGTGTGGAACAAGTTTTAAAACGATCATTTTGAAAAATTAAAAAAAGGGGAGAAAAAAACGGAACGATGTTCTTGGAGCGTATTATTGTAGGGAACTATAAATAGGAGCGGGGACTCTCGCCGCGGCAGAAAAGCCTCTTTTTCTCCTTCGTTCGGACGGTCTCGTAAAACCCGGTCTTAAAATATTAGACAGTTCGGGACGTCGCGGAGCCGGTGGGGCGCAGGGGGTTAAATCAGGCGGTTTACATCCCCTCCCCTCCCGTTTTTAACGAAAAAGGGGAAGGTGAGCTCCCCCCCCCCCCCCACCATGCCCACCACCACCACGAACGGCCGCCGAAAACGGCCGATCTTGGCAACTGCCAGCAGAGCCGTTCGTGGTTTCCTTAGCTTCTTCCTATAATGGAGAAAAGGTAGGTACGAATAATAACCCGAAAACTAGGGTGGAAAACAAGGCGATAAAACTGCCTAACAAACAATGATTACGCCAGTTAGTTTGAAGTGGGAAAAACAGATTTGAATTCACTATTTCCAAACTGCACACAATAAACAAATCATTTATTTATTCTCTATACGGGCAACCCCAATGCTGGAGGATTATAATATATTATAATACTTACTTCAAGCACACATATGAGACAGCCCTTCTACGTAGATCTCTGGTCCATAATATTATTAAACGCCGCTTATAGTATATTTAGTATTGGAACTCGGAGCTTCGGACCTCACAAATGGGTTCAATCCATTACAGCAGCGGAATCTCACAATTGTACGCTTTTTAATATAGTTGATAAACAAAACAATTTATTACCAAGTCATCTTTCCAACACATAAAAGTGTTACCTATACTGTATATTGATATCATCTAATTGGTCAAATTTCAAAAAATGTGCTGACAAAATCACTGAAAATGGCTAAGAATTGTTAAATTGATATTTTTTAGCATAAGATTGGTCAAATAAAGTTTATCAACTATGAAATAGAACATTCAAAAATTTATGTACGAAATTATGCTCAAAACTTGAACTTCATTAAATTTTGTTTTAAAAAATCTATAAAATTGCAAAAAAATAGCCTAAAATCCAAAATCTCTTTTTGAATAGAAGAGTATTATTTAGAATACTTTTTTTTTCCATAAAATTAATAGCTAACATTTTCTTTTCACTCATAAATCTCCAATTTCTATACAACTTGAAATATACAAAAAAAGACACTTTTTCACCTATTTTTGGCTCATAGCACCCATGAGAGTGGAGCGATCGAGCTGGCGAGAAGTTAGGACCAACTAGACCCCAAGTGGAGTTTATGTGCGAAAGAACAGATTTTTTAAGTCAATTCTAAGGCCTTTTATGGCCCGGACGGCGAACGGCGGACGGCGGACGGCGAACGGCGAACGGCGGACGGCGGACGGACATTTCAAATTTGGATTCTACGCACCTTGAAACGTAAAGTGACAAAGTTTGAGGGGGGGTTATAACATTTTTTTGCTATACGATCACATTGGCTTATTATTAGAAATAATAAACAAAAAATGAGAAAAATGAAAGCATCCACACGATGTTAATTAAGTATTAAAGTAAAATATTAGTTATTAATTAGTTACAAAAGAGGTAATTCTTCAACTACCTATGCTTGACATAATTTTACGGTTCAACGCAGCTGAGTGGTAACAAATGTTAAAGACTGGTCTCAAATCAAATTTGCAGTGCTATAATGAGGACAACAGTAACATTATTGACTAAATTTTCAAAATCTAATCACAACCCTTTTCCTGAAAGTCTGGTTGCCTAGCTTGCATTTGATCTCGAGAAGATGAAAATCCTTGCACGCACAGGTACACACGGCAGTAGAGAGGAGGGTGAGTTGTTTCAGCTCAACATGTCGAAGTTTGGGGTGCGAATAGCACTTTTACTCCAGATCTCTTCCACTTTTTGAACAGTGAAGTTATCCTTTCTGTTTCTGTCGTTTAGTAACTAATATGTCACCCGGCACATCATCTGATACTTGGATCGAATCGATAGAGATTTGTGGATATGATCCATTTCAGAGAAACGCAGTAAGAACACTTCCACGATTCCAAATGAGTAATAACTTTGGTCGATTGAATGGTAACACCCACTCGTTTCTTCTTGTTCCTCTTCCACCAACTGATATTTTTACGTCGGGTATTCAGTTTTTCAAAAAGTTTCACGGACCACTTCTGGATGCCTTGTGGACCACCCATAGGTTTAGAACCACTAATCTACAGCCTAGTGTAACCATCTTCATATCATTTAAAATCATCTCAAAAAGCTGGTAAGCATCTATATTTTGTAGTTGTGACAGGAGAAATTAATATCTTACTTGGAAACTGTTCTTCAAGTAGTGGTAAAAACTGAAAAACTGTGATCCTGATGCACTCCGTCTATGGAACCTACGCTGATAGAAAGAAGTTATGCCCCTCTTGAAAAATGGATGTTATGAAAATTTCCCTGTGTTCATAGCCCCACAAATTCTCTGCATCTTACTTATCAGAAGGTGACTGACAACTAGCTTAGAATAAGAGAAGTCTGGCCATTACTCAATAATTCTTGACCTGTCTTTGGGCGACTACCTCCTTCCCACTCTCCCTTCTACCTCTTTAGAAAGGGAAACTCTTTGAGTTTCCAGACGCTTATAAATCGCCCGCTCCCCAAACTTTGTACCAGCGGTTAAACGCTTCGGTAGTAGAAGGAAATAAATAACGTCCCCGCCTCTGTTTTCTTTCCTGGCTAAAACCTAGGGGGTCCGCGGGGTCGGTCGGAGTTGGAAATCTTTAGGAAGGATCTACGACTGAATTCTTGGTTTCCTACCGCCCCCCTCCCTAGGCTCAAAACCTTTTGTTTGCGAGTAAAATATTTGTCATGTGAACGAACAATGGGTTTTCACAATAATATCCCTTCAGGGAGGTTCTAGATAAAACGGGTTGCTCGCCACATGAATCAAACGAGAGTTTTTGTCATTTTCTTAGTTACTAAACAATGCAAAGATTAATGCATTGCGAAAGCGGGAAGATTAATTTAAAAAATATCTATGTTTATCATAAAATCTAAGAAGTATTAGGAATTTTTGAATTGAAGTTTAAGAATGTTTTTTGTTAGGTATTTAATATTGAGAAAACACATCTTATAGACTTGTTCAATTAATAAAACTAGGATTTTCATTTTTGATGCTTTTTGTTTTTATTTTGACCAAAAATGTTGCTGATGTTCGCGATCGTTGGCTGTTTTGATGGTGGCTTTCGCCGTTGAGTTCCTGGCATCGGGAGCCGCCATGGTGGGTGGGGGCCTGGAGCCGGTTGGGTGGCTCCTGGCCGGTGGGTGTGGGTAATACCTCCACCTGCTTTTTTTCTGGATCTGGATTTCCTTCTATTATGTCTTATTTTCATGATTTCTTCAAAGTTTGTTTTATGTTATTTTTTGTTACTTTGACGTTTGTATTGCCTAAACGTTGAGGCCGCTAGAAATAAAAAACTTTGAATATGAAATTAGAATTTTGAAAAGCTTTCCCTAGCATTTGGATCGTGAGATTCCAACTTTTTTCTTTCGCGTCAAATTGGAAGATGATTTTATATTACTAAATATATTACTAAGTAAATAATTCATATTATTTTTTTATTACCATTGTTTTTTATTACTATTTTTATTCATACTATATGTTTATTACTAAATAAATAATTCATATTACTAAATAAACATTTTACCTTATGTATACATAACATACAATCTTCAGCTTCCTAGGATGAAAATTAAAGTATTTTTGTCAATCGCTACTACTGAGCAAGAATATTACGTTTTCTAATAATTAATTAGCTGTTACTTTCCATGGTTTCGCACTGTTCATGTTCGCTCGTTATGGTTAACGTCATGTGTTCGGTACGATTTTCATATTTTTAAATTTTCTTAATTCAAACGTTTTGAGGCATTCTGTAACGATTCCCGAAGTTTGCGCTTTTGCATACATATCATCCCGGACGATAGCTCTCCTTACGATTAAGACTCAAATGTCGTTGTTGTGCCAAAAAATCAAGTTTTCCAAATGAAAGGAAGAGCTTGTTGACAAGCACTTTTTCGGTACATTACATTAGTAAATTCTGAAAAATGTGCTAAAAACCCCCAGAAATTGCTAAAAACGGATAAAAATCGTTAAATTTAGTAGTTTAGTAAAACTTTAGTCAAAAGAAGTTCATCATGAATGAACTAGAATATTACAAACTTTATGCACAAAATTATGCTGAAAAAAGTACTTGAATTTCACTAATATTTGTTGAACAATCAATAAAACTGCCAAAAATAATAAAAATCTAAAATCTTTTTTGAATTACAGATATTATTTAGAATAAGCCCCCCCCCCATAGTGGGTAGTTAACAATTTCAATGCACTCGATGTGCTCAGATTTCAAAATATCGTAACATGCTAGACCTAATACGATAATTTACGAAAATTCGCTCATTTGATCATGCTGCATGAATAAAACTTTTTTTACTGTTTTGTTGTTTGCTTTTTTCGCAAAGCACAATATCGGTAACTATATTTTTGGGAAGTCCACTTATCTCTGTCTACGTTAATTTCATTTCGATAAAAGAGGACACCAGTGCGATATTTCTTCATGAAAAAAATGATGAGTTGGACAGTATTGAGAAGTCCCTCTCTCAGAAGACAAAGCGCTTCCGGTCAGAAGGGGGAAAAAGAGTAGAGTGACCCAAGAGTGGCTTTGGCAGCGGTCATCAATCTAAATTTATTAGCAGACACTATCAATTACTGAGCGTTCCCCTAGTAAGGAGGTCCTCACAACTCGCCACACTTACCGATTCGATCAGCACTTACCATATTGCTGATTGGGTTGACTCCAGCTAGTCCTTCGAAATCATTATCATCAATCTAAATCATTACTAAAGTACAGAACGCGCTCGATGTATTGTTATTCCTAGTCATACTGACGCGATCAGCACTTACCATATTGCTTACCAGAATCTGAACCGCAATACGTATTGCTAACAGTATTGTCAACTCGGTCTTAAGAAGACCTGTTAAAAACCCTTGGATATTTACTCCCTGCTTATATGTATAACTTTATTGTATTTACTTATTCTATTTATCAAGTCTTCATAAGTCAGCGGACTTATTCTTGAATAATGATGTACGTACCATAGATTCAGTTGAATATTTCATCTATATAGACCAGTGATCTGCGTTGAAGGATTTAGTTTAGGAATAATAATCTAAAACAGGAATAATACACGATAACGATTATTGTACTCTTATGTTTAATTAAAACTTACGTTAGTTATATCTCCTCATGTAATAATGACAATAAATTTGTAGTAATGAATATGTGTATTACTACATGTTCCATCATTATCATGTAAAGCGTGACATCACTCCAAGTATTTTCCCTGATATGGCATAATAAGAGGGTTTCGAGCTACTTTAATTTATATTAATTTCGTAATTTATTTGATTATTGTTAACTAGCTAAAAATTATGGATACATTTAATACAGGAATTAAAAGGAAGTTTTGGTTTCAAAGGCATTTTACAATTTGGGAGTTCTCAATAATTCCTGCCTTAGGGGTATACATAAAATAGTATATAAACGCATTTGAATAATAGAGATATCGAATTTTTCTGTCTATCCTATACCAATCTGTCATATAGAAATCAACTGAATGCGTGTAGGATTAATGTTACCTTGTAATAATAATTTGTATCTCGTATTCTTGCTTCCTAATCATAAATATTGTATTTTTTACAGGTATGTGCTGCCAAATCATGGTTCGTTTCAAGTGAGTAAAATTAGCCGATAATCCAAACGTTCCTGTCAACAGCATCACTGACCTGTGGATGAGTTTTCAATTTCACTTCTGAGAAAAAAGACGTATATGTAGTCCGCTCCGGAAATCCCGATTCACAGTATTTACCTTGAAAAACTGATAAGTCGTCTTCGCCATCTTTGTTAAGAGTAGTACTAGGAAAACAATGAGTATACAGGGTGTCCAGTCCTCACTTATGCTCTGTCATACTTCAGGTGTCGATACTAGAGCTCATTTCTGATCAAAAGTAGAGCGAATTTTCAAAGAAAAGTTGCGAATAAAACTCAGGGAACAGCCGTGTGACGAGATCGCCCAGAAACATTTCGAACACGCAGCCGAACTGGAAAATGTGGGAAATTATGAGCATTTTAGCGAATTTTCGTAGAAAATGAAGCTATTGCAATGACTCCAAAAATTTTAAAATCAAAATGTTCTCCATTGTACTCCGTTTTGAGCCATTCTGAAGCGAAGCGGGTGTATACATTTTATACATATATATATATATATATATATATATATATATATATATATATATATATGTGTGTGTGTGTGTGTGTGTGTGTGTGTGTGTGTGTGTGTGTGTGTGTCTGTGTGTGTGTGTGTGTGTGTGCGCGCGCGCGCGTCCTTCCGGGCGATAACTCTCTTTAGGATTAAGATAAAAATTTCGTTCTTGCCTCAAACAATCAAGCTTTCCAAACTAAAGAACAAGTTTGTTGGCAAGCATTTTTGAGCTCATTAAATTGGTCAAATCGCTAAAAATAGCACAAAACGGCTAATAATGGTTAAATTTATATTTTTTTAGCAGAATATTGCTCAAATCTAGTTTATTATCTATAAAATAGAACATTTAAAAATTGGTGTACAAAATTATTCTGAAAATGTACTTAAATTTCATTAAAATATGCTAAAAAATGCTGAAAACTTCAAAAAAGTTTGAAATCCTCAATCTCTTTTTGAATAGCAAGTTATTATTTAGAACGAGTTTTCGCCATCAATTTGGGACTTAACAACTTTTTTTCACTCAAAGTCCTAAATTTTCAAAACAATGTAAAATAATATTACGATAATATACGAAAATTCGCTCATACGGTCATGCTGTATGACTGGAACATTTTCTCCTATTTAAATCTATTTTTCTCGCTTATTATGAATCTTGGAGATCTGGGAGTGGTCGCAATCGACTGAGCGCTGAAAAATACTTCAACTGTGAGACCCCACTTGCGAAAAAACTTGCAAAAAAAAAAAAAAAAATTAGAATTCTTGAGACACTAAATTGTAAATTTGAACCTGAATTCTGGAATGATCGGGCTGGCCAACGAACTCGACCTGTCTTTTGCCAATACGGATTTTGCTGCGTTAGAAAGAATTTGTTACGCCGGATTTTAAGGGAGTTATCGTCTGGAAATACACCTTATATGTATACGAGGTTAAAATTTAGGATTATGTTAGTTGATGTATGAAACGGATTTTCAGCCCCCCCCACATTTATAATTTTGAAACCATCTAAATAGCTCATCTTTTTTGAAAATTCGATAAAATAAGGACATCATTGGAACCCCACTAATGCGTAAAAAAAGAGGCTGTAAAGCAAATTTTGATAATCGCTGAGAACTTGATCTTTTTTTCATTCGTTTTCTGCTCTTAATACAGACTGTTTTGGAAACGCAAATCTACGGGGAAAGGAAAACGTTTTCTGAAACTCAGCTTTCCAACGGTATAGTCAATTGTGCCTTTACTTTGCTAATTAGGAGAAATTGTTGAAAAACAATCTTTTGGCTTGGATTATGAATTGTCGCTTTTTGGTTTAGAACATACGAGTATATACCGAAGCGGATATATATATATATATATATATATATATATATATATATATAATTTGTTTCGTTATTGACCGTTGGAGCAATATGTAGGTATATAGTTTCTTGAGGATCGGTCGGTTGAATAACAAATGCAATGATTTGGCGACGTTTCAGAAATTTTTTATTTCTATTTTCAAGCCCTACAACAAGAAGATAAGAATTACAAGGTATACTATAGGAATCTGTGGTGTTGTTTTTTTATAATTATTTGTGGTGTCTATTCTAGGTGTGGTAATGACTTAAAAATATATAGGTATGAATTTACTTACAGTAGGCTGAAAAGCGTCGGACAGTTGAGGGAGTTGTACCTCCTTCAAGCACTGTTTATACACTGAAGGTGTGGAACAGGTAGGTAGTAGGTAACCCTTTAAGGGATTACTTGTGCTAGTTCATTCTTGTGAAAGAGTGGTGGAAGGTTAACGGTTTCGGTCATAAATGTGAATTTTTAATAATAGGAATGGCGGTAGGTATAACTATGAAGAAAGCAGAAGAGGTTGTTAATGGTGGTTTGGTCTATGGTTATGGTTCCTTATTATATTGGAGTAACATTGGCTCAGGTTCTGCGTGTCAGTTCTTTTATTCAATGCATCATGTTTATTTCTTTCGATGTGAATCATTTCTTTCATATTGAGCTTGTGGGAATTGGTTGCATAACATAAAATTTCAGTCTTTTCAAATTGTATTTTATGATTGGTGTTCCTAAAATGCGTCATTAGAGCTGTTGAGTCTGGTTTTTCGGGATATTTGATTAAACTGTCGCAACTATACTTATTTTGGTAGGTTCTATTTTTGAAATATTGTTCGGATTGTCCATAATAGGCTTTTCCGCAGTCTGGTTGGCATGGGATTCTGTAAATCAGATTGGAGCGTAAATCTTTCGGATCTTTGTCTTTAGTATTGGTAAACAATTTTTTGAGGGTGTTTGAGTTTCGAAAAGTAACTTGAGATTGTGATTTTTTATGTTTATTAAACGTTTTTTTCAATTTTTCTGATAAATTTTTAATGTATGGAAAACCAAAATATGTAAAGAAACTCCATCGTCTTTACAGAAATCTTGCGTCCCTGAACAACTCACACATTTTTCTTCTACGATGTCGAAGTGATAACATTTTTCCGCGACATATCGAAAATTCGATTAACAAGATCAACTCCTCAATCGACATTCATCCTCGTTACAAGAAGGAAACCGAAAGCGTTATAACTAGATTTAAAAGAGCTCTGTTAAACCTAGAAATTAAGACAGTTATTCTAAAAAAGAAGCAAGCTGAAGACGAGATTGATCTAAATTCAGCTACTTGTAAAACTTTACTACCTCATATACTAGTTGAAGAATTTTTAATTAGACAGAAAATCTCTTACGAAATATATTATAAAATTGTTAAAGAAAAACAACTGAAGAAATACGATAGACTAAATAAACCATATACCTCAAATGTAAGAGAAAACAATTGGTTTGTAAACATATCAGATACCACAATTCCTGATGATATATCGAATTATCTTTCATTAGGACCAAAATATTCTGTACCATATACACATAAGAATTTACCCATTGACGAACTGATTTGTGATGTTGAATATTTCGTAAAAAGTAATGTAAGTGAAGAAGACAGAGAGAAGGTTCGAGGCCAATGCGTAAATATAATAACGAACCATCAAAATAAACTGAAAAATAGTAAAGAGAACAATATCAATGAACTTAAACTATTTAACAGGTCTGCTAAATTCTTAAAAACCAACCCCCAAATAATTCTCACCAAAACTGATAAAACTAATCAAACAATTGCTATAAACCGAACCGAGTACATATCAAAAACCAGAGAATTACTAAAAGATACAGATACGTATAAAATAGTAGGAAGCAACCCGACCCACAAACTTAAAACCCAAGTAAATGCACTAATTCGAAGTTTCCACAAAAAAGGTTATATTGATTCATACGCGAAACAAAAACTTTGCAACACCTCCCCAACGGCTCCAAAACTTTATTCATTAGTTAAAAATCACAAAGAAGGAAATCCAATTAGACCAATAGTTTCATTCATTAACTCCCCAACGTACGAACTGTCAAAATATCTTACTGATATCCTGTCACATATTCCGACCAAAAAATATAACATTAAAGACTCATTTGAATTTTGCGAGAAAATCAGGAACATCTCTATTCCTGATAACTATAAATTAATTTCACTCGATGTATCATCTCTTTTCACTAACATATCAATTCCGAATGTTACCAATATAATATGCAGAGAATTTCATAAAATCCAAAACCTCACTAAGATACCCAAAACAGAATTCCTCGAAGCCCTCAAATTATGTACAGACGAAGGTTATTTACAGTTCGATAATACCTTTTATAAAATGAAATTCGGCTGCCCAATGGGGTCTCCCATCGCCCCGATACTCGCTGACATATATCTCGAATTTATTCTCGACCTAACTCTTCCAAAATTACCATTTGAAGTCCCATTCTTATTCAAATTTGTGGATGATATAATAACTGCTATCCCAAAAGACCAAGACGTCACTGTCTTACACCATTTTAATCAAGTCCATCCACGTTTGAAATTTACCATAGAATCCGAAAAACCTAATCGAACCATACCATTTTTAGATCTAGAACTCATCCGAAATCATAACAATTCAATTGAAACCAAATGGTGGCAAAAACCTCAAAATTCTGGACGTTATATTAATTTTTCCAGTCATTCACCTTACCATCAAAAAATCAATTTTGTAAAAAACCTCATTAATAGAGCATTAAAACTAACTTCCGAATCGTACCACAGGGAAATAACAAACAAAATTGTAGACCTGTTACTAATTAACGGATATCCACACAAATTGATTTGTAAACTGCTAAAATCTTCATCTGATACCAACTCTAGTCCAACAAACACCCCTTCAGAAGACGAAGAACTTAAACAATATTTTGGTTTTCCATACATTAAAAATTTATCAGAAAAATTGAAAAAAACGTTTAATAAACATAAAAAATCACAATCTCAAGTTACTTTTCGAAACTCAAACACCCTCAAAAAATTGTTTACCAATACTAAAGACAAAGATCCGAAAGATTTACGCTCCAATCTGATTTACAGAATCCCATGCCAACCAGACTGCGGAAAAGCCTATTATGGACAATCCGAACAATATTTCAAAAATAGAACCTACCAAAATAAGTATAGTTGCGACAGTTTAATCAAATATCCCGAAAAACCAGACTCAACAGCTCTAATGACGCATTTTAGGAACACCAATCATAAAATACAATTTGAAAAGACTGAAATTTTATGTTATGCAACCAATTCCCACAAGCTCAATATGAAAGAAATGATTCACATCGAAAGAAATAAACATGATGCATTGAATAAAAGAACTGACACGCAGAACCTGAGCCAATGTTACTCCAATATAATAAGGAACCATAACCATAGACCAAACCACCATTAACAACCTCTTCTGCTTTCTTCATAGTTATACCTACCGCCATTCCTATTATTAAAAATTCACATTTATGACCGAAACCGTTAACCTTCCACCACTCTTTCACAAGAATGAACTAGCACAAGTAATCCCTTAAAGGGTTACCTACTACCTACCTGTTCCACACCTTCAGTGTATAAACAGTGCTTGAAGGAGGTACAACTCCCTCAACTGTCCGACGCTTTTCAGCCTACTGTAAGTAAATTCATACCTATATATTTTTAAGTCATTACCACACCTAGAATAGACACCACAAATAATTATAAAAAAACAACACCACAGATTCCTATAGTATACCTTGTAATTCTTATCTTCTTGTTGTAGGGCTTGAAAATAGAAATAAAAAATTTCTGAAACGTCGCCAAATCATTGCATTTGTTATTCAACCGACCGATCCTCAAGAAACTATATACCTACATATATATATATATATATATATATATATATATATATATATCACTGTGCCACATGCCGAGCCATCAGGATTGGATACGTGGAGCATTGGCTGCTTAATTCATATTTTAGGCTACAACTCATATTTAGGATGTACACATGTTTTGTGTGAGTATTAAATTTTTGCGAATCGGCTAGGTGTTAAATTTTACGAACTATTCCTGATTTTCTTCCACGCAGTATAAACAGTTAGCTCTGTCGAAACATCCCATTTCGAATACCGCTAAAACCAATATCTCGTTCTAATCTGAAATAAAGTTAATCGGAAACCCCGTCGATCGCGAACATTTTTGTAGATTGTAGAGTATCGGTTGTAAATGTGTGTCTTATCGTATTCCATGATACGATTATATCACTTGTATTTTTCATCTCTAGTCTTTTAACGATGTAACATGAAGAATGGATGGAAATAATAGGGGCTCTGAAAGGGTTTTAAAGTGATTTATCAATCTCAACGAGACTGGAATTAGATATTCCTCGTTATCTCATATGTCATTTTCATATCCATTTGTATTTCATGGCACCGATCTTGAGTATGTTTAAAATGTTGATATGTCTTCTCGATTGTGATTGGCCTTTTTTTATTTTTTCATTTATTATTATTTTTTGTTTACCTAGTATTCGTGTACTTCCCTTTGTAAGCGAGTTTGAAAGGCCTCCTGCGGTCATTGGCACGTGAAGCTTCTACTCGACACCGTACCTTTCGTTTTTTCTAGCTTATCATCCTGGAATACATACCGATACCTCCACCCACTTAAAGGAACGGTTTTGAGTTCCGAAGGTGTGTATTTTTTATCCTGCTCTCCTTTTTTTCCGCGTACCTTTCTGTAGTTTGAGGATCAAGTACAACAGTATTATTTTTTTTGTTGATTCGCTTCTATCTCACCTGACCGAGCATTGTTTCGAATCACGTAGGCTTCGGTCCTCCGGGCCGTATGAAGAAGGCCTTGTCAGGGAAGGTGGCAGGTTGATTGTTCTCTAGACGTATTTGAAGATAAACCCCCAGCTACCGGCCATCGAAGCGGTG
The DNA here is from genome assembly GCA_030762985.1 of Adelphocoris suturalis. Classification (NCBI taxonomy): domain Eukaryota; kingdom Metazoa; phylum Arthropoda; class Insecta; order Hemiptera; family Miridae; genus Adelphocoris; species Adelphocoris suturalis. The sequence goes on from CM061043.1 coordinate 118,702,428, forward strand.
TTGTTGTTTTTTTCTCCTCTGGCCGCCGTTATCGGTGCGTGTCGCTCGTTCGCTGAGGTTTGTTTTGCCTTTTGCCGGTCGCTTTCTCGGAATTTATGCAGATGAGATCATCGGACGCTCGAGTGTCGCGCGTTGCCGCTGCACATTCTTGAACGTTCCCTTTTGAATCTGAGGCGGCAGAGATGCTGAGATAAAATGGGGCGGGACCTGCTTTCCATTCTCAAGACATAGCTCAAGTCCTAACCAAATATATCGAACCCTTTCAATGACCAGAACCCACTTAATCTTTTGTTTGAGCCGGTTTTGATAATTTTTTGTGGGGATATTTCACACTATATTTCAGATAGTGACATTGGCTTATTACGAACGAAAACACGAACTAAATCTCTCGCGACGAGGCTTACTCCAAAATCATGTTCTAGTACATGACAAAAGAAGTAGGCAGTGGTCAAATCCTGATGAAGACATCGTTACATCGTTAGACACATAAATTCGGTAAACCACGAATCAACTCTTGGCTAACCTTCTTGTTTAGGATTGAAGAATTGATTGTTGATTTGTTGTACGTTTTTCAGATTGTTGACACCAAATCAGTAATGGCAGCGAATTAAGTGAAGGTCTGCCCACATGATATGACATTCTGAGGAGTGTGATGGTTCATTATCACATTATCACGCATTTTTCATTATTATTATTTCGCATTATTCATTATCACACATACATTACGAGAACATCAGTACTTTAACTGGATTTGTGCTTTTGTCACAGAGTTCTCTGTTATTTCTACAGGGAAATCTCTCAGAAGCTGTGGGTTTTTCATGATCTTTTGTTCCCAAAGCCAGCTTCAAGAGGCCGATCTTGTATATTTGTCAATGCTGGCTACCGGTCTTTATTATTTTTTATCATAGCATATATTTTCAGTATAGACATCAAATCAGTGCTGGCAACAAACGCAGTTGAAAGAAGTGCTGCCCTCCACTCGATCTCAATCTCTGAGGCGTTTGGCGGTTCCAACGGCGGCGTCTTGCTGAGCCCACCTTATCCAAGGGACCAATTTTTCTCTCGTCCCTTTTTGAATCTCAGTGTACTTGTCAGTACTGGTTGCCGAAGTGCCTTCGTTATTTGTTTATTCGTTGTACATTTTTTGGTTGTGGACACCAATCAGTACTGGCAGCAACGCAGTTGCAAGTGAAGATCTGTCCTCCACAGGATCTGGCATTCTGAGGAATCTGGTGGTTCAAACAGCGGTGTCTTGCTGGGCCCACCTCATCCCAGGGACCATTTTTCCTCTCATACCTTTTGAAACTTACTTTATTGGTCAGTACTGTTTGCTGAATTGCTTATTTTTCAGTACAGACACCTAGTCAATACTGACAGCAAACGCAGTTGCAATCGAAGGTCTGTCCTCCACACGATCTGACATTCTGAGGAGTCTGGTGGTTCCAACGGCGTCGTCTTGCTAGGCCCACCTTATCCGAGAGACCACTTTTTCCCTCTTCTCTTTCAGATCAAGGACGCGCGTTTCGGGGGAGCAGCCTTCACCGGCACACCTGTTATCGGCCGAGGGTTGGAATTGTTGATGGGGGGGTGCCCTCCGCGAGTGGGGGTCGATGACCTGGTTAGCCTCAGCGTCTCGGCTCCGTCTTCCGTCCGCACCGCGATGTGCCAGCGATCTTTAAAAGGGGAGACGAGGACTCAACACACACCTTACGCATTCGGGAGCGTGCGTAGGAGGGATCTGAAATCCTGCTGAAATAAACAGTTTATCACGTAGGGATTTGACAGATAAGTGTTATTGCTTTATGTGATAACTTCTTCACATGTGCGATAAGCTTCTCATCATGATGTTATACATTCCTAGAGCTACTCGCGATCACACTTCTCAGGTATTTAGAAATAAACGTTGTAATAAATGTCAATTTCATAGTCATCAACACTTGAGCGTCTGTTTGATTGTTTTACGTGACCGGCTCGTAACTGCGTAATTCACATTCTGATATTTATCAACTGATAACAGAAGTGTGTATAGGTTTTAAAAGAGGGTATAGCACAAATATTAACTAGGTATATTATTTGCATTTAGAATAATACAAAGTTAAAACTCAAAATTGTTCCGTGATACGATTATTTCTCATGTATATTTGACAGATGTGTGGGTGATTGATTGATTGATGTGATAACTTCTCAACATCGAGGTGTACGTTCTGAGACCTATTTATTATCCTACCATAAACTATCTCCATTGTACTGCATGTAATATTCCGTGTACATCTTAGGTCTAGATATTCGAATCAAAGTTGTAATTTTGTTGTAAGAGGCAAGTTTGTCTTACAACTGCCTATGCAACTGCGTAATTTACATTCTGAGATCTACCTACTAAAAACCGAAGTGTGTATAAGCTTTAGAAAGAGATAGATGTACGTATTAGAGATTCAACTTTGTACTTCATACGTGTTGAGGAGAATTCTGAATTTTTAATCAAAATCTTTCTGTTATCAACGTTAATATCTTTATAACGGCTAACACATTATTTCAAGCGCATTCTGTCAGATACTTGACGAGGTGCAAATGGTTACAATGTCCGCAGTTAGAACTTCTTCCAACACTCCCAACCTCTCAGATAAAGTCGGATTTCCTGCTACCTCGGATAGTTAAAGGGCCATTTGAGTGGTATAAGCTCCAGAAATTGATTGACTATCTTATTTAAAAATCAAGGTATTTATGGGAAAAGAAGAAATATCGTATGCTCTACATTGTGCATATATTTGACAATGTGCCCAATTTTTATGACGGATGTTGCGCACTTTTGGACGTAACTCCTACCTAACTGTGAACTACAAATCATAGTTCATTTTTGGGTGAAATCAGTTCGTAGAATATGAGAAAATGGAGTGCATAGAAGGAGGTCTCTCCTAATATTTCCCTACTAGTTTTGTAAATTGCAATCTTAATAAGATTTTTGATTTAGGATCGGGTACGATTTTTAATTGAATTCCTTATCACGGGCATTGCTTTGCACATTAGCCAATCCGCGATTAATGATTTTACGCACCCCTATTTCAACTAACTTTTTTGGTGACCTCACACTACATAGGTTCAAGTTGATGACCTTGAGTCTAATTTCAAAAGGAAGATTGAGTTTGTTGAACAGCACTTTTTGAGCACATTAAATCTCTTGAAAAAAAAAAAAAAAAAAAAAAAAACAGCAAAAAACTGCTAAAAATCGATTTATTTATATTTTTTAGAACAATATTCCTGAAAAAACGTTGACCAACTGTGGGCCAACACATTAAAGAAACGATGCTCAAAATTATGCTGAAGAATATACCTACTTACTTAAATTGTATCAACATGTGCTTAAAAAATCGATAAAAACTGCGAAACTGTTTGAAATCCAAAATCATTGTTTGAATAGCTGTATATATATTTTTTTCCCCCTTAAAATTTATAGTTAACAATTTCTTTGCTCTCAAAGTGCACAAATTTCAAAACAATTTAACATGAATATAGTATGATAATTTACGAAAATTACATTTATGCAGCATGAATAGATCTGTTGTTAAAAACATAAACACGTTATACTTTCACATTGAAATATAAAACTTATTGGTCGCGAACTTGAAAATTTCAACTGGTGGATCCCGGTAGAAGTTGAGATGGGAACCACATCTCTAGGTAAATGTTCCAAGAAAATTCGCTTACTTGTTTCGTATTTCTAATATGGCCGTCCAACGGTTGCATGGATATTTTGTTTGATGCTGTTAATTTATAAATGACTCCGTAAGCTGAAACTGGGCGTGTGAGCGAACAAGGATGGACTGAATTATCTTTTTCACTTCCTTTTTCCTCTTGGAGCGAACTGCTGTGAATGCAGCTTGGTTTTATCTGACCAGATAACTTTGAAAATCAGAAGATTACAAGTAGTAAGTTCGTGCGACGTTAAACTGATGACGTATCAATATGATAGATTACACGGTGTCTACTTGGTGGCATGTTCGAATATTTAGTTCAGAGGACAAATTCTGCAGCGTTCAAAGATGAAATCTCATTTCTGGAAGTGTAGTTCGTTAGTATAAATGTTGAGAAAATTTACCTCGTTGTAATGGGAATGATGTCTAGTGCTTCGGAAGGTTTGATTGAGGTTCGTGAGTAATTGTTAACTGAAGTTGCGAATTTCGTGTTTATGTGCGGAGGGTGCCCTCACCTCTGAATTAACAAATATTAACAACTTCTTGAAATTCAAATCTATATCATCTTTGTTTATCTGAATCCTAACAATTTCCAAAATGAATGCGTTTCCTTGCAGACTCAGACTTATGAGACGTGGCTCATATAAATATGTATTAATAAATATGAATTTTGTTGCATAGGTAGTGGAAAGACCGAATGTTGATCCGGTTGGTTCCTACGATTGAGTTGGGATCGCTATTTTTCTCGGTCCACCATTTTCAATAACAGTCCCTCATTAATTGGCAGTTCTTTCTTCAAACCGCAAGAGCGAATCGAAAAACGTTGAAATTGCGTCATGCAAAGGCGCAGAATCATAAAACCGTACGGCGGCGCTAATTTTGTTTTCTTGATGAGTTTTCCACGGTGGTTGGCTTTAATCAAACTGCTGAAGCCGTAATCGGGCCATTCTCTGGTTAAATGGTTGGAAGCTTTCGACCATTGACGAAAAAAAAAAAAAAGGTTCGTTCCCCAAAACGAACAGAAAGAGCGAAGAAAGCATCGATTTTCTTCGAGATGAATGGTGGCCATTTCACGCCGGAGCATTATTCCTGGTCCGGAGGTTTCGAAAAACCTTTTCTGAGAGTTTTTAAAGGTGAAGGCGAAGAAGGAGGCTGTGGGGGTGCCAGAGAACAAAGGGAGGGTATAGGCTGCCTCGTATTCCTTCTTGGAGGCAATCGTTTCTGGGAAAAACTAGGAAGGCCAGGGTAGCCAGCCCCGACCGGGTACATAAATACTGGATTTCCGACTGCGCCAAGTTTTCTTGCGTCTGGTCCCCTGAAAGTGAGGTGGGATGAGAGGGGTTGTTGTTTGGTTGAGGGTTTTGCGCCCTCCCAGGCGAGGGTACACCCTCAAGGATTCTTCTCTAGACGGCAGAAGCAGAAATAACATTTCTCAAACTGGGGAATGGGAAACACCCACGAAACTGTTGCAGCTCGGTCTGGCTCTCATTTTAGCAAATGTTGGTAAACAATTGATCTGTTGAAAAGGCTACAAAAATTTTTGAATGCAAATCCACAATACTTTTTCTCGTGGAAATCCGTTTTGGGGCTTTCTGCAGCTAATCATGGATTTCAATACTTTTTCATATAGTAATATATATATGAAGTATACTATACTATATGTAGTATACTATACTTAGGTGTTTGTGTCTGTGTGTGTATGGTGTTTTTGTGTGTGTGTGTCCTCACTGACTATAACTCTCCATAGGATTGATATTGAAATTCCGAAGAAAATAAAGCATTCAAAAAGAACGAATGGGTTCTTTGGACCACATTTTTTGAGAACAGTGTTTGTCAAATTTAGAAAAAGTGCTTAAACGATCACTGAAAATGGCGAATAACGGCTAAAAATTGTTGAATATATATTTTCCAGTAGAATATTACTTAGAAAACCTACGAAGTCGAATATATAAAATTTGTGCGCAAAATTACCTATGCTGTAAATGTACCTACGTAAATATCATTAAAATGTGCTTTGATAAATCAATAAATACTGGACTTGAAAAAATAGTAAAAACTCAAAAAACTGCTCGGATAGGAGAATTCAAGCTCTTTCTTGCTAAAAAACGTTCAATATTACTATATGCTTTGAAAACAATATTTCTTTTCACTGAAACCAAATCTACTTCCAAGGCTATCCAGAGGTCTGAGAGGTGTCGGGGCTTTCTGAAAGCGTAAAAGAAGGACCTATTCGTTCGAAAAGGGTGAGGAATTTAATGAAATCTGTTGTTGTCAATACCTACCACATGTCGTGCACCATCATTACCCCACATTACGTAATCCATAAACAGAAATAGTCGTAATTTTTACTTCGATCGCCAAATTAACCATTTGCCCAAAACATCTCAACGTCTCCATTTTATGCATTTATTTTGGCAACTTTTGGTTATTGGACGAGACGCCTTATCGTGCAGATAACTCACGATCATCATAAATTTCCCACTGTCACGTAGTTAAATTGCATTCGAGTGTAGCTTGGGAGTATTTTGTTGTGTGGCATTCCCGTAATCTGTTTGACCTTTTGCACGTGAAAATTTCGTGGAACACCTCAAAGCGATAAATTATTCGCCGGACAATCTTCTATTTTTTTCGCGCGCGAAACCCCATCGCTCTTTCATTGTTTTGTTTATCTTTACGTCTGAGCCCAAGGGTACGCGTTTGTTATTTATCTTGTTTTCAAGTGAAATGGGTTCTTAAACTTTTTTATTTCCTTTCTTGGTCGATTCTTAAGGGGTCAATAATAAATCAAAATCGTACAGCTCCTTATACATTGATTACCTAGATATCCATTTTCAAAACGAATCAGCTTTAAGATTCTTAGCTGATTACACGCTTTCATGTTATTGTTGAATTCAAAGTTGGTTTATTTCTATGATTGCAAAATAAGCATCATAATAATTTCTGATAGACCAGTTTGCTCCGCTTTGCTAGATTTTCAAACTTCGAATTTTTTGGTGTTTGTGTGTAGCGGATATCGTTGTCATCAAGCCCAATGGGTCTGCCATAATCCTGGATGTCCAGGTTGTCAGTGGCAGTGTCGAATGAAGCAGACCTAGCGGGCTAAGATAAGTAACTGTGATAGAAATGATCTGTGGCGAGCGATATCTGAGCTAAAAGGAGTGGCGACCAATAATATCAAACGGTCATGGCCGTGACAATGCGGCTGGGTGTGGCGCGGGAAAAGTGCCGCGGAGTTACAAGAGTTGGGCATCTCAGCAGGAGTGCTCCGTGTTATCACCACCCACGTCCTTAGGGGCTCTTACTGCTGGCTTATCACCACTCTGGTGCTCTTATCACCCACCTTTCATCCTTCTCTTCCTCCTCCTCCTCCAAGTAACTTCATCCTTCTTGGGAGTCTTCCCCCTTTTTTACTTTCCTTAATTAACCCGAAGAGTGAAGGGAAAGTCTTGTAATCACCCTAAAAATCAATTTCTGAAACTCATGCTTGGATGGTTATTTTGTTCAGCCTGAACCCATATCTATACGTTTCATGAAAATGTATGCATACATTCCAATTGCGGGGTTGGGTTTCTGTACAAAAGAGCTAGCTGCTGTAGAGGAATCAGCTTAAAATGATCATTTTTAAGGGGTTAAAAATCAGAATAGGTAAAAAACGTGTTTTTAGCACTTTTTTGCCTTTTTTTTAAATGGCTCGAGGGATTTTGATAAAATTTATAAGAGTTACTCTTCTTCTTGGTAGGAATGATATCTCATACCCCTCATACCTGGGAAAATACGCTGAGGGTGGTAATTAGCTAATAACCTTCAAAAATAGTTGGAAATGCCGTTTTTTTCGCATCTTTTTGGCCTTTTCTTCATAATGGCACAAAGGATTTTGATGAAATTCACAGAAGTTATTCTTCTAAGGGATATTAATCATCATCTAATACCTATCATGCGCAGAAAATTATTCTGGGCAGGGTAATGGTCCAAAATACCGACTGAAAAACGTTGTTTTTAGCATTTTTTCAGTCATGTTTCTAAGATACAACCCGTCATCGCAATAGCATCCATCTACATATAATGAATACAAGTAAGGAAAGTAGTGTGAAGCCTCGCACCTGATGTTTCATTTTCCTATTCTTCCAATATAGTGGTAGCCCGCCTTTGAGGGTAGTTTTATTTAAAAATAAATAAATAAATACACCTTTTAAGATGAAAATTTTCCAGAATTTTCTTCATGGAAATCCGTTTTGTAGCAGTCTGAAAATATTCGTAGAGTTTTATGATTTGTCATCCATACTATAGGTAAGTCATTCCTGACGATATCTCTCCATAGGATTGATATTTTAAAAACCACGTTTTTTCTCCTAAAAATCAAGTATCCCAAGACATGTAATTTTGAGCAAAATGAATTGCTCAAATTTCAAATAATGTGCTAATAATAAATATCTAAGGGCAGCAAATATTGCTCAAAATCTTTTATTTTTTATTTTTATGCGAAATATCAATTCGAAAAACGCCGTCAACTACAAACCAGAACATTCAGTAATCATTCCGATTATTCCTCTAATTTTATTAAAGTATGTTTAAAAAGAAAAAAAAATCAGTGAACACTACAAAACTTTGAAAAAAAAACCCGTTTTGGTTCGTATCGCCGCTTATTATTTTTCAATTTTTTTGTTCCCCATCTTCACAATATTACCAATTTCTGGGCGCATAAAGTGACCAAATTTAAAAACAATTTGACATAGGTAAACATTAAAGGAAAACTAAATAAAAATTCGCTCAAGTGCACTTGCTCCGATTTCGGAATATGTTAAAATACGTTGTTATTAGGTTTTTTTCCTAAGGTATCGGAAGGGTTTTATTCACTTTCGAGGATGAAAATCTCTGTTTTTAACCAAAATTGATAGTATCATAAAAAATTCATTAAATGAAATTAAAAGAATAATTTCTTGACAACATGATTTATAATAATGTATTAAAATGATGAATAAGATGTTTTTAATGTTCACCTTTCTTACAAACTTTCAATATATTACAGTAACTCATTGAGAAAAATTCCTGAATTAGGTAAAGAAATTTTTAATCCCAATTTCATCACTAACTTCTCCATGAAAAACGTAAAATTTTTCACTACTGGTTGGAATATAGGGAGCAAAACAACGGTTGCGACTTGAAAATTCAAACTTCATCCTCGATGAATGGGATCGTAAATACTCATAACTTTGCATCAGTATTTATGCTGATAAAGTTACGCCTTGTTTAACGGCGCACACAAACCCACTAACAGGTTCGGGAGCGTAAAATATTCATACCTGGGGAGGAAACCGAGTTTACGACTTCACCACTAAATGCAACCCATTACACCCCCTGATTAACTGGTAATATGAAAAGGTTCGCGGGTATTAGGGTGGGGTTAACTCATGTAACAGAAGGGGAGGTTACAATTCATTTCCACGTGTCGGTGAGATTGCGTGCTGTTATAGCTCTGGTAGCTGTTGAGTGTGAGATGGAGTTAAAATGCCGCCCTAGCCTTTTGATTGATTTCTGTCTTGAAACACTGAAGGCAGGCATGAAATGAATGTTAGTATTGTAAATCATTTTTTACTGCCATGTATTTCGGGCGGATACGTTGCCTCCGTTCTTCATCAGGCAAGTACATATCTATCTATACATGCATTTGTATGTAGAAATCGATGTAACTGATGGCATTTTTATGATAGTGGAGTGACAAAATTAAGGACATTCCCCTTTCTCAGTGGCATACGCATTGGTTGACTACCAGATTTGTTCTAAGTACAGAAATGTACTAAATTCACCGTGAGGAAAGTACAATTTCTATCCCTTAACCGAATATACATGCTACGCCGGCTTATGACCCTCATAGACTGCAGAAAGTGGGTTATTTTGGATTACTTGTTTACTGTTGTTGTTTTGCGATAAAATGAAACTGAAAGTAAATCATCCCTAATATATAGGTAAATTGCTTAATGTGCTTAACACAAAACAATAGTGTCTTTTTGAATCATATGTACATGTTTACAGAACAGGAATAGATGAAAATGACTTGTCTAATGATTCCAATACTAGACTGGCTCTTTTCTCAAATGTAAGGCAGCCTAGATGTAATATAGAATTTTTCAAACGTATATCCTATAACAGAGCTGTGAGTTTTTTTCTATGAAAATAAAGTTAACACTAACTTTTTTAAGTCATTGAACGAATTTAAACGCTATACATTGCATTAAGTCAAATTAATTTTGAACTACTTTTATTCTTTTTAGAGATTTATAGTTTTGTTCCATACCGAGGTTATTATTGTTAATTTTTATTTGTCTTCTATGTGATTTCTTATTATTTTTGATTTTCAAATAGTATCTGTAATTTTTTGACCGATGGGTAGACGAACTCCACCTCAGAGCACAAGTTCTTTGAACCGAAAGTGACCGAGCGAAGTTCTCTTAGTGACCGTAATCAGTGCTTTTTATTACAGCGTGAATTTCTTTTTCTTTATATTGTAAAGATACTTTTATATTTTGGTAAAACTTTTAGTTATATTTCAATCAAAATCCAAAGATTTGATTTTTTAAATATTATTTTGATGCTCTCATTCGCCGAATTAATTCTATTCTATTCTAGAAATTCATGAAAAAGGTATAAAATATAAATGAAGAAGCGTGGTCACACTAGGGTGCGCGGGTACTAGGGTAACTTCACTCATGTGACACAAGGGGAGGCAGCTGTCGAGTGTGAGATGAATGCCGCTCTAACCTTTTGATTGTTTTCTATCTTGAATCCCTGAAGGCAGGCATGAAATGATCTAATGTTGGTATTGAAAATGAATATTTACTTTCACGATACGCGTGTTGGGTTTTCATCAAGATTTTGTCTCCTCTGCTACGCAAATCGTATACCGAATACTTATACTTTGTTCAAAACAAGATGCCAGTTCGAAAGTTGCCTGTTTCACAACTCCACTGAACACATCAACGTGATTACGAAGGAAGCCTTCAATAGGCGACGAGGTAGTCGAACTGTGAGCTCAGAAGGTTTTTTTTATCACCTCCGTCCTTGTTATCTAGTTGAAATGTCCCGAGAATTGAAAAAAAAAAAAACTTAGAAAACTACTCCAAACTCAAAACTTTATTCTTCGAGTTAGGCCATGATAGAACTTACGTGTCGATATGTCACTTGTGGTGTGGGACTTTTTATCGCCACACATTGCAGAAAGTCATTTTTTAAGGGCCCCATTAGTTTCTCATTACGATCGTTTGCTGTGACATAAATCTAACGAGGTCGCGACATTCTACAAAATCGTGGGTGATTCAGCCGAAGGAGAGAGACCGGTAGCGTTCCGAGTGTCATGTCGGTTTATTGTACGAGTAAGGGTCCGGGGCGTTAATACCTCTATTTAAATGTCAGTGCCCCTGCATCGAATACAGAAGGTCAGCCTACTCCTTCGCTTCAACAATAATAATGAGCAGGGGAGAAAGGAACATTGTCGTGACTGTGTGCAGTTAACAGTCCCGCATTATAACATATATTCCACACAATAGGTGTTCGGACGACTCAAATCCTTTGTGCAATAGGACATCTCATACAAGTAAGCCATTCTAGCTTGCACAGCGTTTATTAAATAATTCCTCCCCCCTTATAAACGCTGCAAATAATTACACAAATGTTCATTATTGCAGGATACGAGATTGCAGGACAATACACAATTACCATGTGTGATACATAAACAATAACTGGAAACAAAACTTAAGAGCCCAACAAAGATTGATCAAAAGATAAGGGGATAAAGTCTTTACAAGAATATAAGTTCGTCAAATGGTGAGCCATCTGGAAGAGTGCCTCGCAGGCTCTTCGCGTTACGTTCTGGATCGCAAGGGAGATCCGTTGCATGAGGCTTCATCCGGACGTCACCAGATTTTTCCTTTGAGATCGAACTCGGCTATGCGGTCAGGTTTTTCCAATGAACTCGTCTACGGTCAGAAAAGGGTCGGGGATTGTCTAGGTCGAACCCGGCGACAGCCCCTGAGATTTTATCAGATCATTCTGACCTATGTGTCCCACTAATCTGGATTTCAACTAAGGGATTGACTGCTTGATGTTATCTATTTTTGAGATACGAGCATCCAAACCACCAAACTATACACCCGGAGGTTTTGAGATTCATACCTAGTTCTGACCATTGCTGATTTCGACCAACCCTTCAGAAGAGTAATAATGATCGTTGCCGAATTCATTGTCATTTTTAATTAACAGGGCTCCCACTTCCTTGATGAAACTTTTTGCATCTACCCTCCGTAGTTCCAAGGTTTAAAAAGCTAGACCCCTGAAGACGAAATGTGTCGCTATCAACTGCGAGTACTTCTTCCGTTTCCTTTAACATGTTGTGATGCTGGTTCTGGGCAAGTATGAAGGCGCTAAAGTGTCACACACGTTACATCCCATATCAGGTATTGCCCCCTAGACCATGCGCCATTGGACGTCCACCGTCTGGACGTTTCCCGTCATTACGGCACAGACCACTTGGCTCCAGAGTGGCTCAGATGCCTGCGCACGTGAGAGATCGTTTTGGACTGCATATGCATCTCATTGTGACGTGACCACCGGCCTTTGTTTTTGCTACAGCTCAAACCGTGGACACCAGTCTCATCAACCACAGAACAGCAAATGCAATCGTGCTCTTGATAAGCACGACACCCTTGTAGTAGAGCGGTGCACGCCTGGAAGTCCTGGTGATCCATCACTGTGCCAATATTTGGAGAAGGAAGGACCTGCAACCATGCTCCAGTCTCAGCTTCTTGCAGGATTAAATTATGAATGAATTATGAGGTAATGCCTTTCGTGATCATGTTTTCTCATGATCATCATTCTATAAGCATTGAAACGTTTCTCTGAGATGATAAAATTAAATTTAAAATACCGAATTTGATGTTTTAAATCACCCCACCGCTCATTAATTTGAAAGTCTTGAAGGTTTGATGCATAACTTTACTGAAATATGGATCGAAAAAACCACGTAGGAACACACACACACACACACCAAGACATACACTTATGGTTTTATATTGGTCTGAAACGGATTTATGTTCGATTGTTTTTTCTCTCATGCTAGTAGTAGCATAACCCAGGATCAATTCTAATAGGCCAATGAGAGAGACGTTATTTACGATGCCTTGTCTATATGAACGATCTTCACACGGACGTCCGACAAAGTCGAGCGACGGCGTGAATACCCATTGTAACCTATAGCCAATGTCAAATTTCAATTAGGTAATAAAAATATATCAATTCAAGTAATCAGCATTTGAGTGTTCGATTTATGTCAAAAGTTATTTATTTATTTACAAATGTACGGTCTATCGATGCTACCTACATCGAACCGTTATAAAAATTGCATATGTTCACCATACTAATAAGGACAATAATACAATACACACAATAAGGACAAAGTTACTTTTAGGTACAAAGTTAGAATTGATAGTATTAAAATATGAATATCAGATTTGAACTAGTAGGTACCTATGGAGGTATTGAATAATAATGCAAGACCCGAAATTGAACAATCATCAAAGGTGAGAGCTGTTTGGACTTTTCGACGAAAATTTTGAGACGTTTATCCGTAGAGACTGATGTTTAGGTTCCTCTGAATTTGGGCTAACAACGCATTAAACACGTACTTCGTACTTGTACGTGGATAAAGAGTAGGCATGATCCGGGTACCATGGCTAGGAACAAAGAAATCAATCGCTGCAAGTAGTTGAGTTAAATAAATAAAACCATTCGCCAGTTTCTAAATTAATAGAGCAAATGTGCTCCTTGTTTCAAGCTCCATCAATCCACTCTTCTTATTGGCTGTATTTGAATCAGCTCCCAGAGAGTTCCGGATTTATAGGAGCCATCATGCCATTTGTTGCAATCATGCGTTATGGCATGTCGATGTATGTTGGCCTTGTCACGGATATGTGTAAATTAGCCCCCTCGTGATGCTGCGTTATCATGAACGGTGTTGCTTGTAGCGATTGTTCAGCGATACATCACATAACTGAAGATTGCCGCGGTGTAGTTCCACGGGCACGTAGTGCCGCCCGAGCAATGATAACCCCGTGGGGATGTAAGGGAGAAGATGGTGGGGCGATACGAGAATAATGGATTAGCGAGAGGAGCATTAATGAAGGGCCTTGTAACAGTGTGCGAGGTATATGGCAGGGAAGCGACCGCTGGGGCAAACCGCCTCGTCGCAAACTGTCGCTTAGGCCCTGCAATTGCTCTGTCCACAACGGGCATTCTCTTCGGGGTTCGGGCTACACATCCTGGTCATCGCGGTGTTTAATGACCTGAGAGAGAAACTAGTGCCTCGCGTGAAGGAATACTTCGGTTCTGGACATGAACGAGTAGGTATTTCCTAGTAAAATAGTAGCTACCAATCTAACGAGAATGAGCAAGTTACTAAACAGCCTAGCTATTGAATAGTATCGTTATCAATAGCATACATTCGTACGCAGATACATAAACTCTCAATTCATGTGGAAAACGTATTTAACACGCACAAATAAGTGCGGATTTAGACCAGTTGAGCGCTCATCACTTACTTTATACACCATTTGAGCGCTTACAAATATTATGGAATAAACCAATTGCAATGAACGCAGGAGCGCAATCCGTTCTAGAGCAGTATCAGCATCAATTTATTGTGCGCAGAACGTTGTACCAGTTGAGAGAAAACCATTTAGAACCCAAATTTTTAATTTGGGTTTCATTGGATGTACGAGTATGTAAATAAGTGGTTTATAGCGTGGTGAACTAAAAGCTCACATCTCAAAAAGAAAAATATATCCTTAAATCCTTTTAATAAAATAAAAATTAGAATCGCACCAAATAAGAATCACTAAAATCAGTTGAGAATCGTAGCCTGGGTAGCGTCGATAAAATTTGTCGAAAAAACCAAGTTTTTTTTGGAATTCAAAATTTCCGGGGTTTGTTGCACAACTAGACTAAAATTTGGACCGAACAAAGAAAGAATTAGGAAATCGATTGAGAATTGTGACCTGGCCAGCGACGAAAAAAATTGTCACAAAGACACACACACACAGACACATTTATGGTGTGTTCGGTTGCACGGATTCGGCCCAAGAATGGTCTGAAAAGGATTCGTTTTTTTTCCCCCTCATGCTTGGGTTGTCCCCCACCCCCTTGGATCAATTCCAATAGGCATCCCTCTTGTTAACGAAGCCTTGCCTATAGGACAGCTTCAGACGTACGTCTTAAAAAGCCACTTCTCTGATGCAGGCGTCCATCCATTACACATACATACTCGTTCTATCAATCACTATTTTTGTACTTCCTCACTGCAACTTTACGACAATTACCATAATAACTAATGTTTCCCTTAAAAATTACCTACATTAATTACGAAATGGGTAGGTCAATTCCTTTTGCTGGTTTATGTATATAACAGCTGTAATAACTCACACTCAAGACGCTGTTTAACCAAGTTTTTTGTCATTGCATTACAATTATTTAATTACCAACAATAATTACAAAATTGGTATAGGTAAATTCGTCTTGCTTGGTTGCAGTCTATATAACGGTTGTAACATATCAAATAACAGACACTATTTAACCGAGTTTAATTGCCAATTCAAACCTTCATCTCTTGATATAAATGACAAATAATAATACATAAATAATGGAAATATACCTATTCCTCTAGATGTCACCATTTCATTATTTTTACAATACCCTATAGCCCATATTGGTCGTAAAGGCATGCGATGTGGGCTTAACGCGTTTAGATTTAAAGGAAACGTCGTTTTTCCTATTTAACATTTTCACAAATCGAGAGCCCGCTTTATCTTTCAGAACACTTCGAGGGATTCATCGGAAAAAAAGGAAAACCCCCAGCCTTATCTCCGGCGTTTAAAATCTAAGACCCTCAGCATCCGAGGACCACAATTTATAGCCAACGAAGCCCAGGTTTGAGAACTCTCTCTAGTTATCTGATACCAAGTACACGCCTTGTTTTTAGATTGGAGGCCCTAAAAAGCTTTATTGTTTCCTCGCTTTATTATAGCTTATTGTATATGCTTTGTATTGGGACATTTACCAGTTTGCGTGGGAACGACTCTTGGGAAGAAGTTGGCTGTTGAATATTTTTCGGGTTTTCAATATCAACTCGACTCCGTCTTTTGGAAAATAAAGAAATAAAGTTCGTTTTAGAGGTGCTAGTCGTAACACATACATCACGTTAAAACTGGTGCCTAAAATGATATTGCCAAAACAATTCCCATCCTTCAGTTCACTTCCGAATACGCTAAAAAATACTCTATCTAATTCAAGCAAAAACAAAATTAATGAATCATTGAAAAATCATTTCCTAAATATGATACAAGGTAAGTAATCGAAAAAGTTATGCTTCCAATTTTGTTTGTATCGGAATGTTTTCACAATGTTGAATCCCTTTTTCAGCTCATTATTATATATATATCACCTCAATTACATAATTTCTTTATGGTATTACCTCTCAATTTTATTTATTCTACTGCTATATTCACATAATGTATATGAACCTAAACTTTTTTTCCGTTTTCCGTACGTTCTATTTAATGACTTCATAATCAAATTTCCATTCCGTTTTCCGTACGTTCTATTTAATGACTTCATAAGCAAATTTCCATTTTTCAATATTTACCTATACGTAATCAATGTATTACACAATTAATGCATTACCGGCGATTTCTCTCTGTCTCGTTGAAATTTCAATTAGGACTTGGACCTCTCTTTTTCTGCCACGGGCTTGCCTATATATAGGGGAATATTTTCCTAAAATAACGTTTTCCCGTGATGTAATTTGTAACTTGAGAGAAATAAACAGATTTCGTTTCATTTCATTTCAATGCCCTTCATCACATTTTCTTCATTAAAATCCATATGTTTGTCTTAGCAATCGTTTCATGTTTTACGAAAATTTGCTCATAAAGTCATGTTGCACGACTTTTTCCAATGGTCGCTTGTTGCCAAATGATTGGAGTTGCTTCAAAACCAAGTTATTTTGCAATAACGAAATGTATATGCGTGAGAAAGATATTACTTCTCACGACGTTTGTGAAGGAGAAAAAACCAGCTAATCAAGCCGTTAAGTACCTCGAAAACTGCGATGAAGAACCCCGACGTCTGACTACAAAAACCTTTCATTCTGCTTGTCACTTGATATCAAACCGAAAATATCAAAAGGGTCCTGTCAACTGGTTCTTTTTTCGATGAACGCATTTTTTTTTTTTTTTCAACTTTCCGGAGGAAGTCGCTACAAAGTATCTGGTCGGTAATTACGAGTGAATTCGAATGCTAAATCAGACTGAAGGGTGAGCCGGGAGCGACCACAATGCCAAACACTGCGGTAATACGAAACCACTTGCCGAATAAAGCGAGCTTTTTTCTCGTTTTTTTGGTTTTTTGAGGGAAAAAAAAATTTCAGAAACGAGTGATGATTACGGTAGGGGAGGGGGGATTTCTTTTTCAATTGAAGGAGAGAAAGGTAAGAGAGTTTATGCATGGTGATTGCTCGTTGAAATGTGTTGAATGAAGAATTTCGGTAAAAAAAATGTATACAGTAGCAAGTGTGGGAAATGGGGGTGAGGGTTAGCGAAGCGTGTGCTCAGCTGGGTGAATGCATGACGGCACCCTCTGCTGCACTTGGCGCCCCCTCACGTCGCCCCCTCGAAGAAAGCCGACCCTCGAAATTATGCGACCTACCGAAACCGGTCGCTAGCCGGAGTCCACGTTTTTATTCTCGGAGTTGAAAACAAACATTCGATATTTCCATCTGAGACGCCCCCTCTCTCCATCATGGTTTTTTGTCGTTCCGATGACTACCCTTTAAGATAACCCTCGGACTAATCCTCCTGTTTTGAAAAGATGGATTAGCCTCCCGGGGTTAGGCAAACATTGCGCTAGATTTTGAATCGAGATAGTTTCAACGTGAATATCAGAGGGCCTCTTCATATTTTATAAGAACCCCGTCCTCCTCCTACGTGGAAAAATCGCCCTTTTTTTCAGGTAATGCCCCCGCGAAGGGTCCGTTATGTTTATGCTTTGATCTTTATCTCTGGAAGTGGGGGTGGGGGCGGGATGGCCGTGTTTACTTTCCGAGCTATGAATTTATAAGTTTATAACCGTTTGTTCCCACCCCGAACGAGGCCCTGGGATCCATCAAACCCTCGCAAACGGTTGCACTCAGCTGCTCTTTTCGAAAGTGCCAGCTGCTCTACGTACTTTCTATTCCGGTAAAATTTTGGGCGTTATTAATTCTATGAAAATTTTTTTAAATGCAGTAGCGAGCAAGCATTGTTATTTTTTAGCCTACGTTAAAGATAATAAAATATTTTGAGGCACAGATAGAGGCCAAAACACCAATCAAGTTAACTGATGAATATTGATCTCAGTATGAAAAACTGTGCATATTATTACACAAAGGTTGATTGCTGAATGTATTAGATAGCCATACTAGATGCAAACCATCCTCATACCCCATTTTGAGGCAGAAAGCGACCCGTCAAGGACCCCTTTCAGGAGTTTAGAATGACTGCACGGAGGATCTGGAGTTATTCCAGAGTGAATCCATTTATCTCACATCTGTTTTGAGGACGTTCTGTTGAAGCTAGGCTTCATTAATAGAGGAACGACCTATTGAGATTGATCCAGGGGGGGGGGGTTTGAATCCAAGCATGAGAAGAGTGTGTGTATGGGGGGGGGGGGGGGGGGGGGGCGACATGTCATGAAGTTATTACAATGGCTCCAAAAATTTTAAAATAAAAAATTTTGAAAATTTTCTTCATTGAAACCCGTTTAGAGACATTCTGAAACGAATCCTAGTTTAACATTTTTTCATACGTATATATATATATATATATATATCATTCCTTATATCCTTCCAAACGATAACTCTCATTAGGATTGAGATAAAAATTCCACTCTTGCGCCAAAAAACCAAGCTTTCCAAACGACAGGATGGCTCGTTGGCCAGCTTTTTTTTAGTACATTAAATTGGTCAAATTAAAAATAAAAAAATTCTGTAAAATTACTAAAAATAGCAAAAAACGGCTAAAAATCGTTAAATCAATTATAACATAGAACATTAAAAATATTTATGTGCAAAATTATGCTAAAAAATGTACTTAAATTTCATTAAAATGTGCTGAAAAGTCGATAAAAACTCCAAAAAAGTTATAAATCCAAAATCTTTTTTTGAATCGCAGAATATTATTTAGAACGAGTTTTTTGGTCATGAAATTGGTGGTCAACAATTTCTTTTCCCTCAAAGTCCTTAATATTCAAAACAATGTAACATAATACTGTATGATAATTTACGAAAATTCGCTCATAAGGTCTTGCTGCTTGTCTGGAACTTTTTTAATCCATTTTTAATTCTCACTAAAATCATCTACAATCCATTCTTTGGAACATTGCTGTAATGCATGCATTACCACTTATATGTAACCAATATATAACTTACCAATATGTTTGAGTTTTAATTCCTTTCAACACTGCATGGTGGAACGGGCCCTTATAGTCAATAGGAAATGGGCTTTATGGGACAATAATTGGCGCGGTCCACCGCTGTCACGTCCGACAGACTCGCGGGCATCGCGTCGGGGGCCAATGCACTCGGTCCGGAGGGAGGACCCCGGGCCTCCTCCACGTGGTCTCCGCCACCCCCTTGACGCCTACTACTTCGCTACTCATCATTCGCTAATCTTATTTTTAGAAAGGCTGCCGCGAGCCAACATACCTGGCTAATAGTAGGGACCGCAGTTTCTAGATGTCTTCTCTCAACTTGCGTAAATTACGCGCTTAAAACCACCGGATTTCGAGGTAGTTTTGTGTAAAAGTGTATAATGCATCCGCAGTGAGCCAATGACTTACAGGGGAAGCAGTGACACGCAAAAAGTATTGGAGTAGGTAACTAACTTAACTTTGTTTCCGAATCTACCCAGGTACCATAAGTATTGTAATCATTTATGGAAGTTGATTGAAAAGTCCTCATTAATCAGACTGAAAAACCAGACCGATTTCGGTACCATATCTGTAGTTGTATGCTCCCTAATCTACGGATTAGGATCACTCGATTAGGATACTCGATTTGCTAGACGGATTCCTCCGAAAGGTACGTCAATGGTAGTTTTTCTGGTGAACGGAAGGTGTTTACCTACCGCCAACTCATTCCACAAACCACGATGAATCGGAACAAACCAAGATGAATCGGAAAATCATGCGCCACGAGTTTGGTATGTAAAGATTGCATAAAATCACAGAGAGTCCAGCACTTACAGCAGCGATGGTTATAATAATTCATTTTAGGCTCCTTCAGGTTATTAGTTATCCATAACTATCTCTTTCCCGAATCGGAATAATCTGCGAAATATTTCTTTGCTGATTTTATAACGTTCGAATAGGATCTGTCGGTCACATCAAACATGTACCTAATAACCCCCACTACACTTAGGGACCCACTCAGACTCAATTCCCGTATATGAATACCGCCCTTAATAATTATATGTTTGATTAATGTTTTTTTGTTGTTGAAGTGTTGTTTTGCTGTTTGATTATTGTTTTAATGTTTGATGAATAACTTCAACTAAATTAACATTATCGATTTTTTTTACAGGTGAGTGAGAGTTCGACTGGTACCCTCGATGATTACGTGAGTTTTCATGTTATTCAACCCTATATTTTCTGATCAGTTTCTTGCTTAGATCAGTGGTCTGGATGGTCCCTACGCTCGCATATCAAAAATACAATACATCAAGTAGTCAATCCCTTAATAAAAATTCAGATAAGTTGGACACGGCGGGCAGCCGGGTGATCTCCAAGGTTTGCTCATAACCTAATAGATCCGCAACGGAACATAATATGAAGCTGTAACTGTAAACATCATTCGTAATGTAACTGTAAATATTTGTTTATCGGTTGAGTAACGGGTTCTTGTGATGCTCCGTTTCGTGAAGATCTTCCAGTTTATGTGCCAAAGCAAAGACATGAAAATTTCCAAATATCTTTGTATCACGTTTTGCATACGAGGAAGATATTAGGTACACTTCATACAACTGGACAGTTTTTTGCGGTTAGCGTTATTTATTTTTCCAAGTTGCAATAGGTAATCTATTTCCTATCTCCAAACTGATATTTACCATTGTAGTGGTGGGTACATGGAAATTTGAAAAAAAACAGTTGTTTCAAAAATCTCTTCTACTTTGGTCATAGGATAAATTGGGAAACCGCGGAATAAATGGCTAGTGTTAAAAAAGCTCGAACAAGAAAATAAAATTTGACAAATAGAATGTTAGTCAACCGCTGTAACATTGTTTCCGCAACGCTCTGAAACGTCTGCATAACATGCTACTCGAATCGCATGACTTATTTTTAAACACACCGTATCTGTATGATGACAAGATTACCCCTTACTGATTGCCAGTTTGATGGCAATCACGATGAAATCAAATTCTCTGTTATAGTTACGTTGTCAATACTTCAATGTACGATATTCTGCGAGCGGGATTCACTTAAGGTATTAAAAATTCGAAAATGATGACGGCGGCGCAATCAAGATGATTCATTTTTTATTTAGGCCATCACGCGAAAAGAAATCCACCTTTTGCTCATCAAGAGCCTGAAGGAACAGTTGACAAAAGCAAAAAAAAAAAGTTTCAACTCGGAGTTGTTCGCCGCCTCCGCTGTGACAAGGTGGAGGGAATTTCTGGTAAATTGTTTATTCGCTTGTCAACTTCAAGGTTGAGCGAGCCTGAAAGGCAACGGTAGTTGTCACTTAACTTTCATTAGAGTCACATTGTTTAGTCGTTTTTATCTGGTGAAATGACGCGACGCCTGGCCCCTGGAGTTCTTTCTGTCGTCCCTCGGGCACCTCTTACCCCGAAACGCTTTTCTCCTTTTTCAGGGGAGGCTAATCTTTGCCTCGAACCAGTTTACCTTTTAACGGGAAGGAAAACAGCGATCGTTAGACGGGTGATTGCTAATGGGGCCTTGACCTCGTCGGCGCTCTCCCGTCCGGCTGTTTTGCGGGGTCCCGAGGCAGAAGGACATAATGAGCTCCTTAGTAAATAATTTAATGGAATCATCAAAAACCTGGTTATTCGGGAGCAAAACCCACATGAGATGACTACGAAGGTAGTCAATAATCGGACAAGAAGTAATAGAAGTAAATATTTCTCCATAATGCGTAGATAAATTTATCATGTAAGGGTGAAATGCGGACAAAGCCATTAAAACTTTTAGTAAATTTCGAGAACAAGGATTTTCCTTAAAAACAAAAGAAAGTTGATCAAAACCTTATTTTTTCGGTTATTTAGTCCCTATCTGTGTGCTGTGTACACGTATAAAATAACAAAAATAATAAACTTTATTTACCATAAGCTTCTCACATTCAAAATAAGTAGAGTAATTGTCATAAAATAATAAATAAATTATAACGGATCAACTATTTACACAAATAAAAATCGTTGACTGAGTAGAACTTTATTCTTAATTTAAAAAGTTGCCGTCAAGCATGATCGTATGAGAAAATTTTCTTAAATTACCACATTTCGTATTAGGTATATAAGGTAATATGTTAAATTGTACTGAAATTTGAGCAATATGATTACGAAGAAATTGTTAAAAACCAATTTTATGGCAAAAATCTCACTCTAAATAAAATTCGGCGATTCAAAAAAGATTTTGGATTTTTAGATTTTATAAATATGCTATATATTTTTTTGTGTGCAGTTTACATAGATGTTGCAAATATTAGTGAAATTCAAGTACGTTTTTCAGCATAATTTAGTACACAAATTTTGGTAATGTCCTAGTTAATCGTTGATAACTTTTTTTTTTTTTTTTTTTTTTTTTTTTTTACTGAACAGATGCTAAAAATTGTAAATTTAACGATTTTTGGTCGTTTTGAGCCATTTTTAGTGATTTTTGAGCACGTTTGATGTGCCCAAACAGTACTGCCAACGCACTAATAATTCTTTTATTTGGGAAGCAAGATGTTTTGGCGCAAGAACTGGATTAGCATTACACAACTTATTGAAGTCCGACAAACTAATTCCCACAACCGAATTCCAAGAACAAAGACTAGAGTGCCGTAGAACTGTCTAACTTCTTCAAGTGGAGGTTTCATTCCCCAAGAAAGTTAATAACCTGTTGAAGACGTAATCGCAGGAAAAAACCATGATTCAGGTTTGTGGTTAAGCTTTAGGCTTTAAATAATTCTTAATTCTAATCTATCGGCTGACTTGATTTGATGACGTGAAAAAAAAAAAAAAAAAAATTCTAATCAATGTTGTTCACTTTTAGGGCTAAAAGATACCTCCGTTCGGGTTAACTTCGACAGTTCTGCATTATAGTAATTGATGGTTGTCAAGTTGATGATTAAATACTATACTTAAACAGTATGGCCAATTTCAGATAAAAGAGATCTTGGTTTTTTGTCCTTCTGTTGTTTCGTTCGTTTTCTTTTTCATTCTCTAAACCCCAAGACACGCGAACTTTTTTTTTTTTTTTTTCCCCTTTTCTTTTGAACGGTATTTAGGAACCTACGGTAGCAGTTATTATTTATTTAACCGCCGCCTAATTTCGTTCACCAATGCACTTACAATCAAATAGTAATTTGGTAGGAACGGTGTTTTTATAACTCTCCTGCATGTAATGGGAGCTGTAGAAATAACTTTAATTGACATCGCGGCAAGAGATTTATTGGAATAAAAACGCTGCAAATTATTGCACAAAGGTTTATTGTTTCTGTATTAGATAGTCCTTCTACGCAGATCATTGGTCTATAATTATTATTATACCCCATATTCTAGTAAATGATCAAAAGGGAACCACACCTTTGCAGCTCAAGACCCCACAATTGTACGGTTTACAGTAGGTGAATGTTGAAAATTGTTCTGAAAATGTCAAAACAACTAAACTAAATTCGTGGTAAAAACACATCCATATGTGTTCCTCCTGTGTATAATCGTCGCTGCTAACTATTTTGTTTAATGTTTGTGTTCAATTTTGATACTAAACTGACGACGGTCGTAGATGAACGCTTAGAGAGAAACGTGGAACACTCATTGTGTTGATATTGGGGCGGCCGCAGCGTGACCCGCACGACCCGGGCCCTGGCAGGACTTAAGCGGGTACCTATTTTCGGATCGGATTGTAGTAATTAAATATGGCCTGCTATCTTTTGTTTTCTCTCCCGCCTCAACGTTCGCTCTGTCGAGAGCCCATCATTCACATGTCTGAGAAGTTTAACCGTTCAATGAGAAGTAAGAAAACTTATAGACAACGTAATTTATTGTATTGCCTGGTTGATGAATAGTATTTTCCAATTCATCATGTTAGGCTTGAGCGGATATTTCCTATTTTTTGATCAATTAATGTTAACTCAAATTAGCTAAACTGAATGTACACTAAACTTCTGATGTAGAAAACGTACGCTTGGGAAGTCATTGGAGATTTCCAAATAATTGCTTTCCTGGCCTGCACTTTTCTTATGGGATTTGAGTTTCATGGAATTCTTGTGAAACTCCGTTCACAAGATAGTTTTCGATACCCTGACCAAAAGTCTTCTTGGGCTCAAAAAAATAATGACAAGATTTTGAATTATGGCCCGCTGGAAATATACTTAGGCCCTTATATCGCAGTATGGAAAGTGACTTTTTTCCATAGTTATTGAGGTATTGAAGTGAAACTTGGATCCCCATTTGGGTTGGTAGTCAAAAACTACCTATGGAGAACCCTTGGAACGTCTAGAAATGAATCATGATGTCCGAACATCCAACCGTCCAGCCGTCCAGCCGTCTCATCATGATGTTGAATCATAATGTTTGGATCAGCTGAGTGAGATCCGAAGCTAATCTCTTTGCTATTCAACCTACGATGCTGAAAACTGAAATAAAGGAAATAAAGCCTCTTCCAACATCTAGAAATGAATTATAAAGTCTGAAGTCCTCCTAGATCAGCTGAGTTAGAACTAGAGCAAATTTCTTCGCTAGGCAACTTTTGATGAGGACATCAAAAACATAGTTTTCATGAGAATTCTATGAAACTCAAATCCCATATGAAAAGTGCGAAGTCCTTAAAAAATTTAACCTTCTGAGCTTGAGAAAATCCTTGAAATTAAACTGAGACACTTATGATACCTGTTGCAGTATGTTGACCCAGATATTTTAAAGAGGTGCTTTTGGTTTCGTTAAACAAACTAAGTGTATTATTCGAATAGTTTTCAAAACTTTTCTTTTCTAATATTACGAGTATGTGGGTAATTCAGAAACTTCTACCGATCCCTTGAGATTATTTGCCTAAATATTTCTTATAAAACCTGCTCTGAATGACCAACAAGTTAGAGTACATGGTAGAGTACATTTGGTTTATCCATGAATATATTTTGCAACCACCACGAATTTGAAATGAAACGTGACGGGAGAAATCTCCGTTTGATTTTTGTTCAAGATAGAGGATGGAGTTCTCAAATTCATCGAACTTCCGTCGCGTAGCCCCGCTCGGTCCTGAATATGTTGTTAATGATCGGTAAACAACTAATATTTGGATTGGACAGGTGTCCCACCGCCCCGTTGGGGGCACATCACTATTTTTCGACCTGCAAAACTCCGCATTTTCATCGCAGCACGTACCCCGTATATTGAATGCTGTCAATAAAATGTCATTCCCTCTTCATCGAAATTCGTTAACGTCATTCGTTTGATTATATTTGATCGGTCCGAACGATTTGCTGTAAAATTAATAGAGGGGATTTGATTGGGCTACAGATAATAATTGGATTTATATACACGACGAACGAGCTTTGTTTGCTTCTGGACGTGAACTCTGGTGTTTGTAATTTCATACTCCGCGATCGTTGGCAGTATAATAATCGGGTAATACACCACATACAATACGTATGTAGATGGAGAATTTGTATAAATCAAAGAGGTTATTCGACGGTTACAATATCCATCGTCTGAATGCAGTTAGTTATCTGTTGTTAGACATGTTCCATTTAAACTACTATGTACATAAACCCTGTGTAATAACACAACATTAAAAACCGTCTGGCAATTCAGATGCGGCTCTCAGCTTCCTCATATTCTTAACATGATATTCTAACTCATTAAAATGTTTTAAATAATCTTGGAAGATAAACCATTCAATTCCTGCGAATGTCTTCGAAATCGGATAAAAACGGTAGCAGTTATGCTTGTTACACAGATTAGAAGTTCGCGCATTTGCAGCAACTACTAATGATACGATAATGATTGAACTCATGCCTTAATCAAGTCGTCATTTCCCAACTGCTCTCCGATGTTAAGCGAGTTCGGACGAATTGGTCATAAGAAAACGACTCTTTATGGAGTTTACGCATAAGACGAAGTGAAAACTAGTAATTTTTAAGTGATGAAAATTATTGAGGACCATCTTCAGCCCAACTCGCACATTTCCAGATAATTTCATCAAAATCGAATGAAAACAAAACACACTCACCCATACAGACACAAAACAAAATTTGTTCAGAATGGCCTAAAACGTGCCTAGGCGAGTAGAAATTTCCATTTTGTAATTATCCTTTTTTTCATCTCTGGAAAGTGAAAGCAACGCTTCCGCTACCTATAGGTGAACTTGAAAGCAAAAGAGAAAGAAAAAATAAAGTTACCTTATAGGTAATACTCTAATTATCATTGCGTTAGAGTAAATTAGTACAAGAATGTCGATTATTAGAGTGGTATTGAAACTCACGTGGAGTTTTAGCGAATTTTAGTAGAAAATGAAGCTATTGTGATGGCTTCAAAAATTTTAAAATACAAATTTTCAACAATTTTTTTCATTGAAATCCGTTTTGAGTCATTCGGAAACGAATCCTAGAGTTTAACGATTTTTCACATATATAGGTATGTGTGTGTCCTTCCAGACGAAAACTCTCCTTAGGATTGAAATAACATTCCGTTCTTATCAAAAAATCGAGCTTTCTAAACGAAAGGACGAGCTCGTTGGCCAGCATTTTTTGAGCTCTTTAAATTGGTCAAATTTCAAAAAATTGCTGAAATAATCACTAAAAACAGCTAAAAATCGTTAAATTTATATTTTATCGCAGAATATTGCTCAAATAAAGTTTATCAACTATAAAATAGAACATTCAAAAATTTATGTACCAAAATTATAATGAAAAATGTACTTAAATTTCATTAAAATACTGCTAAAAAATCGATAAAAATTTCAAAAAAGTTAAAAATCCAAAATCTCTTGAGCAGATTATTAAATAGAACGAGTTTTTTGCCATAAATTTTGTAGTTAATAATTTCTTTTCATTTAAAGTCCTTAATTTTCAAAACAATGTAAGTAACATAATATAATACGATATTTTACGAAAATTCGCTCATACGATCATGCTGCATGACTGGAACGTTTTTATATTCAGGAACCGTTCCCGCTCTTTCTCGTTTATGTTATAAGAAAAACCTAATTTTCTTCTTCGTGTTGTTCTTTTGTAATATGTCTTATAGTTTTAATATACTTTTTTCTCATCCCTGAAAATTCTCATTTAAACCTCTGTAGACGGTGGGAAATTCATCTCGGTTAGAGGAGGGAGGGTTCCACATTTAGGGGGAAGGACGAAGGGCACAATATCGCACCGAGTTTTCAGGAGCGAGAGCTGCTGCCAAATATTTCGCAACCCCGGAAGTTAATCCCACCCTATCTCTGCTGAACCCAGCATTCCCTCAGCTCGGTGTCCCCTGGAAAAGCCGTCATTGTCTTTTCAAGCTCCTCCGCCTCCCCTATGTCGTGTTTCCTCTCCTTCCCCTTCGCCCTTTACCCCCCTCCCTTCCCCTCATCTTTCTCAGCCCTCGGGGGCATTTAGGAAGTTATCGCACCTTTACGCGTCTTTACTCCATGACGACCCCTCCACAGCAGCTCCCCTTCCCTCAGCAGCCCCTCGCATTCTAATAAGCTCCGGAGAGGAGGTTTCTAATGAACGTCTAAAACAGGCCCTTCTCAACGCCTCTGGGATATTTCATGTTTTAGTGTTACGAAGGATGAGAACAACAAGAGCACTAAAACCGCCTTCCTCCGACATCACACTTTAATTTGAGGCCTCCTCAATTTGGGGGGAAGGAGAGTTTATTGTTCTTCCGGCTAGAATTATAGTCGCCGTTTCGTCCCTCAAAACGGAATGGCTCAATGGGGGATCCTCATTAAAAGAGCGATGCCGTTAATGATATGGCCGCTATGAGTTATGATCGAGTAGAATTCATGTTTTGTCCGTGGAGTAACTCAAATGCAAAATACAGCTATGAATTTGAGTTTAGCATCCATATTTCTTGTTGACATTGTTCATCTAGATATAAGAATGAATCGCTGTACACAAAAACAAATAAAAATAATGTAAATACGTAAAGAAGAACTGAATGGAGGCACTATTTTTTAGGAATGATTGAGGAAGGAATAAATATTGATGGTGAACTACAACATTTATTTCATTTAAAATTTAAAAAATAATAATTCATTCCAACTAAAGGGAAATACAATGAAATGAAAATATCATATTAATTTAACAAAGGAATAAAGTAGGTACAATTTGGAATTTTCAGTTTTATAAAAAATCAATAGGTGATGAGGCGATCCGCTTTTTGAGAATGGAGAGGGGGGAGTCGATGGAATCAAAGTCTGGTGCAGAGGATAGGGAAAGATTTGCACTGCGTGGAAGTTTATATAGCGGCTGGTTTCTTGCATAATTCGAAGAGAAAAACGGGACCCCCTAGCCCCCTGCCCCTTTAACCCTAAGTTGAACATTGCTGGCTGGATCGAGTCTAGTGCTCCGATATCCACGCTTCATCCCTGTCATCCTCATACCAGCGTCGCGGTGGTTCTATAAGGGTCCGTTCTGCAAAGGAGGATCACGAATTAATCCAAAGTTAATCCATTTATCTAATTGTCTTTTTAAAGGGATAACTCCTGAGTCTGGATTAACCCACAATACGCCCTCTCGTTTCAAAATCCAATGACGTAAGTGGTAACTTAGTTACCTTTTCGTCCTCTCAGAGCAATGATGAGTGCTTGTAGTAATTCTTGGTAGAGGGAGGAACATTGGAGAGGGGGGAGGTTGGTGCTTTAATCAGCAAATGCCTGATGATTTTTTTTTTTTTTTTCTGTTTTTCTGATTATTTTTATTGTCTTTGCTACTAACAGGAATTGAACGAATTTAGTAATGGTAATAGCGACGAATGGCGAAGATGAGTTGAGTGGAGGTACGAGAATGCAAAGACAGAAACAGAAGGTGGCACTGAAAGCTCCTCCGTCAACACATGTACGCCGCGGCTTTTTCTGACTGCATTCTTGAGGTTTAACCTACTTGAAGCTAATAAACGTCATCATGAAACATCACAAACGTTTTTAGTCTTAAAGTTGATTGAAACCGACAGTATTCTGGTGTCTTTCCTAACGCAAGTGGGTTACCTACGAGTGTACCAACCACCAAAAAACATTAAAATATCAAACTTGATATACTGTAGCATGGAGTGGGATTCCTCCCAGAACAAGAACTTAAACAACCCTTAGCCCACTGAGTCCTTTTAATATTGACAACAAACTATAGAGCAAATTTTAAAATACCCAAATTCATTCCGGAAAAGATGTCGATAAACCTGTTTTAGTAGGTAGCAAAGAAGGGAGTCCAAGAGAGTGAGCCCCTAATAAATAATGTGTGAGCCCCTACTAAATGAACTGTATTTATGTTTAGGGAATGTATAGAATGTTACGTATAGAATGGGTTGTGATACGTGAAATGTTTCATACATTGGAATCGAGTGGAATGTTAATTTTTTGTTACTGGCCATACCAGTCGTACCCACTGACATCTGCTTAGGGCAGAATCTCATGGTGTTGTGTGAGCCCAGCCCTTATAGACATCCTAGTTCAGCTTAAACTCCTTCTGTGGGTTGAAGTTTTGTATGGTTAAGACAAGGTCCAGTCCAGTTGTGTATGGCCTTGGGATATACTACGACCTGTGTTATCTGATCTGCGATATACATATGTGTGCATATAGTCATAGCTTTATACTTCACAGTTTGTATGTATTTATACAGTAAAACAGTAGTATAAATTTAGTTATAATCATCATGACTATTTTATTTTTGGGGTTTTTTTAAATCCGCTTTAGGGGTTATAGAATGGTCATCGTTATATTCCTTATGGCAGAGAAGGGTCAACATGACTCCTCTTTGAATCGTGCCCCTTGCAGTTTCCCCCTTTGACACCTAGTACTATGCCGCTAATGACCATCGTGGTAAAGATTCGGCTCAATTTTTGAATAATGTACATATATTTCAACCATCTATAATAGACGTTCTCACAACAACAATCCCATAGCTCCAGTTTTCAAGATTTCTTGCCTACGCCTAATTTCCCAAAATCTTCTCCATTGTTATTTCTTCATTTGAAAAAGGCGTTAAGCCGGAATATAAAAATCAATTTTGTGAAGGCCATTTCTGTTTTTCTCTGTCTCAACTGTGAATACTCGTACGTATATAAATCCGTTTCATAAACATAATCCAAAACAGAAAATAAATATTTTTATGCTTGTCGAAATTTCCTGTAATTGTAATGATCATTTGTGCCAAATTTACATTTTCTTACCTTATGTACTCATTATTTCATTGTTTAATGTAGGTAATATTGTGTTTTGTCAATCTGTAACAATTGTTATTTAGCTTGATTTTAACCCAGTTTTAACTTTCAGGGTGCGGGCTCGGTTTTTTGGACAGATTTTAAAAGTCTTTACTTTTCTTTTTCTTTTAAATTTCATTTCTGTGTTATGGGTTACCATCCTTGTAATGCTTCGGCTTTTACAATAAATCTTCTATCTAATGATTATTTGATAGATTTTTCCCAAAGTTTCAGTTATTGGTGTATCTGCTTGATTAATCTTCTTTTATAGCAAAGTAATTCGTTTCTAGAATCAATCATTTTCATCACTAAACGACCCAGAGAGGTTTTGAGTACTATAAGCTATGAGTAGTTTGACTTAGCTCAGAATGAGACATGTTCCGTTTATCTCCGGCACTTATTGTTGGACTCGAAGGGGAGAGAAAAAACTCGAACTGGATAGTGATATACCGCCGGCAGTTAGTTTTACGAGTTGATGGATTAGTTCTCAGAATGAACGAAGGCCGGCTCATACAATCAAGAGACTGAGGAGGAGGACGAGTTGTTATAATCAACTTGGCACCGCTCATATCAGACGGCCTGGTCCCACCATCTTTGTTTACTGCCGCGGTTAACTAATAATTTTCCCCGAAACGTTGGCAACATATAGCCAACATGGCGGCAAAGCCCGCGAATTTTTTCACCGCCAACGTATTCATCTGACGGTAGGACCAATTAATGATATTGGAAGGTACCTACACCTATGGCATAACGCAATTTATTACAACTTACTACCTCCTATATTAATCTGCTGAAATTCGCAGAT
This sequence comes from Adelphocoris suturalis, assembly GCA_030762985.1. Lineage (NCBI taxonomy): Eukaryota > Metazoa > Arthropoda > Insecta > Hemiptera > Miridae > Adelphocoris > Adelphocoris suturalis. The sequence continues at coordinate 118,733,619 of CM061043.1, forward strand.
GCGTTGCTTTTCCCAACAAAATATTCACTATTTCCGTGTATATATATATATATGTGTGTGTGTGTGTGTGTGTGTGTGTGCGCGCGCGCGTGTGTGTGTGTGTGTGTGCGCGCGCGCGCGCGTGTGTGTGTGTGTGCGCGCGCGCGTGTGTGTATGTAAGCGTACGTCCCATATCATTCCAGCCGATACGAGTGAATTATGATTGCAAGTAACCATTGACTTAGCCAATGTTTTTATCTTGCATCCATTACCAAAAGCGAATTTTAGTTGTGGTGTGTTTCTATCTATGTTGTGTCTCTATTAGCATGTTTCATTTTATCAGCCCTTGTTCATACTTTCAATGTTCATCCTAAGAACTGAGCTCTATTAAATAGCTAGATGGTAGTCGTTCTTAACGTTAACGTGAGAATATGGAACCTCATGAATGTAAATTAGCAGTATAGGCAACTGAACAGAAAATGAAGATAATAATTACAAAAATGAATTATTCATTATGCCTAGTAATAGTAATAATTTTTAATGAGAAATAATTGCAGGGTTTAAGTAGACAGATGTACTAATTGGTTTTTGCTAAAACTTTCTACACCCCACAAACCCCTCTTAAATCGAAATTCCTACATGCTTCGTGCGTTGAAGGCTAAGGTTAATATGGATGCGTATTCTGACAAAATTCTGTTCGTACGGATTCGTCGCAATGATTCGTCATAACAAGGCCAGGATACACTGCAGATTTCGATAGTCAGAACGTTTCTCGCCATCGCAAAAAATGGGCAACAAGAAAAAAGCCTGCCTCGTTCTTTTTTGCGAATTATCGTAGAAACTGAACAATTGCAATAGCTCGGAAAATTTTAAAATCAAAATTGTTGTATAGTTTCTTCATTGAAGTCCGTTTCTAGGCATTCTGAAACGAATCCTAGAGGTTAACGCTTTTGTGTGTGTGTGTGTGTGTGTGTGTGCGTGACTTGCATCGCATGACCTGCGGCAAGCGATTTCCGAGGTGAAAGGAGTGGCCGCCAATAACATCAAGATCATGGCTGCGACCTTGTCATAGCGCGGGGTGTGGTGCGGGAAAAGCGCCTCGGAATTACTCGCGTTGGTTATCTCGGCAGGAGTACTCCGTGGTATCACCACCCACGTCCTGAGGGGTTCTTACTTGAACTGGTAGTCATTTTATAGGGGCACTTCCTTTCATTCCATTCTTCCTCCTCGTCCTGCAACTTCCCTTATCCCTAGAGCTGGTGTCGGGTAAACCTGGGCGTCCTCCCCACTTTTTTATTTTATTTTATTTTTTCAATTTAATTGTGTGTCCCCTCCGCTTTTAAAGGGAGTTTTGTAAAAAAAAAAGAAAAAAAAAGTGTGTGTGTGTGTGTGTGTGCGTGCGTGCGTGTGTGCCATTCCAGACGATGACTCTCCTTAGGATTGAGATAAAAATTCCGTTCTTTCCCCAAATAATCAAGCTTTCCAAACGAAAAGATGAGTTCGTTAACCAGCACTTTTTGAGCAAATTAAATTGGTCACATTTCAAAACATTTACTCGAAAAATCACTTAAAATGGCTAAAAACGGTCAAAAGTGATAAATTTACATTTTTGGCAGACTATTGCTAAAATAAAGTTTATCACCTAACTATAAAATAGAACATTCAAAAATTTATGGTCAACATTATGCTGACAAACGGACTCGAATTTTTTTATACTTTGCTAAATGAAGTTCCTGTCATGTAGCATGATCGTATGAGCGAATTTTCGTAAATTATCGCACCATATTATGTTACATTGTTTTGAAAATTAAGGACTTTGAGGGAAAAGAAATTGTTAACTATCAATTTCATGGCAAAATACTCGTTCTAAATAATATTCTGCGATTCAAAAAGAGATTTTGGAATTTTAATTTTTTTGGAGTTTTTATCGATTTTTTAGCAAATTTTAATCAAATTTAAGTAAATTTTCAGCATAATTTTGCACATCTATTTTTTAATGTTCTATTTTATAGTTAATAAACTTTATTTGAGCAATATTCTGCCTACAACTATAAATTTAACGATTTGTAGCCGTTTTTTGCTATTTTTAGTGATTTTTTCAGCACTTTTTTGAAATTTGACCAATTTAATATGCTCAAAAAATGCTGGCCAACAAACTCATCCTTTCGTTTGGAAAGCTTGATTTTTTTGCGCAATAACGGAATTTTTATCTCAATCCCAAGGAGAGTTATCGTCTGGAAGGACATATAGCTTTATTTTCTACGAAAATTCGCTAAAAAATTGATAAAAACTGCAAAAAAAGCTGACAATTCAATACCTTTATTTGAATAGGAGATTATCATTTAGAATTCGTCTTTTGCCATAAAATTAGTAGTTGGGTCATTCTCATTTCATTTGCCGTTTTGGGTCGTATGGGTATGGTTCTTGATATCGGATTATTTTGTTTAAGCACTAACAACACTCGTAATTAGTGTAACACTCATGATTGAAAATAAAAATACTCCTCATGTTTTTAGGCTTCTTTCACTGTGAAAACTGCTGCAACTCCAAGCACTCCACTGCAGTCTCACATCTTCAACTGGACAATATAACCTTCACATCTGACTGTTACCCACCATTTTCCATCGGTCTTCTTGATCGCAAAAATGGTAACACTCCTGTGGTCCCATTGAGAAGAGATATGGGGGACTGACTGAAAAACTACTTTTTCACTGGTTGGGAAAAATCTTAAAAATGTAAATCCTTACTCTAAATAAAGAGAAACCAACCTACTGCAGCTGGTAACCCTGGCCAGTTCTAGATTGTCATTGTTTCGTAACTACCTAACTTCTACGTACATGTTAGGTAGGAGGGGACGTTAACACTCATGAGTTACCGTCATCACTGTGTATTGGTTAAAGGGGATTTTGGGCAGTCAAATTATTTCTTCGTTGATCCCCCAACTTATACTACCCTTTTTTCCCCCAAAATCGCTAGTTTTGGTCAAGAATTGTGAGAATTCGTCGTCAGAGACATGAAAGCGGCAAATTAAATGAGAATGACCCAGTTATCATGTTATCAATTTCCTTGCACTTAGAAAGGTCGATAATTTACGAAAATTCGCTCATACAATCATGCTGCATGACTGGACCTTTTAGATATCGTTATCATCATTATTTTTATTTGCTTTTTTTAGTCCCTAGTGTCATTTTTTTGTCTATGAGCTCACATTTATGAAGGTAATCAAAACAACACATATCTAATAAAAACATAGCAAAACGTACATACGTTCTGGCACTTTTGATCCTTCTACCGTTTTGTTTCTCGTGTCCCACAACTACCTGTTGTAAAAAAAACTTGACTAAAGCAACGGAAGACAAACACGAAAGAACGACTAAACAATTGCAGAACAATAAACAGGGATCACTGTTATCATCGTTTACATTCGCTGGCGTGACATCAATTTGGACGAATTCGGATTTTAAAAAAAACTATTTTGGTTGCTCAAACCGATTATATTATCGATGCTTTAGTTATGCTTCAGTTTCCACAACTTCGTTTGGTATGTGAATATAATATATTTCAGAGTATAACCTTTACTTTTCAAGCCATTTATTATTTTTTCTGCTTTGTGTTTCGACTGTGCCTGGTAACGCGGTTCCTCCGAACAGCACGTGTTTTAGGACATTATCCGGAGGGCATCGGAGTGCATATTTTTGATTAATTTTATTATTCATTGTTTTATTTTCTAATGAATTTCATGTTTACACTTTTTTTCTTTTCTCAATAAGTGTATGCGATTTTGATGTCAATAAACAATAGTTACTACCTCGTTTGCTTTGAAATTGGAATTCTTGGCTCCTAAGAAATCCTGAATTCGTCGATCGTCTAGTACCTACTATATTCGTTCTACAATAAATCAGGATGCTATGCAGTCAACCCAATTCGGCACTAGTTTTTCTTTTAGATTGCGCAAAACCTGTTTTAGATATTACAAAATCATTTATCCAGATTAGTCAGACGGATCGTCCGACGGAGTATCCGAGATCAAGGACCCTAACCCGAGCGAAAATCACATAACACTCGCCACACACCGGCGCTAAGTGGTCTATAAACCCATCAAGATTAGATAAGACGGTCCCCAAGAGCTGTCCCGTTGTCCTTCGTACGCTCTTATAGGGACCGGAGAGCCAACGTTTTCGGGTTTTAGACCCAAATGGGATCACGTATACCCCTCCCTACTCCCTTCCGTATTACCAACGACCCCAAACATGAACAAAAGAAACATGTCTGACGAAATGAGTAATTGCATCGTCAGTCGAAACGGCAGACGGACGTCAAACAAACGATAAGCCTCAGATCTTCAAATATTGGCGATATACGCAACACTCTTTTGTCTATCAATACTGCAGTTATGGGATCACAAATCTTTACTGAACGAAGATATGGAATCCACTTATTATTTCGGTAAATACAATACGTCAAACAATCATGAGTATCATGACAAATGATTATTCGTTCGTCAAATGGATACACTCATCGATTTTTATTGATATGATAATTTGTTCGGCATTGGTTTCAAACGCTTGTGTATTGCGCGCTAATTTTATTAACAAGTAGGGACCAGAACTACTCTCGATTTTAAATGTTAAAATAACGATTACACCGCAGCCTGTGATTCTAAACTGCAAACTTGGCTTTAGCTGTTGTTATACAAAATATGTTTATAACTTCTGTACATACATTCAAATATAATATAGTGCATAATGACCAAGTGATTGCTGCAGCACTTCAATAACGAATCGAACAAGTTGAAGCGCATACTGTTCAAAGCATTAAGGACCTGCATACTCCTCGTTCAATATTTTTGTGATGCATCTTTTATAAGAGCTCTTTCCCAACAACCAGGAGGGTTAAAAGAAAATAATGCAATTAGGCTTGGAAATCTGTTTCTGGAACTCTCCGGTCTTGACTTGCTTCGTAAATTTCGTTAACTTGGATCTACAACAACAATCCAACGTAATTCCTGTTCTTAGTCTTGTTTAATGATAATAATTTTTCCTAAAGCCATTGGCTATACCGGATGCATTTACGATTTTGATAAAAAACACATTGATTACTTTTCATAGAGCAGACTATAAACAAATATAAAGGGCGTTAACCTTTGGTACCTACTACAGGCCAGTGATCGATTGTACAACTAATTTGCCACAAACATTTTGCCTATAACATTTTTTTTACGCCGCTTGAAATCCGTGTTTTTCACTTTTAAATTTTTTTCTCGAGATTTCGACCTTGATAATACCTTTATAATACCTGATAATACTTACTAAAACGGCCATTAGTCCTTTAATTACTTAAGTCCTTTAATTACTTAAGGAAATCAAACTTTTGACTATACCGTTGGAAAGATTGTTAAATTTCCCATCTCCCCAATGCACCATACACATTTTTTAAGATGGTTCAATTGGCGAAAAAACAATCTGAAAAGTGAATTTTGTCAAATCTTCAGAATGACCACTTTTTTCATACTCTGTAGGTCTAATAAAATTCGACATGTAAATTTTAGCCTTTAGTCCTAAAATATGCGGCAGAATCTCAGCTTTCCAACGGTTTAGTCAGTTTTACTTTTACTGGATTGATTGATTTCGTTTATTTGTCGTCACTTTTGTGTGGCAATTGTCGGCTTTTGAACAATGAAATAAAAATAATTATTATAATAATAAAAATCCTTGAATACAACCATAAAAACGTTACATTTAGTCATACTGCAGCCAAAGAAGGAGAGAGAGAGAGGTAGAGAAAAAAAAGGTGAGACTAATCTACCTACGCAAATAAATAAACAAAGATGCAGGCAGCATGCATCCGCCCACCCAAAAAAGGGGTCCGGCCTGGCCAGTAGCAAATACAGTAATAAATACACTACATCTACTTGTTGAAAAGAAAAAAAAACAACTTTGCCAATTAGGGGAGAACACCATGTTTTTAATGTTGACAGCGTTGTTTTTTCAATGAAATTATGGATTCTCCTGAAAAATGACCTATGAAAACACGAGTTTGGGGTCGGTTCTTAGTATTGTTATACGCTGAACCCAATGGTAACATTTGCATATCTCCCCATTCCCGATACAGCCAAGTTTCACACTTTAACTCACAAATTTCGAGTTCATTTGAAATGACAAATTTTATGTGATTTTAAGAGTGAAACTAGTAAGCTAAATTTATTGTAAAACTAGGTTATAACAGGGTTGTAACAAGAGTTACCATTCGATTCAGCATTCAAAAAATACATAGAAACCGACCCCTCAACTCTTACATTCATAGAAGGTCATTTTTCAAGAAAACCCTTGATTTAATTTAAAAAACAATGTGTTTCAACATTAAAGCATGAGTTTGTCCCCTAATTAGCAATGTAAAAGTGAAATAGACTACACCTTTGGAAAGCTGAGATTCTGGAGTATATTTTAGGACTACAGGCTTACTTTGACATGTAGAATTTTATTAGACTTATTATTACTTTATTATGACTTATTAGACTTACAGAGTACGGAAAAAGTGGTAATTCTTATAAGGTTTGACAAAATTCAATTTTCAGATTGTTTTTTACCAATTGAACCATATCAAAAAACTTTTATGGTTCATTAGGGAGATGATAAATTTAACACTCTTTCCTACGGTTTAATCAAATTTGAATTTCATCAGGTAATTAAGGGAGTTAGACCGGTTTAGTGAGTTAAGGTCCAAATCACGAGAAAAATTTTTGTTGCAAATTAGTTGTGCAATCGATCCCTGGCCGGTGGCAGGTAAAAAAGGCTAACACCCTGTAGAGGGTTGTAGACAAGAAAACTTGTCAGCTGTTGGCTAACTCTTGTGTCCTATACGTACACTAAACGTGGAGCTGGGCATTTTATCTGGTTGCACTGTACAATATTCAAATATATTTAGAATCAAACGCATTTTCAAGTACATAAATGTGCAATATCAGTCTCTTCAGGAAGAACGCGTGAAAGAACTGACGTTTGCCAGTGCGCTTTTCGTTGAGGCGGTTCGTTAACGACCCCTATCCCTATCTCACTCCTTACACTTGTGTTATCCCTGGCAAACACCGATCTCTTTGTTGAGGAAGTTGAAAGCAATCGGTTAACAGTGCTGAGAACTCTAAATATAAATGGACGGAAAATTACAGACATTCTTGGCTGACGAACTAGGATCTATATGACGGAGACGTTTGCTGCATCATTGGATGATTAATAAATGAACTGATTGATTATTCATGCTTTGATCGATTATTTGAATACATACTTCATAGGTTCAACGTCGCAAAAACTAGTAAACTATGTTTGCCAAGAGAATGACCGTCTATCTATATTTCAGGAGCCAACTCGCTTTCTGGGTCGCCAAGCCACTTAGAATTATTCCTCCTTTCTTAACTCAGCTTGATTCTAAACCATATGAATTATCCGACAATTATTTACTGATGATAGATTGATTGAATTGAATGTCCAGTTCTCTATGCCCTGTTCACAACCACCTGCTCCTATTCAAAAATATTAGGTTTCTAATTTTTTTCGTTGTGGAAACATTCATTTTACTTACAGCTATACAACTTTGGTCGGTAGGCATGGCTACTCCGCACAATGGGGCTTGAAGCTAATCTGAAATCGGGCAGTTATTCTTGATTGTGTTCCTATAAGGAATGCCTCTATACTTCTTAGAGTACAGATACATTTCTAAAGGAATGGTACAGGCTTGAAACCACGGAAAGAAAGGGGGCTTTCTAAGACTATGTGTCAGTAATATCTTATTTTACAAAATACATGTAGGCATATTCCGCGTAAAAATTCATCGGTATTGAAACAGACAAATATACTTTCATTCCTTCAAACATCAATGAAAGCAATACTTCAGTTCTAGCAAGGAAATAAACAAGGATCAGCTCATTGCACAATATTTTTAATCCATTTATTGGATGGTAGGTTACAAAATTTCCAAAATAGCTTTTGGTCCTTACGGAAACGGGGGGTTAGATTCGGTTCTTGTAACAAATCTTGAAGAACTGATGCTGAAGAAAAATTGAGAAAAGATGGGTTAAACACGAACAGGGCTATCATTACTGCCTACAATACGCAACCCCGGGTTATGTGCTCTGGTTTAGTTTCAATATTAAAGTACTTAGTCATGCAGCATGGCTAATAGAGCGAATTTCCAAAGAAAAGTTGTAAATTTGGGGGGACAGCCTTGTAACGAGATCGCAAAGAAAATTGTAGGACACGCAGCCGAACTCGAAAATTTGGTCAATTATGGGCATTATTCGCCTAAAAATCTATTCTTCTCACTTATTTATGAATCTTAGAGATCTGAGAGTGGTCACAATCGGTTCAGCGCTAAAAAATACTTTGACTGTTACATCCCTCATGCCCAATTGTCAAAAAACCGATTTATTAATCATTTTTTTGGGATTCTAAATTTCAACTGAACCTGAAATTCTGGAGCGATCGGGCCAGCTAACGAGACAGGTTTTTTTGGCGTACCTGGCGTTGGAACGAATTTTTTCTCCGCATTTTAAGGAAGTTATAGTCTGGAAATACACCTTATATATATATATATATAAATATAATATACGACGTTGAAATATAGTTTGTGTTCTTTTATGAATGTATGAAACTGATTTGTAGCCCCTTCCCCCCACATTTACGATTTCGAAGACATCTAAATAGCTCATTTTTCCAACTTCGCATTTCATGAACTAACTGACATTGCTAGATTTGTATTTGCTATACACACTACAGCATTGTATTTTTCTCTATGCAAAGAGTTGTGTAAACGAAGCAGGTATTTAACTTAGTAAATACCATATTCAGCAGTACGATTGCATTTGGGGTTGTTAACCTTATTTATACAAGTATTTATGTTTGTTTTTCTGTACTGCTATACGAAAAAATAACAGCTGACGAGAGAGGTGGATTCCATTTTTTCCGTCGCTGGTTTTTTTCCCTTTCCCCTCCCACCCTAGCTCCTAAACTCAGAGATATGGTTCCTTGCCCCGAACTAATGGTCTTTTACGTTGTTTGTTCCAGGTAACATGCCATCCCCTCGACTTGGTGATCTCACCGAGATAAGCTCCTTTTAAAGACTCCGTGGACCTTCAACCATGTCTCCTGTTGTTGGTCGCTCAGGGCACCCCGTGAAATCATTCCTTCTGCATGCACATGTGTCTGAATCCTGCACGGTAGAGGTAGGCTGTGATTATCAATGCAAATCAGCTCTGAGCTCCCTCGAGTCGGGAGATTTGCGTTTTTGGGTCGACTCATTTCCTAGATTTCTTATTTCCGACCCATGGTAGGCCGTAGTTGGCTTAACTGTCCTCACCATAATTTCTCCCATACTTCAGTTACCCAGTAGACATTAAGTGGAAGTAAACATGGGTGGCATTAACCAGACGGGAGCCAACCATAAAATCCTAGTTTCAAACAATCAGGTATCAATCAGCTGATGATCGTATTAGGATTTTATTTTAGCTTTATGTTTAACGCAATTGTATTCTGCTTCATTTCCTTATTGAAAATATGCAATCAGTGCAACAGAACACTCAAAAATTGATTTATATGTGGATGGTTCCTTCCTGAGAAATGAAAGATCGTTGAACAGAAAATCTAAGTGATGAAACCACATCAGCCGGTTCCATTCTAAGAAATTCTCAACGGCTATTCTGACTCATCTCTGATTCAGCAATCCAAGATTCATGAATAAATGGAATTCCAAATTAACTTAATGAACACAGAGATAACTCGCAAATAGCTCATGAACATGATATTATTTAGTATAACAAAACACAATAATAATAATGCCGGTGATGAATAGAGTTGTCACCAAAATAGTCCACAGAACAGGACACATGAGGGCGGATAGATTTCGTACATTTCATTAGATTTCGTAAATTTTTTAATATACAAGAAACCGAGAGTGAACTATCCGCTGCGTATGTATGCAGAGCTTACTGTCAATTTTGCTGTACGAATTTACAGCTAATAGAATGACCGTTGCTAAGTAGGCTTGAACCGCGTTGCAGAAGCGATTCAACAGCAATCTGCCGGAATGTAGTATGTACCTATTTAAATACAATGTGGTTAACGGGTCTAATTCTAAGCCAGGAGACGCCGTGTTTTCCGAATCCCAGCTAAAACCAATTACAGAGCTCCATTGCAACTCGACGTGAGGGAACGGTGCGTGAAATGGAATCACGAATGCGGAATGTTCGACCTGAATAAAGATGAGCTAATTTTGCACATACGGCCTTTACTCCGTAACGTGACAATACAGGTGTGCCCTGGTCCCTGAGAAATGTGTAGAAAAAAAAGATGTTTGAAAACCGTTCGAAATAGATTAGCGACTTGCGGGGGAACTGTTCGAACTAGAATATCAACCCTAAACCCGGTGGTTGGGTCTATTTTGAATGAACCAGCGTGTATTTCAGAACTCATATAAATAGTTTTATCTTCGTGTTTATTCCACATTTTTCAATCTCGACTTTCAATCTGGATTTCGTTGTGTTGAGGTAATGGGCAGTGACGTACCCTGACCTCATCGACCAATGATGGATACTTATCCAAATGTATATCTTCATTTCTAGATGAAAACAGATGCAATTCTAAGAATACAGACACCAATCGCACTACTCTAGGATAAGTAGTTTTCTTTCTACGACTTTTCAAAATTTTGGTAAAAAGCTACATCATCTTATGACTGACTCCTCCCCCCAGCCCAAGGGGGCGTTACATTTGGTCGAAATTTTAAAAAATCATAAAAAGCAACCAGACATCATAGATAGTACGGATGGTGTCAAAATTCTCACAATGGAATCTACTTCCTTCAAAAAATAGTACACGCAAATGTGTTCATAACAATGGTAACCACATAGTTCGAATTATAATGGCTACGCTATACTTGGTTCTGTCTATTTTGAATGAACCGGCGTGTATTTCAAAACTCATTTGAATAGTTTTTATGTTCTGGTTTGTTCCATATTTCCAATTTCAACTTTCGAACTGGATTTCTCTGTGTGGAGTTGAAGGTAGTCGGTAAATCCTTGTCCAGAGGAGTAATTGGATTATGGACAATATTACTGGCGATAAACATCAGGTTTTATCAATGTGAAAATGAAAAACTACTAGGTAATGACAATTCTACTTCAACACGCATTGGTCTGTCTGTCTGTCTATGTGTCTATCTGTTTGTCTGTCTATTATGCGTTACAGGCCGCTATATTGGAGTTATCGATTTTAAATTCGGTACTCTTGAACGCCCGGAATATGCTGTATGCTGTTGGTGCCGATCCGACATGATATGGTTGACATCGAACAAAACCCTTCTTCAGAAATCCATGTTCGGTGTGGATTTCGATAGTTTTAGATTGATTGAGAAAACTTTCAGTGCAATCCGACTCAATGCAACGACAAGATTATCGGCGATATCGGACGACAACATTTAAAAATACTGGTTTACTGTAGGGTCTTTTTTCAATGCTGAACAATGAACTTGCAAATTAATCCTGTAAATTAGCGCTCACAATATGTATAGCACGAATATAAATTTCAGTAGTAACAGAAACTTATGTTTACCACCTGAACATATGTTGTTAATAATTATTAGAATGTCATGAACGACTACCTGCGTCAATTCGAAATGTTTCAATTTTGGCCAAATGGGTTCTAACAAGAGATCGAAAACCTTCCATTCGAATATTCGTTGAGGTGAGGAGGGGTTTCGAATTCAACTCTAATTTTGAGTTGATTGTTACACAATGAAATTGTTTTTGTTTTCACGTTGTTTAATGCAACATTTTGTAAATTAAAAAAAAAAATGTTATCACATTTCTTATGGCATATTTTGATATTGCTCGGCTTGCTACTCTTATGAATTTTTTTGTATACTCCTGCTTGGAGGAACAACTTGGGATGCCAATGTTATGGTATTGAGTTTTGGGTCAGATTTTTATTAGGTTTCCGTGGTCGTGGATTTGACTTGATTTTGATTTCTGTTCTGCAAGTAGTGATTTGGTACACTACAGGTTCCGCCTTTATAATATTCCCAAAAACCCTCAAGAGAAAAATGTGAAACTCGCGACCTGTGGAGGGGGAGGGAAGACGCTTGAAATGATACGAGTAATTATACACTTTTATAAATGTGAACCCGAGCTCAAAGGAGCGGAGCTATATGTTAGAGAACAGCTATTTTCCGCCTGGTAACCAACGGGTCACGAAGCAAATTTAACTACAATGTCACATTTGAATTCCTTGTGACGGTGCCAAAACTCCCCTCTAGAAGTAATGTCACAACGGCGGCGGCGGGAGAGCTTCTGAAGGAAAACCCCTTTCTAACGGGAGTCGGTCGATTTAGCAGCTTCCAACGGCGATGTTTCTCGATATTTCATTCACCAAACGAGTCCTTGAAGCTTGGAATTTGGAGGACCGTGATCGCGAAGAGGTGTCATCGCAGAAATGAGACGTATGTGTAGCTGGAGGGAACCGAGATTTCGGGTTTGATCGATAGGACAACTGCCAGTTGAGTACTGTTGTCCGTACAGTTGCTAGTATGTATTTCACAGAATAGCAAAGACACAGAACCAACTATTGGCTACCTTACCCAAACTGCTACCAGAGTGACTAGGCGTAATAAAATTAGTAATTCCCATGCCAGAAATCTTTCCTGTAATTATAGGTGTGTTGATTGTCACATGTAACGGTGATAGGGCGGGACACACGTCGAATATTTTACACACAATTATAGAATACCACGACGCAACGGGGTAGCGAGACTCCAGTTGCTGTATTATTGCTGAAACTCCTGATAATCAAAAAGCTGGGCCCTCTAGTTTTCTATAGAATTTACAAATACATGAAAACCCTTCGCAAACTTATTTAAACGTCTATATAGGGACTCGCGTAAGACTAACGGTACTAATGAATGAGGATTGAGTTCGACGTATCATTAAGTTCGTGGTATTCCTTCTGAATAATCTCCAATAACTTCTTCCACGTACTTATCTTAGGATGTTAAACTTCTAATCTTCATGAATTTAGATTTTTTTTTACATTTTTTTAATTTTGGGTCGGATAATAACAACCATGTTACCAGGCTTGGTTTGGATTTTACGACGCCGTTGTCTGAGCCAAATATACGTTGTCTTTATATTTCCTGAGCCAAATATATTTTGTTTTTATATTGCCTGAGCCAAATATGTTTCGTCTTTATATTGTCTGACAATTAAGAATTACAAATAACTTCTAAATTCACGACGATTAAAAAGCTCTCTATCGCAAGAAACGTGAGAGAAGTTATTGGATGTACAAAAAGTATAGAAGTTTGAAGAAATTTTTAAAAGGTCAAAAATTTTTCACTGAATCATGTTTTCTCATCCGGACACGGTAAAATGGTCCAAGTGCAATAAAACTATCTCAAAAACTTGGGTTTAAATTATTAGGTTTTCGTTTTATTTTGGTAGATTTTATTTCAATTTATCTGATGGGACAATTCGGACCAGCACGTTCATCATTTTGCACCATTCGAGTAGTTGGAATAAAATATGTCGTCAAAGTATTGTAAATTTATTACCAGACGCAGGAACAGCCTCTCCTCTCATATATCCGAGCCATTCAAAAAGAGTGAATTCCAGTTTTAGAACATAATTGAGAGAGGAACTCCCAGAGCTTGATATTCATATAAAAGAGACTCTCATACTCGTTTCGTTTATTCAGATTTCTCGCAAATATGTTTATAAAATCCGCTGCAAAACTTTACTGCCTCGCCAAGTGTTCCTAATAAAAATTAACGACGACGTTTACTGCGCAACCCGGTTTTGAATTGCGTGGACGATTGTCCGAGGGCGACTATGAGGTCGTGATGGGTGTTGGGTTTTAATGCTCGGAGGTCTTTATTGGGTTTGCTCCCCCTCAGCTCTGACCCCTTCATTTCCATTTACCTCCCGATTTTCCCCAGCGGGACCTCGTTCGTCGGGACCTCCGGGACGGTCTGGCCCAGGGAGATAGGAGGGATTCAATCAAAAAGGGTCCCCTCTGGCCACCGTCCTCCAGGAAGGGTCCTCCTTCTGGTAATGAAGACAACCCTCCCGGCTCGCAGCCCGACTGGATATCTAGGAAACGAAATTTAACATCTTAACAAAATTTAAACAAGGACGTCATCGAGGCAGTTGCAACGTGAAACCTATTTAGGTAAAATATAACCGGTCATGCAGCATGATCGTATGAGCGAATTTCCGTAAATTATCGTATTATATTATAATGTTGAATTGTTTTAAAATTTGATGCACTTTTTGAGATTTGAGCACTATGAGTGTAAAGGAATCGTTTACTACCAATTTTATAGCAACAAAACTTCTTCAAATATTCAGATTTTAAAAGAAGATTTGGAAGTTTTGGCTTTTTGAGAATTTTCGTAGAAAACGAAGCTATTGCGATGCCTCCAAAATTTTGAAAATCAAAATTTTCGAATATCAAGGGTTTGGGGGCTGTATTTTTGCCTTTCCCACATGAAAGGCATGGCGCTCCTTACAAACTAACTCATACACACATGGTAGTCCGGCATTCTGCTGATCCTTTGCATGTGTATGAGTTAGGATTATGGGGTAACTTGAAATGTTCCTCTTCCATAACTGTGGGGCAAACTTTGCTTCGGCGCTTTTGACATGGATGCAGCCCCCAGCAGCAGATAGGGAGTCAGTGAATTAACATTTGACCCTTTGGATTTTCAATGTCGTTTTATGCCGAATCGAATTCTCATGAATGTGTCCTACTACTCGAAGGTCCCACAGATATTACGGTGTCCCGCAAATTGGTCCGCTTACGGTTTATATTGACCCCAGACTTTGACGATCAATAAATTCGGAGGAAAGAGATGTAAGCTACGGATAGCGGGATTTTCCGAGACTGACTGCGTGGAATTGAAAAAGAAGAAAGAGTGTGATAGAGAGAGAGAACGACGTGAAGAAACAATGGACAATAACACTGAATGGTTTTTTAAACGGGAATATAGGCCACAAAATGACGTAGAGATAGGGGGAACTGCGACCCGCTCGTTCTATCAATCTCATTCATGGAATGAATAAACAACTCTCAAGGCTCCATCCACAACGTGCGCAGTAGGCGACAGATGAGCGCTTTTGAACTTTGAACCGCCATCCGCGGAGGTAGTTGTAGGTTTCGTTTGATTTCACCAGTTTGGGACCACTTTAGTTTTCCAAACTTTCGGAATCAAGCCACGTTCAGACACTACAAAACTGGGTACTCCGACTCATCACGGACGGATCCTGGAATGTCAGGAATGCGACACTGCGTCACGATATTAACATAACATATGTTCACGAAGGTCTTCCTGAGAACTGTGTCGATCTTCACATCCGAATAATTTAATGTTGGAAATGGCAGACCATTTACCCCCTCCCAGAAGTCAGCGCAGACTCAAGCGTAAGCGACCACCTGATCTTCTAGAAGCATAAATGTGACTTCTTCTGTCAGCCTGTTGTATATATAATATACTTATTATGTCGATATTCGATGAAACATTTAACTAGTTGTTATACTCTAATCTGTATTTTGTTTACCGAGACGAATCTGTGTTATCTTGATCTATGTTGTTAATTTAGAAAGAAAATCCTATACAGGTCTGTTCCACAGTTTCTGAAACAAGCTTCATTTTAATTAGGGTTTATCCTATTATAAGACTACCTATATAGATTCAATCAATGTTCCATAGCAATCAGTTCCACAAAACTTCCATTTCAGGATCAGGAGTGGGCTGAAATGCCGCTAGTTCTGGTAGATAATATTTTCATTTTTCTCATTTATCCTATCATCCATGCTGTAGGTGTAGGGATGCTATAGTGTACCGAACTTCCAAGTGTGAATAAAAATGATGGACTCTTGGGAAATTATTTGCATTGTTTCTCTTTTCTAAAGGTCATGATCAATAGTGTAAGAACTTATTCGGCTCAAAACTAAATTTACCTCACTGGTATGGAGGGGCAAGTGTTTTACATAACCCCAGTGATTGACACTTCACGGAAAATTGCTAATAATACCGTCAAAACCGTAATCCCCGAGATAAGGCGAGCATATGGATGCTAACTGGATTCTCGTTTTTCGCACGGTTTTGTGACAACCGCGACGACCGTAGAAGTGACGTTTAGCGTGACTTAAAGCTTGAGGTTTATCAAAATTAAATGGCTGAACCATTGAAGTCAAAGGCAGCCAGTCTTTCAGTGTTTTGTTACTCTGCAGTCCAACTGACATTCCGAATATACTTTCGTTTCAAATCGGACAGCCTAGGTAACAAATAAATCAGCCAATTAAAATCAGAACAAATGCAATTAAATATAGCTGAAAATTTTTTTTCAACATTCTCTAAAAATGAGAAGTTGTTTGTGAGCGGTATCTACCTATATTATAGTTTCTTCGTACCCGTCAAGTGAACATATTGCTTCCGCAGCTTTTTAGGTGGAAAATACAGATAATATTGAACAAATAATAAAATGGAAGATAATTTCTGTGAACTGGGTTGTAATGAAGTAGGTACCTAGAAGGAATAAGTAAACCTTTAAGCGGTAACGAACGAGTTCCACCAATTTCCGATTGAAACTCTTAGTAGTAACTACAGAGCATTTCTAGTTTGGGAAAAGTCTCGGAAGCAGAGTTTCACGAATTTCCGAACTGAGCCTTACCTACTAGACAGTTCACAATTCATTTGCATTCAAAGTGCTCACATTTCTAAGCGATGTAAGATATTAAAGTACGATAATTTACAAAAATTTGGTCATACGATCATGCTGCATGATTGTAACTTTTTTATTTTCGCGTACCTACCATCATTCACTTACCGAAACAACCCATGAGTGATCATTAAAAAATTGAAAATATGGTATTTCAATAATGTTGCATTAATCACCCCTTCATTTAAAAACCGAAGCAGGTGGTTGAGTTCATCAATTATCGAAAAATGGTAGAATGATATATTTGATGCAGTAATTATATGATACTGACTAATATGATGTGACGATTTATTTAATTTTTTTATTTAATAGTTTAAGCCGCACCTCAACCAGAACGGTCTTATGTATAGGTATGATTTTAAATTATTTATATTATAAGATGAGATAAGTAACATGAATATGAATGAAAAAGTACATCGAAAATGTAACATTGAGGACTGAGACACCGACAAGAAGTAAATAAGTAAAGGTACTGTTTATAAAGTGTCAGGTTAGGTAGCTCAACACGGTGTGAACCCGTCGTGGAGAAGTCGTCATGGAAGAACGTAGGATTGCGGTTTTGCGCGGCGTGTGATGACGAGACGCCCGACTGTTTCTACGTCGCGCATGCGCATTAACCATTTCGTTGAAGACGGTACCGCAGTAGGCCGACTCTAGGTGGCTGCAAAAAGTCTCAAGTTTGTGCAGTTTTGTGATCCGTGACTTTTACTCTCACCATGTTTGAGTATAAAAAGAACAAGCAATATGTTCATAATGAAAGTGTTTGAAACTTTCCTTCATTGAGGAATGTTAAAAATATCAGTTGTAATGAAGAATTTAAAAAAAATAATAATAAAAGTTTCTAAGCCCAATAGTAGCACAAAATAAACCACCAACGTCGCGCGTTTTCATTATTTTGATATCTATCGAACTTACATTAGTTGGATATTTCTGAGTCATTACTCGCTAACATCAAAACATGTCCCAAGATAAATTACCAGTTCATGTCCAAGAAAACAAACAACAAAACAGAGAAACAAACGAACTCGGAAAGAGCCTCTCTGTTTAGTACTGGGAAGGAAGGTTTTTGTTTTTGGGAGATTTCAACGTTCCTTGCTCGTTAGTTAATTGCTTCACAATCCTTCGAAATACCTGAGGCTGTTTTGAACGGAGCCGTAAGTACACGGAGGTTTCCCTGAAGTAAGACTGTTTCAGTTATTGTTAGATCAATAATGGTTTATTCTTCAAAGCCAAGCCCAATATTACAGATCGATGTCTGTAATAACCGACTGCATGGTTCATATGATACTGAGCGAATCCAGGAAGTATTCATATTCAAGTATGCATACGCTGCTCAAGCCATTCAGGGTTAGACAAAATGTAAATACAATTACAATTACAGGGCATTCACATGTAATTCGTAATTGAATGCTGACAATTACAATTACTTTGTAATGTTATCGTAATTGCAACCCTCAATTACAATTACATCTCATACAAAAATAATTGAATTGCAATTACATGTGAAATCCAGTAATTGTAATTGCAATTACAATAATTACATCTTGCTAAGATGCCTCCAAATTATCAATAAAACTTCCATTCATGCATAATGATCGTATGAGCGAATTTTCGTAAATTATCGTATTGTACAATGTTGAATTGTTTTGAAATTTGAGCTTTTTGAGTGCAAGGAAATCGTTAACCATTAATTTTATGGCTAAAAACGTATTCTAAATAATAACCTGCTAATCAAATCGAGTTTCTGAATTTTTAGCTTTTTTTTTGCAGTTTTTATCGATTTTTTAGCAAATTTTGATGAATTTTAAGTACATTTTTCAGCATAATTGTGTACATACATTTTTGGATGTTCTATTTTATAGTAAACTTTATTTGAGCAATATTCTACCAAAAAATAAAAATTGAACGATTTTTAGCCGTTTTTAGCCATTTTTAGAGATTTTTTAAGTATATTTTTTGAAATTTGACCAATTTAATGTGCTCAAAAAGTGTTGTCCAACGAACTCATCCTTTCTTTTGAAATGCTTGATTTTTTGGCGAAAGAACGAAGTTTTTATCTCAATTCTATCGAGAGTTATCGTCTGGAATGACATATATATATATATATATATATATATATATATATATATATATGGGAATATATATATATATATATATATATATATATATATATAAGCGTTAAAATCCAGGAATCATTTCAGAATGCCTCAAAAAGATTTTTGATGAAGAAAATTCTTGAAAATTTTTATTTTAAAATTTTTGGAGCCATTGCAATAGCTTCATTTTCTAAGAAAATTCGCTAAAAAAGGCTTTCTCTCTCTCTCTCTCTCTCTCTCTCTCTCTCTCTCTCTCTCTCTCTCTCTCTCAGATCAGCTGTAGGGGGTTTCACACCAAAACAGACTAGCGCCCTCTGTAAACTTACAATATTATTTTATTCGTTTTCCTGTTTCGAGGGAAATTAGAATCTGACTGATTCAGGCGTTCTAGTGTTGTGTTTGGGAAGGGGGGGGGGGGGTACAGAGATGGATTAGCAGTAACGAAGGGAGCGAGTAGTAACGAAGGGAGCGAGCGGTAACGAAAGGAGCGAGCAGGAACGAGCGGCGTTTGGACGGGGAGATCGAACTCCAACCCGCGGGGGACGAGTTGGGAAGGAAAGTCGAATATTCCTGTGGGAAACGGTTACCCGAGCAAATTGGCGGAGAATTGCTTGGAAGTGACTGGGGGAGGCCTGACGGAGTGACGGGGGAAGTGAATCTTATTTAGTGCCTTCGCCGCGTCTCCCTGCTAAAACTGTCTCTACAGCTCCTGAAGAAACCCACCTCTATGTGTGAGCGAATATTGCAGGATACTTAGAGCTTGAAAGTACGCAAGAATACTGCATCACGTATTACAGGATAATTACGTATTACGAATTCAGCATTACCTTTTATAGAATACGCTGCATTACAGTATTGAATAAATAATATAAATATTATCTCAATCGTTTGGCATTGTGATGAATTAAAGTCTACCTACCATATCTTTAGTGAAATGAAAAATCTTTTTTTGGAACGTACTGCGCAGGTTTTTGCGTTAGGTTTCCTAAAAGAAAGGTGAATAATATGATGAATTCGTACTTCAGGTGGTTTTTGGACACATTTTTGTCCACGAAAAGTGACATCATTCTTTTGAAGAGTTTCACTTGTTTAGCAAAAGAACAGATTTTTCATTTCGATTATGAAGAGAGGTTAATGATGTTATTTAAAGTCGTTCTCTCCGTTAAAACTGTCTCAACAGCTCCTGAAAACCCCGAACTCCCTTAATGACGAACTCATCTTTTCACCCGACCACCACGAAATAGTGTCACGCAAAATGGGTACCATGTTACTTGTTCTATTTTCTAATAATTTTCACTTACAACAACTAATTGTTGCTAGGGTGTTGTAACTTGCTTACTTTCCACCCCAAAAAATCCGTTCACACTCGTTTGAAAGCCCTAAATTTGTCGTACGTCATATCGCACTTCATGCTACCAACGTCCCGCTTTTATAATTTTCTTTTGAGTACTGGTAGGTACGTTTGTGAAAAAAATCATAAATTGAGATCCTTCCAACGGCTGATGAACAATTTTTGTACGATGAAAAATAGCGAAGATACAGTTCCCTAGCAACGGTTTGGCTGTAAGCTAGAATCATTAGAAAGTTCAATATAAGTGGTTAACTCAAGGTTTTGTTTTATATTTCACACCCCATCAGATTTTGCCTAAGATACAGTTCCGTAGCAACGATTTGGTTGTAAGCAATAATCATCAGAAACCGAAAATCTTGCATACGTTTAAGTCTGCAAGACATTGTGAAATTTTATGTCTTCACTTCACAGTCTTAGTGGCTGCAATAATGTTTACAAAATTAACTGAAAAGGATCAACTGCATGTAAACAATTATTCAGACAACCAAGCTCATATCTCAGATTGTTGGCCACGCACTCTGCAGTGGTTAACATAATTCGATTAGGTAAATCGAGAGTTTTCAACGACTTTCGAACGATTTTTGTACAATGATAAATGCCTAAGATGGAGTTCCGTAGCAACGATTTGGTTGTAAGCGATAATCAAATCAAAAGTAACACTTTTCGGTAACGTAACGTAACACTTTTCGATTCTATGTGCCAAAGTAAAGACATAAAATGTTAAAAGAAAATACCGTTGCATTTTTCTATACTAATTTTCGGACTCACGTAGGCAAGCCAATATACATAGCCATGTCAAAATCAAAGCCAAGAAGATTCATAATTTAATGAATATGCACCTGTAGCATGCCTGCTCACTGTTAAGACAGTGTTTGAAATGAAATTAAACAAAAAAATAATTTTCATGACAATTGTAATGGTTTCAATGATTTCAATAACTGTTGTAATAAAGCAATTTTCTCTTCCCACGGCTTCATTCTGGCGTTTTCTCGAAGTAATTTCTAACGTGGAAACTAATAACAACAGAACAAGCGGCATTGTTTACTACATCCATTAATAAATATAAAATGGCGATATAAATACGAAGTACAAGTACGAAAGAAATGCGTGATAAATCGAGAGCGTTCCAACGAATGGTGAACGATTTCTGTCCGTTGAAATTATAAGAAGTTTCAATAACCCAGAAACGGCTTGGTTGTACATGAAAATCATTAGAAATCAACTGTAATGCTTTCTTATAACGCAACGCTTTTCGAGTCCATGTGCCAAGGTAAAGACAAGAAATGTCAATATCCGTGAGCATTTTCGTAACGTGCTTTCATGTGCAATTTTCAGTTCACGTGACAGAGCTAAGACACGGAAAAAAAAAATCAATATAGACGGAGTATGCAACCATATAAATTATGGGAAGATATATTATGTATAGATATTATATAATAAATATCAGAAAACGTGTTGACATTTAGTAACGGTCCCTGAATGCCTACCCGGCATATTAATATTGGCAAAATAGGCAGCATTTGAATCCATGAAAATCTCATTTATCGTGATTTTGGCAGTTAGGTAAGCCTTTTCAATCGAATGAGTAACTGTTGGCTAATAGTCTGAAGTTTGATTTCGACAAATTTCTATTGGTATGCTCTTTTAATCATACCTCAGCCAAACCCAATCTAAAAATCCATCAACCTTACTTGTTTTTCTCGTGTACCTACATCCTCGTAATATTATTTGAGTAATAATTCAATAACATTGTTGTGATGGGCGGGGTGATCAGATCGGGCTTAAACGGTTTGCTATCATTTCCAATCAATTGGGAGTCTGATGAGGGAGGAAATTACGTACAAGGCTCATCTCCGGTCGATCGCGTTTTGTCTCCTTCTCCTCCCCCGAGATGAAAACGGATGTGCTCCGCTGCTGCTGCGAGGCGAGCCGACGTCTGTCGTCCCTGCGAGACAGCCGACGATGGCTTGTTGCGCCTCCGTCGTCAGGGGGGTGGGGGGCAGGTTGACGTATCGATTCCGCGGGGGCGGCGTTCCAGGAACGCGAAGGATGACGGGGGGAGAAAGAGGCGGAGGTGAATGATGAGGTGGCGGAGGCGAGGGGAGATTTCACGGTATTGGCAGTCGAAGCGGCCTAATCGGATCAGATTTCACCGCTGTCTCCCTGCGGGATCTCGAATAATCACGCGCACTTCCCTCGCAACCCGCGCATTGTACGAACAAGAACATTCGGGCGAACATTCTGCGTTGGGACCGGATCCATTGTGTAGCGAATCTGCTTTGTGCTCCGCTTTGACAAACCCGACCCTTCAGGTTAAACATATAGAACACACGTGAGATGGAACACACTAATTGACAGTAGAATCCCTTTAGAACAACACAATTCAATATTATTCCTTGTCAAATGCACACAGGACCTGCATGAACTTTGAATTCATTGAATAATATACATGTTCAATAATAATATGACTATCTTGTCAACATGAATTACTAAAGCCTCGTTCTTTTAGTAAAGTACAAACGAAAGCGTAAACTTTGAAACAACTCAGAGGAGAATTCAACAACGCCCAAGTGTTAGGTCTGAAATAACCAACAAAAAAGTTAGCGCCCCAATCGTATTGCTTCCTCACACATTGTAACATGTACGTATAGGATTAGTCGAAGAACAAAGTGCGAGTCGAAATTATTGATAAGTCGGCGTTTTAAGAAATTTAACTTTGTGCATGCGCACAGACTAATAATAGATACTTAAAACCTCACAATCCTTGAAAATTTCGTTTCGTTTCATTAGTCTCGGCTTCTTTTCTGTTATGCGCTTTAGTTATAGCTCCACCGATCGCGATATAATTCACAGGAAATTTTTCTAAAAAAAGAAAATATATATATATATATATATATATATATTAACGAAACCCCGAGTTTTAACGAAATCGGACTAATAGATGATAAGAAGTCGACGACATAGGAAATTCAAGTTTGCGCATGCGACACAGATGATTTTCACGTACAACCCAGCCGTATGGGGAACGAAAATGAAATCGTTACTCGTTGGAAAGCGCTTGTCTAGAAGCTATCCCGCTCAATCTCTGAAAATTTCATCAAAATCGTTGTATTAGACTTGGAGTTTTGCCTGTGTCAATCGATATTTGTTTCACGAATGCGCAATGGTAATTACTCTACCAATCGTGATATAATTTGTAGGGTATTTTCCTAGAACATATACCCAATTACCTACCGAGTTTGAACGAAATAGGACCAATATATGATGAGAAATCGACGTAATGAGAAATTCACGTTTGCGCGTGCGCACAGGCTACTGTTGATTGATCGGCTTTGAAAATTAGAGGGGACCGTCTAGGAGTTTCATCCCTGAAAATTTCATTGGAATCGGGCTGAAACTTGGTAGAGTTATGGGCGTGACAAGGATTAACCACAGACAGACACGGAACCAAAATTGATCAGCAAGCTCTGAAACTCAAAAAGCAAGTGGAAATTTTGATTTTAGAAGACGAACAACTTTTTTTTTTTTTTTAACTTCAATCACGAACACAAAGCTTCCCTAAATTCGATAGTGAGGAAGCAAAATAGTGCAGCTTTAATTTTATCGGATATTATGATATTATATTATGCTGACTGTTTGATTCACGGATGAACCGCGAGTAAAGCGATCGGGATGGTTAAACGTTAGGAACTCGGGGAACTAGACCCCAAACCAGGAGTCTATGTACCAAGGGGGGGGGGGGGTATTTTT
This sequence comes from Adelphocoris suturalis, assembly GCA_030762985.1. NCBI lineage: Eukaryota > Metazoa > Arthropoda > Insecta > Hemiptera > Miridae > Adelphocoris > Adelphocoris suturalis. The sequence continues at coordinate 118,757,554 of CM061043.1, forward strand.
TGCCAAAAAAGAACCCCCCTTTAAGTCAATTCTTAGGCCTTTTATGGCCTTATTCCGTTCGGACGGCTGAAATCCATAGTTCATCAGCTCCAACGGCGAACGAGCGTATCACGGCAAAAAAAATTGAGAAATTTGGATTCTACGTACCTTGAAACGTAAAGTGACTTTTCTCTGATTTTTATTTGCTCAAAAGTTAGCATCCGGCACCCCCCCAAAAACGCTCCAAGTTTCTCTTCGATATATCAAAAATTGTGGAAAAAAAGGGGATGGGGACACCCTGTATGAGTGTGGTAAAAAATCCAAGTTATTCCAGTGAAATCTCTTTCAGAAGCATGAAATAACTAGTTTTTATCCAGTTTAAACGATTTTTAATCGTCTACTGAAAACAGAAGGGCGTTTGAAAATAATCAACGTTTGAATATTTGGCGCTCTCTTAAACTTCAAATCAGTTCCAAGCTGTAAGTGCCGTTTTACAGCCGGTTCTGACATTAGTTTCCCCTAGCTCCTCGTGGAATCCTGAATATCTTTTCCGGAAAATCCTCTTCGATGCTTTGCTCTCCCTACGTTTACTGCCGGGAATGCCATCAGCACACTTTTATGAGTTTGTGACCTTTACAACCAGATACAAAACATTAGTATGGTCTTCATCACGATCAGCATGAGAAATAACTTCAATGATTAGTCAAGGACTTCTTCGTTCCAGACAGCCTTATTAAAAACGTTCGTAAAGGTGAAATGCATCGTTCCTCAACAAGGAATCTTGATAAATTTGTGATGTACATTTACATTTTTGTCTGAATTCTGAAGCCGTTCCGAAAATAGTCGTATATCAATGTTGTACAGGGAAGAGAGGAACTTCCCTTGACATAATTCCTCATCATTAGGTTCATAAATTTCCATCATCCAATTTCTTCAATCTAACCCCTTCGTCAACCCATAAAATGTGGGAGAAATTCAGTTACATAATTATGTGTACCTTTCAACTAATTATTGCGAATTTTGATTTTTTTAAATTTATTTATTTTATTTTATTTATTATTATTATTATTTATTTATTTTTTTAAACAGGTTATTTTGATAGGCCTCCTCATCACGAGTAATACTTTTTTAAATTTCTAAAGATTGAAATGGATTTAAATAACTACATTCGTTACACCTGATGGCCACAAAAATCATTAATAGTCGGAACATCACCAATGTCAATTCATTCAATATCATGATCAAGATTTCGTCAATATTGGTGCCTTGATAGTTTTCGTTATTTGGTATCCGAATGGAATCAAAAACGAAATTGAATTATGTCAATAATTATTGGCGTAAGGAATTTGACGTATTTGGCCCCTCATCTGAGCCTAACTCTTCAGTAGGATTCAGCCTATTTGAAGACAATAACAACATCAGGATTATGTCGATTGGCCTCTCGACAGTTTTCGTTATCTAGTATCGCAATGGAATCAACAACGATATTGCTCACAAGCAACAACGATATTGAATATATATGTCAATTGGCGTAAGAGTTATGACGTATTTGGTTCCTCTGAGCCTTACTAAATTCGGATTCAGCTTTTTGTAGAAAATGGCAATATCAGGATTATGTCGACTGACGTCAGAATTGAACAAAATTGGATTATGTCTGTGCTGGCGTATAGATTATGGCGTATTAGGCCCCTTTTCTGTGGTTAACTCTTCAGTGGTATTGAACCTACTTCACTGATAGATATTACTGGGATTTTGTTAATTGACGTCTTGACAGTTCTCTTTATCTAGTATTTGAATGGTATCAACAACGATATTGAATCATGTCAATTGGCGTAAGGATTATGGTGTATTTGGCTCCTCCTCTGAGCCTAACTCTCCAGTGGGATTCAGCCTATTTGAAGACAATGTCAATATCACGATTATATTGATTGCCGACTTTGCAGTTTTCAGTATTCATTACCGGAATGGAATCATCTAGGACTTTGCTCACAGTCAATAGTATGAGATTATGTCAAATGTTGTATAGGCTACGACGTATTTTCTGTGCTAACTCTTCAGTGGGATTGAGCCTCCTTCACTGACGTTATCGGGATTATGTCAAATGGCGCCTTGACAGTTCTCCATATTTAGTACATATCTGAATTCATACGAAAGACTCAAATTAAAGTCTGTTGTGTTAGTTTTATTCAATAACAAATAACCACTGTATTCATCTTTCTCACAATCTTTATATGAAGTTGATTTTGAAGTCCCTGTTGGCATCGGTACCTACCCAATTCTCCTGAAAGGGAACGAAATTGATTTTGTAGAAATACATATCGGCTATGAAACCATCTCGTATAATAGAAGGCTGTTGGGGGAAACCTATCAAATGTGTAATGTTCCACGCCCTCACTTCCATCTGGCTTCTTTCACTTTGGTATAAAGTGTCGATGTGCAATATACTTCTTTGCCTTTCTATTATTTTCTTTTTATTCCTTCCAGACACGCGAAAAACTGGTGGAAAAACGCTGATGAAATGAGATTCAGGCTCAACTCGGATCGCAACCTCCACGTGGGCGTTCGAAAAAGAGAGAAAAAAAATTATGGGGGCGCCCGGCGGTGGGCGGCGCCGTTGGTTTTTGAAGGGAAAAGGCGGCGTCGGCGGCGCTGGCAAACCCCCGACCGGGCGCCGGCGAAAGGGGGCAGAGTTCTCCACGTGTGGCAATCGCATGACCTTGTGCCTCAGGGCGGTGCAAACATCAATAAATCGCCGTCGGTGTTGCGGGTGGTTGGTGGGCGGGGAGGGGGTTCTGTTTGATCCGCTCGATCGCGATCGCCAATGGACGGAGTCTCGACTTGATCGCATTGATTTTAGCGAATAGTAGATTCCAATCAGTCCGTTTACACTGACGGAGCATCCTGCGAGCACGAGCGATCGCACTAGTTGGTTGCCAGACTCTGACGAGTAGAACACGAGGGAAAGGACACTTTTTACACCGCCCCAGCACGGATTAAGATTAGCTGTTCGCGAGCATTCATGGGTGAATCGACATATCGTTGCGATCATGGCACCCACGTTGTCTCAGCGAGCTGTTACTTCTGCTTTCATTCTAATTTTTGATGATTTACTAAAGGGATACCGCAAATCGTGGGAATGGTCATTTCTGAGGGCAAGAAATTATAACAAACTGCTGGATGATTTGAGGCCCAGACCGTACACTTTTAGTTTATTATTTCCAATAATAAGCCTATGTGATCGTGTAGCAAAAAATTGTTATAACCCCCCTCAAACTTTGTCACTTTACGTTTCAAGGTGCGTAGAATCCAAATTTGAAATGTCCGTCCGCCGTTCGCTGTCCGGGCCATAAAAGGCCTAAGAATTGACTTTAAAAACCCGTTCTTTCGCACATAGACTCCATTTTGGGTCTAGTTGGTCCTAACGTTTAACCATCCCGATCGCTTTACTCGCATAGATGCTATGGGCCAAAAACGGGCGAAAAAGTGTCTTTTTCGAGGCTTTGAGTGTTAGACATACGCACGCCTGGCACGCTTGGCAGGGGGTCACGGTGGGTGGTGAGGTGGGTGAGCGGGGGGTGGAGTGAGAGCAGAATCGACTGGGATAGGTCCCAGATGCTTTTGGAATCCAGTGTACCTACGGTTTTAGTTTGATTCCTATAGAAATTAGCTCCGAGGATTGAATGAGACCACTACGATCATCCATTTGCTCCCCATCGGGAGCGCAGCCTGTAACGCGAGAACAGAGATGGGTACTAGAAAAGAGACTGGCGAAAGCCCCAGAGCATGCTGGTTACTATAGCTGGCTATCTGATTCAGAAATAATTAACCATTATGTAATTATTTGCAGCGTTTTAAAATGTTGGCTACATTTTGATTTATTCTTTTTTTATGTAATTTGTGGTGTCCACAGCTCTGGATGCTCTCTTCGAGAGAAGCATTTTTCACTCTCCCATCCGTTCACTCTAAAGACCAATATAAATCAAGACGGAAATGCCACGAAGATCTGAAGAGCAAGAAAATTGTAACCTGGAACTGGATTCGCCTAATGCCGGCCGATGTGTTTACACTGAGCGAGCACAGAGCACGAACCCTCTGATGATTTGCCAAAAAAAATCTTCATAACTCAGTGCACGAACGAGCACCGCTCGCGAACCTTGCTCGGCTCTGGGCGACATACTCACTTTACACTCATACTTTACAAAAGAGGCCTTTCTGTTCTTAAATTGGTTTTTTTTTATTAAGCTCCAACGTTTGTAAAGTCTTGTTAGTAATTTGAACGGTGTAAATAAAGAACCTTTCACACTGTCCGTTCGTAACCGTTGCTCGCGCTCGCTGCTTGAAGGATGCTCGGTCAGTGGTGAGGGGGGTTAAACCCACCAATTTCGTGGATGTTGAGAAGCTTCTAATAGAGTTTTTTTCTTCTTCCCGTACGACTTTCCCCCATTAACGCTTAGAGCAGCTTCTACAGCAAGCTACTGCAGATGCTAACTCTTCGCGTATTTCTACTCGTATTTTCACACGTATGAACACGAATAAAGAAACGCTATCGTCACGCTAAAAGTGTCTTCAGTATTTCAATGTCAACGATTCTCTTGAATTTGAGATCGAGTAGAAGAAGATTGAATTCATTTTACTGTCTGCCATACCAGCTATTTACACAGGCATGGGATAGCTAGGTTCGAGTAATTTTTATAACAGACCTACGACCCAGGCAAGAATCTTATTCGCCATTGCACATATTATTGAATACGTCGGTTCTTGTCTGATCACTAAAGTTGCACTTGGTTTGTAGGTGCCTACTTGTATTGATATCTTTTAACACAGAATGTGTTTTAGCCATTGACTAACTAGCCAAAAAAGCTAACGAAATTTCGTAACAAAATCTGGGACGACAACATGGATACCGATGATACGGAACTAAGGATCGTGTAACCTGGTGTAACCTATGCGATATTTTGTTATGACGCGGTGATTATATAAGATTCTGATTTAGTGGGAGGAAAGTAGCGAAATTCTGATTTAGTGGGATGAAGTTAACCAATGACACCGTTGATCATATATTTTGACGATACGGAACTAAGGATCGTGTAACCTGGTGTAACCTATGCGGTATTTTGTTAAATATCACTTTTGATTAGTAAATCATCACCGGTATTTATTTTACCAAATGCTATGGGGTTCTTTCAAATAATGTTGTAATCTCAATAAAACTATAAAATACCTTCCTATCTGAAGACTGGCTGAGTGGGAAGAAGTTAACCAATCTTCAACCGAAGATTGAAGACGGGTTTATGTGAAACGCGTGAGCTAAAACACATTCTTTGTTTCAATAATTTCGTCCGAAGTATGTAAATAGAGGTAACCGGGGGTCCAGGGGGCTTGCCCCCGGGCGAGGCGCCGAGCGCCGAGTTTTATTTTTTTGTTTCATCATTCAATTTTTCTTCTTTCTACATCAAGTTCACTTAATCAGGCCTCGTGGAATAGTTCTTTTTGAGTGCCTTCCCTGCTTTATCAAATCGTCATTTCCAAGATTCGTACATTTCCTAGAACAAATTCTAATACCAACCTTGGTACTCAATTTGTTATTGAGTAACCTCGTTGTCTAAATCTTTATGTTGTCAGATAAAACTTTGTTGTACGAAATGTACATGCGAATGCCTACGAAAAACTGGTACCTAAGTGAACAGGATATCTAGCTGTCGGACGAAGCAGGTACTTTGTTCACGTAATCAATGGAATTTAATTTAATTGTACAATTATATTCATCATAGGTTTTATAGTTTGTTTTCTCGACTAATTGTGGAAATGGGAAAAGTTATTAGATGGCAGTCAAAGGAAGAACAAATTCTCTTAAAACTGTGGTCACCTTTGCGTCATGTTATGAATACGTGTTGGACGGATTCCGAAGAAAGTATTTTTCTCGCCCAAGTAGGTACGCCTCTTTCCCGTACACGCGTTGTTCTAAGCGCACTTGGTTTTTCAGTAGTTTTGCGTAAATGGGGCAGAAAATTACGAGAATAACAAAAACTCTCTAATAGCAGCCTATTTGGAACTGCGAGGTATAAATGAAAATTGATAGAAACAATTCTCGAGCATTAGTTCCATACGTATCAGGCTTCTCTGACGGGAAATGCTCTTCAGCTGTGTTTGAGGGGATTACGTTCTGATGAGAACTTGGATGTTATAGGGGCCACAAATTCTTGTAAACGCCGATGTGATGAACCTAGAAACCCGATAATATCCCAGAAAACATCGCGTTTCACGGCTCAAGGGTCCGAAAAATAAAACAACGCAATATCTAAGGGATATAAGGGTTACAATAAGCGCTTTGTTTTTACTTCTTCCTATCCCTTTTCGACATGCGGATGTATCTTTCCATACCGACCTCTTCTTCTTTCGGATTGTGGATTTAATAATTTATTCTCCGCATAACGTACAGAATATAGACAGACAATACGCCGGGCTTACTCCGCCAGCGGTCCCGGGGATCGAACTCGGAAATTCATGGAAAAGAAGAAACAAAAAATCCGGGATTCGTTGGCCATCGGATTTACATCTGGTTGGGGATTCGAATGAGAGAAAGTATTCATGTGCTCGGAGGTGATTGTAGGAGGAATAGATCAAAATAACGAGAGTCCATGAGAGGAAATTCCGTTCTAAAAATATCCTTCATTCATGACCACCGAGTCTTTCGGCCGTTTCCGTGTTATCGAGTTTGTCATGTAGCAGGCATTTTCTGTTTCTGAAGTAAATTATTCATATACTTACCAAATTAGCTGCATTTTTCCTGTTTCCCTCAGTGAGAAATAATGACCTGAAGGAACGGGTTTGGATGTGATCCAATTTTCGGTTTAGTATTTTTAATAATTAACTTTTATGTTGAATTGGATTTTGATGACCACACCAGTATTATGAAAATGAGCTTTTTAATTCATGTGTTTGCATATTTCGGTGCCATGATGGCCGCCCTATTCAGGCACAGAAATCACCTATGTACAAAAAATATAGGTAATTGACATCACATTCAACTTAGGAACTGTAACTTTAACTTTTAAACTTTTATGTAAACCTATTTCTGCACATAGAATCATTAATATATTGATATTATTAAGTACATTTATTGTTGTAGGTGGGTACTTACAATCAGTGGTACTGTTACCATCTCCCAGGGCTGCCCTTGTTATCTATGTGGTGGAACGTGAATTAAATTATTTAACTACCTATGTCTGAGTTTCATGAATTATTTGAAAAGGAGGAAAAATAACTGCTGAAAGTGATATTGTTGTGGATGATTTGTTGAGCAGAAGAGAGCTATTAGTTGTGATACTATCTCTAGTAGTTGTGAAATATCGCAAACACATGAATTTAAAAGCTCATTTTCACAAGACTGGTGTGGTCATTAAAACACAGTTCAACATAGAACATCGACCGAGTCATAAACACACAAAGTATTAACTTTTATAATAAACGAAGAAAAAACCTACCTCCACAATTTATTGGTTTACATTTCTAGATTGGTAGAAAAAAAATAAATAAATAAAAATAATAATATGTTAAGTTTTAATGAAGTTAAAGCAATTTGAGTACAAAGAACTTGTTAAAAACCAATGTTATGGCAAAAAAACTCATGCTGAATAATATGTTGCAATTAAAAAAATATTTTGGATTTTGAGATTTTTTTTGAAAGTTTTTATAGAGATTTCAGCAAAGATTAGTGGAATGGTTTAATACAGTTTCAGCATAATTTTGTGCAAAATTTGTTTAATGTCCTAGTCAATTGTTGATAATTTTGTTTTGACTAAAATTCGATTTGGTCATTCAATTATGCTGCTTGCTCAGATGATCAATATTTAAATATGTGTTTCAGTTATTATGAAACGTGAATATTTGGCTACTCTAAATGGGCTGGAATTGGTTTTTGAAATTTTGGAAGTTGAAACACAAAAACCAATTTCTAGAAAGATTTATTTCAAACCGTAATACGCTGATGATGTCAGTTCGTGCGATTGGAACGTCATTTCATGGTTTCGCGTGTTTTTATATTATTATCAAAACTCGAATGATGAATAGAGACGAACTGGAACTTCGCCAGATTCGCTACTTTTGACAATACGTTCCCATTAGCGCTAGTTTCATTACTCAAATTTACACGGTCTACAATTAATTCCAATGTCCAGTTTAGTTAACTAAGGATAGCTACAAAGAAAAGAAATACCGCATAATATTTACCCAACTCGTAATTTGGACGGAGTTTAATATTTTTGGCACGTTCTTTACTCTTGTGAAACAAGTTTTTGGACGTTTTGTTCCATGTAGGAAGATTGAGTCGGTCCCTTCGTGGCATATGGGCATTTCCAACTCGAGTCCCCAGATGATAAGTCGATTTCGAGTGAATTAAAATATTTTTATACCTCTTGGCGCTGTTTCAAGACCCCGCACCGTGATGGGGGGGGGGGGGGGGGAGTTTCTCGAGAAAAACGCGCCCGTGAATTCAGCGGTAACACGAATTTGAATGGAATGCTTCCAACGGAAGTTTCCAACACGTGCTTTTAAAATGCCAAAACATCTTTTTGATGACCGTTGAACGTTTAATTGAGAAGAGTCAGATGGGAACTTCTTGAATCAGCTTAGTATTTGGCGAAAACGGCAGTTGATTTACTGATAGCGATCTGCAAACACGCTCAATTTACGTATGATACTCTCACTTCATTGGTATTATGATATCACGTCTTGACACGAATCGGATTTCGTCCGTACAGGGCTATGTTGAGTGGCACTGCCCGGGTTATGTGCAATAACATAGTTGAGGGGTTCACTCAGCTGATCGGGGGGGCTTCCTACCTCATAATTTTTACCCTTACTCCCACTGAGCCTCCGTTACAGACTTCATCATATTGGTTGAATAGAAATGCAATAAGCTGCAGAACCCACTCAGCTGATTGACGGTGGAGTCGTAGTGATGACGGTACGCAACGTTACCAAAATGCGCTCATATGGTAATTCTGCTTGACTTTTTTGTTAAATAAACGTCTGTGTAGATGAGAGCATCCTTAAAGACCGGTCAGACATGAGTGGCCTGATAACCAGTGCGAAATAGCTGAGCGATGATTCGCCGATTTACACAGAGAGCAGCGTCCTCTCAATTCCGGGCCGCTTCCTCAATTCCTAACTACGTTCGATCGGAATTGAAGTCCGGACCTGAGGAAGGCGTTCCGACGACCTACACAGTAATGACGATGGCGCTAAACATTCAGAATTTGCTCTCATGGTAATTCTGCATGACAGCTTACAATTGACTATATTATGTCTACACACAGTTTGCCTTTTCTTAAAAGTAAGAGAAACGTCTGGGTAGATGAGGCCATCCCTAAAGATCGACCACACTTGAAAGAGATATTCTCTGATTTCCACAGAGAGCAGTGTCCTCATTTCCGGGCTGCTTCCTCAATTCCCAACGAAGTTCGATCGGAATCGAAGTCCGGGTCTGTTGAAGGCGTTCCGACGACCTACACAGTAATGATGACGGCACTCAACATCCTTGAGACGATAACATCGGTATTTCTAACGACTTGAACGGAAGGCAGACGCGTCTGGATTTAGACTCAAGTTACGCGCCCTATTCACGCAAACATTGTTGTTATGTCTCGCTGGTTTTACGTCACACCGTTAGCCAGCTTATTTTTATGGTACCGCTACAACGATTTCTCGAAGCTCCTAAAGGAAGAGCCGCGCTAAATTCTTTTTATGGGAGGTTTTTCGAATATTTGTCAGCAGACCGACCAAACAGAAGGAACCTCTTAAGAACAACTTTTTTGCTCTCCTCGACTTGAATTACTTTTTCGTTTTGACTTCAACGTCCACAAACCAACGTAGCTTGAATGTACACCATCACTTCCACCCCTTAACTCATATACAGCTTGAATCCAAACCGATTTAGGCGTTTTCCACTTAAGTTTATGCATTCTTCCACTCAAATTTAGACCTTTTTCTCTTAGGTTTTGTACTTTTCTACGCATGCTTAGACCTTTTTTCCACTTGATTTTAGATCTTTTTCCCCTTAGTTTAAACAATCTTTCACTTGGGTTTATTCCTTTTCCACTTTGGTTTAGATCGTTGTACACTCGGATTTAGACCTTTTCCTCTTAGGTTCAGACCTTTTTCACTTAGCTTTTGTCCTTTTCCACTTACGTTTAGACCTGCATCCAATTAGGCTTAAACCTCTTTGCACTTAGGTTAAAACCTTTTTCGACTTAATATCCAATTGAAAAAGAACTTACCCACCCCCTTATTTAAATTAACCTTAAATTAATCTAAGCGGAAAAGGCCTAAACTTGAGTGAGAAAGGGAAACCTGAATAGAAAAGGACCAAACCTAAGTAGAAAAGGACTAAACCTTAGTGAAAAAAGATTGAACCTATGCGGAAAGGATCTAAACCCAAGTGGAAAATGTCTTAATCGATTCAGATATGCTATAATTTTATTAAAGATTTCATAATTTTGTAAGATGGTGAATACAATATGTACCCTATCGATATGGGATTTACGGATGAGGGATTATATTCTATATTTTTTGAGACATTTTTGAAACTAACTAAAAACACTTATTTTTCGCATTTTCGATTAAAATTAGCTGATGCTCAAAATTTTGAAAACCTGAAATTCATGGCTAAATTCTGTTAAAAGTTCCAGTCATGCAGCATGAGCGTATGAGCGAATTTTCTCAAATTACCACCTTTTGTGTTGGGTTTATTTCATGTTAAATTGTGATGAAATTTGAGCAATTTTAGCACAAAGAAAATTTTAAAAACCAATTTTATGGCAAAAAACTCGTACTAAATAGAATTCGGCAATTCAAAAAAGATTAAAACCCCAAATTATGAACTTGATGCCATGTTTTGTATCTGAATTAAGTGGATTTCCTACTGGACTTACCATTAGAACTATTCTGGCATATGTTTAATTTATATTGATAATGTACTATTACTTTTGTGTATGTAATTAAAACTAAAATTATTAGTTCATTTTGAACACTGTGTGTATTCCGTACGGGAAGTCCAGAATTATCAGGTCGGTTCCCTGACAGATCTCAAATGTATATGTACATACGGCCGCGTTGATGATGGGTATAACGATGATTATACTACAATTACCGGGACAATTTTTTGGAGTGTGAGCTTAATCTGAGTACGACTTGTACAAAGAACGGAGATAATGGTGGAACCACGGTTGGGCTCCTTGATATGGCCACCGTTTACGGTGAAAGACACGAAGTCGGACTAATGAAAGAACAGCGATCTAGCGCCGGGGTAATTGGTGGACATTTTACGGTGCGCGAACCAGGAAATTGATGGAACTGGCGCCGGGTCGGAGCCTCACGCATACGAAAAAAAAATGGTTAGAATTTCGTGTTAGGCCGACAACAGAGAGGAAAAAAAAAATCAATTTACCGGATCGAGATGAATCCGAGATGTTGACAAGAAGAGCTCATTAGCTAGTGGGTTTTTCACTCTCTGATCACGGAACTGAATGAATGGTTGGTGATACAGGTTGTTCACACTTAAGATTCTAACCTCCTGGGGATCGATCGATTCTACAACTAATTTCCAACAAAAAGTTCCTCATTGCAATTTTTTTAAACCCTTGATTTTTGGAGTTTTTTTTTTTTTTTTTTCGACTTATAGGTTTTTGTTTTCGTGTTTTTGACCTTATATCACTAAAATGGTCATATCTTCCCTATTTTACAATGTAAACTTAAAAATAAATATATCGTTGGAAAGGACGTTGAATTTCCTATCTTATCGTATTTGGATTCTTTTTACTGTAGTTCACGTAGGCGAAAAAATGGACTAAACACAAGCATTCTCACTTTTCAAATATTACTGTTTTTCAAGGGGCGTTAAGTATTAAATGAAAATGATAACAAGCCGTACGCATTACAGGAAAAACTAGCCCAAAATCTCAGCTTTCTAGGGGAATAATCAATTTTTATTTTACTATGCTAATTAGAGGAGACAAGTATGTTTGTATGTTGAAAAACATGGTTTTTCTATGAAGTCGAAGATTTCCTTGAAAATTTACCCTCTAAAAAATTTGAGTTTGGGGCTAGTTTTTACTGATTTTTTTCACGCTGAATCGAATGCACTTGCATACATACAAACATACTTATAACCTCTAGTTGGCGGCGAAATATATATATATATATATATATATATATATATATATATATATATATATATATATATATATATATATATATATGAAAAACTGACTGTTTCAGAATGTCTAAGAGCTGATTTTCGTGAAATTGTTGAAAACATTGCAATAGCTTCTTTGTTTGAAATTTCGTTAAAATCAATATTATACTTGATTCTGGTATGTCATTTTCTTTATAGACACTTGACGTCTTGTTATGAATCGTACGTTTATCAAGAGGGAATAGTATAGTAATTGTGATTAAATTTATGTTGAGTGGCTGAAATTGCAAATTACTGCAATAATCAGCCCCAAAAGTTGACATTTGTTTGAGAATTAACAGTATTCTAACACAATAAGTAAATAAAAAAATTCGTAATAAGTAATGACCTATCATTTTAAAATAATCAAGATATGCATTCTTTTCTAGTCTAAATTGAGCACTTATCTACTTTACGAATTGTGAGAATTCTCGAATCATTGTCTGTACAGGAATAACTATCGCAGCCTTTTCAGTTGGGAGCGAGGGATGTTTTCTCGAGTTACTCAAAATCTCAATAAAGAGTTAGTGATGTGTTAGGGGAAGGGGGAAGCACTTGTGTTCAGAAACCAGCTGAGAGGTGAATCAATATTTCACTCATTCGTCATCACATAGGGCTTCCTAAGAAGGTTTCATAACTTGCGTACAATTGAACGGTGATAGAGAAAAAACCCATTGAATATGGACGCAAATTCTCACTTGTAGGTTTGCGATACATTCGCGGTTCTAAATACCGGAGGATAGTAGTTTTCAATTTTATATTCAATACGTTGCATTCCTTATTCATTAATGATAACTGCTTCTCTATGGAAAAATGTATTGGTATGTTGAAAAAGGATGTATTATCCTTGGAAAAATTGATCTCTCAATGTGATAAACCATGCAAAATTAGGTTTCCTAAAAATGGTTGAGATTTGTAGATATACTGAACTGAACTGAAAGTTACGAGTATTGATATCGACTCATGTAGGCCAGCAAAAGCTTTGCTTATAGGCCTACATCGTCCTTCGGCAGTATAACCACTTTCAAATTTTGTACTGATTTTCTCTGTTATATTTTAAATTATCCATGTATTATAAAATAATTATTTATACTAATAAGTAAATTTAAGATGTTTCGGGTTTCTTGAGGGTTGGTTAAACCCGAAACATCTTAAATTTAACTCAGTGGTCGAGATAACACAGCCTGATTAATAAGTAAATATTTTAACATATTTTTGATTCTACGAAAAAATGGCAAATATACATATATTTGAACATAATATTCAAACCTAAACTACAGAAGTTTTTCCGGCCCTGATGTTATTCATAATTGTGTATAGTTAAGGGCAAAGCTTTTAAAACCTTCTGATGATGGTCACAGAGTGGTGACCGAAACGTCAAGAAATAATACAATGATTACCAAAATTTTGTAGTTATATCTTTTTCCTCGGGCCGAATCTTGACTATACACAGTTACAAACCTAAACAAGGGATCACGTACATCGCACTGCAAATAGTTACCCCAATGTTTCGCTCAGTTGTCGCTTGTGAGCGCTGTAATCGATGTAAGCATAGCCTTATAGTTAAAAAAGTGAGTAGGTAAGCTATACTGCCCGCCCAACTTGGCAAACGTTTATTTGGAGTTGGAAATTTATCCATGACACCATTTGTGATGTAATTTATTCCGACACTTTGCTTTCAATTAAAACGCATCAAAAATATTACGGATTCATAAAACCGAAGAAACGACGCGCTCATATGTGTGGACGTAAACCCCGCGAATCCGCCCTACCCGCCCTCGTTATTCGGATTGTTATTCCTATCTGGATTATCTCGCTCTATTAGAATAAATCTATATTATGGAAATTGAGTGGGAATATGTCGCATACATTGTATGTTTATCTTTATGTAAAACATCAAGCCGCCTCCTACGTGGTCGGCAATCCGAGCACGTCTGAAGCAGTCACTACCTACCCATTTCATGTCTTGCATTCTAATGGATTTTTAAATCTATTGCTCGGTGGCATTAAATTTTATGTTTATCGTTTTCCGTTTCATCTAGAAGCCGACTTCGAAGAACGATTGCGGTGATTTCAATCAACGTAATTGTCATTTCAAACTTCGAATATTATAGTTAAATTGTGATAAAGTTTTACAATTCAAGCAACGGTCACCATTCAAAGGGTCCACTGATGAATATTCTTGCTTGTCGGAATTTTCCAATCTAACGCAAGAATGAGTTGATTCAGCTGAAAAATTTAAATGGTTTGTGGAGAAAAAAAAACCGATAGAAATGAAATGAAATTTTCTATATTGTAGTTTTTAGGTCGAAGGGGCTGAGGTTTCCTCCAGCCGGAGGATGGAGTGTAGTCCCTTACCCTTATGACGTAATTCTTCCTTCTGACGCTTTGTTCTCGTCCAATCATCAGATACCCTTCTTACCGCACCTTTTTTGAAATTTCTGGTCAAGACCATTCAGTTGATGGATGAAAATATAGATAAAATTGTCCATTGCTTTAATTAGTTGGTACTATACAGTTTGTTGTGAGATTCTATCCGAATCCTGTGAAATTATTAAGTACCCAGAATGTCTTTGAAAAAATCCATCGCCATATAGCAGTACCTCCATGACACATATTACAACCATCAACATCAACAACCCACAACAAAAACACTGCAATCGCTTACTATCCTGATTTGAAAAAGCCTAATTTGAAAATAATTGCCCAGTCATCAGGACTGTTATGATATTCAGAAATATTTTTCCATATCGAATATCGCTTTTAGGCATTTAAAGAAGAAAATAAAACTCCCGATTCTTCGATTTTTTTTCTTTTCTCCCTCCTGCCTTGAGGGTATTATAATATCGTGCTGACGGAATAAATAAACCGGAAAGTTTGCTGAGCAGAAGATACATTATGCTAAAACGCGACGAGCCTTTGGGAGCTGATAAGAACGGGAGGAATGTATAATTCAACAGGTGATGCGGAAAAAGGAGGGGTATAAGGGACGAATGGACGAAGGAGGGAGGATAAGTAGAGGTGAATAAGTTAAAAGAAGCGCCAATCAATACACCTTATACCTGGGAAACCGCGCGAGAGCTGCCGGCATATCATCCAAGGAGCTGCACGGAAACTTGTAGTTTTTTGTTATTCTAGAAAACGATGAATAGTGTAATCCAGGACAAATGACGGGGAGAAGGAAAAGGCGTGATTACACGGTACGGCAGATTACCCGTGCGTTGCGATTAACGAGTGTTATTTTGGTCAAAAGAATGCTGTAGCGTGTGTAGCAGTGTACAGAGCTGCGAGGAAATGACCATAATCAATTCTTTGGAATATGGGAATTCATCTTTCTCTAATAATTCAATTGAGGTAATGAAGTTTTGATTGGAATGTCGGTGGTGGCGATAATTGCTTTGTGAGGCTCAGTTGCCGATCAACTTCAAACGTCAGGATGAAACGGGACATGGTAACATGGTGAAAAACGAATTGCTACTGTAACAACTTCATAGCTTCAAGTATCTTGGATCTGTTGTGTCGAGTGGTGGTATCAACCAGAAAATAGGTATTCGCATAGAGACTGCTGTACGCCTTTACCATCGTATCAATCAGTTCTTATTTATTAGGTTGGTCACGAAACCCTCCAATGTTCGCATTTAACAATACTAATGCTACCGTACGAAAAACATAGAACCAGAATAGAATTAGAAACATTATTTTTCAATCAGGTCAAGATGAATTATCACGACGATTACCCAGTCTTTGTCATGGTAATCGTGTGCAATGATTATAATAGTCTTTGATTCTAGTTGAGTCCATTAGAGAATGAAGATCGCAGTTTCACTGGCAAGGTTAACCGCTGGATTTATTATAGTATTTCGTACTGCGATTACCAATGGAAAATATTTGTAATCAGAAATAGCGTTTGCCATCTCCGATTATCTAACGAAGACAGAATGCCACAACAACGAGTTTACTCGAGGCTCTCCAATAAAGAATGACGATTGAGAATAAACCGTTTATCGCGGATAAAGAATGAATTATCTTTCAAAACAAAAACTCCGTGTTACAGCATTAAAAAGAATATTTTACTCGTTTTCACAAAGGAAGACGGTAAAAACTCTTTTAAAATTATACTTCCCATGGAGTTCTTTGTCGCAACGAGAAGTAACTCAGTCTGTTGATTTAAAACCTATATACCTTCGAAGTGAAATGATGTTTATTTTGATCAGCTTGTGGTGTCGTTGTTGTTGTTTTCAAGGGGAATGTTCCATGACCGTACCTGCAAGATGTAAATTTGTGAAATTTGGGAGAAAACATGTTACCTACACATCAGCGAAAATAGACGGCCAACGCGAAATAATATTTTTTTTAACGAGCCAATGTATTTTTTCCCAAAGAATTGCTGAACATCACTCTTAGACGTAAATAGGAATGAAAGGGTTCCAGTCATGCAGCATGATCGTATAAGCGAATTTTCGTTAATTATGGTACTATAATTATTATGTACTACATAGTTTTGAAATTTGAGCACTTTTGAGCTCAAAGATATTGTTAACTACCAGTTTCCTGAAGAGAAAAACTAGTTTTAAATAATATTCTGCGACACAAAGTGAATTTTTTATTTTTCAGCAAAAATTCCTTCGTAAATTTTTAATCTTCTATTTCATCCTTAATTAACTTCTTTTGACTAGAATTCTACTAAAAATAACAATTTAGCATAATAACTAGGTATTTAACAGTTTTCAGCCGTTTTTAGGCATTTTTGGTGATTTTTTCAGCACATTTTTTGAAATTTGACCAATTTGATGTCCTCAAAAATTTCTGGTCAATGATCTCATCCTTTCATTTAGAAAGCTAGATTTTTTTGGCGCAAGAATGGAATTTTTATCTCAACTCTAAGGAGAGTTATCGTCTGGAATGACACACACCCACACGAGCGCGCGCACACAGACACACACACTCACATATATATATGAAAAAGTGATTTTAGGTATTAGGTTGATGATATATTTATCATGGGGTTGTTTGGGTATATGTAGAGCCTCAGGGATCAGGGAAGACCAAATGAGGGGGCAAAGGGTCTATAGGCAGGTAGGTTGTAGGTTGGTAGGAGGTACCTGTACGAGTCATGACTTTGAGCCTAGGAAACAAGCCGCATTATCGTGAAAGTAGCGAGACTTCGAAGCGTATAAAATTTTTGTATAATATTCCCGCTGTGTGTAGTTTGCTCCCAATGTACCAGGAATGCGCCAGTCCCTTGAAAATGTGATAGGAAAGCGGCAGTTGTAGGATATGAAAGTTATAGGAAAGCTCTAACTGTTGAAACTTAAAGGAAAGCGTAAATTGATGGAATTTGAGGTTATATATGGACTAAAGACTGTAAAACATGGTAAAACATGTCCTTCAGAAGAGTATGGTAACTCTCAGCAGTGTTGGTTGACCTCAGATTCACTCATTCATTGTTCATTCCAAATAGCTTGAGGAAAAGGAACTTCTTCAGAATGTGTCATGGACTCATTCCACACAGCAGAATGCTAACATACGTAACTCTGGAGAATGAATGAATCGTATATAAGCTGGTAGAAGATTTTTCATGAAATATACCATCTGCTCGCTCAATTTTGTGTGACGATAAAAATTCTAAGTTTTGCTAAGTCGTTAGTATCACCATGTTCTCATGAACGTAACAAAACTGTTCGCCTGTATTTGTATTTCGGCACCACGGAGATATGCTAGAGCTTCCTTAATATTTTAAGGGGTTTTCGGAATGATTTTTGACATTCTGTCACACATTAATTTGAAATACACAAGAATCCAACCATTCGCCGGTTTCATTTCTAACATTTGTATTGCCTAGCGCTGGCAGTTTTTCAGTATTTTACTTGCCTCAATCTGTTGTGCAGAGAGCCTTCATGAGAGTGAGCGCGTATATTCTTTACTGCACTACTTATTCCGGAATCTGTGTAAATCGTACACGAACACTGTCGACTAGTGCAACGCCAACGAATACTACCATATTGCATGTCATTAACACGCCTAACGTGAATTTAACACATGGTGAACCGTCATTTTCCTAGTCGATGTTACCCCAGCACCATATCTGAAAAAACACCAACCTCTGTCGCGTTCCTTATCACTGCAACCGCGCGCCTCCGAGACTTACACATTCCCACCAACCGATTTTTGGGGATTGGCGCTTAACGGTTGCAGCAGTTTGTTCCCACTCCATTATTCCCCTCTCAAGTTCCGGAATTCAGCTGATTATGAAATGCCCTTTTCAACCTCATCGGGGCCGGGAAAACGTTCGCGGGTAGTTAAATCTGCTGAACGCTCAACGGGCAACGAACTGATGGAAAACGAAGAACCGCCGTAATAAAAACTTGGATGTTAACAGGCCGGCGAGAGAGAGGCAGCGCTCTTAACCGAGCTCGTAACTCCGTAAGCGCTGCGAGCTCCCAGAGTTTCATCACACTTGTGGCACTTTTTACTCATCCCGGGCTAGTTTATACGACGCTTTTTCGCTCGGCATGAGGATGGAAAAATGAGTTTGGAGTTTTTTTTTTTTTTCTGAGCTTTCTTTACTAGGGAAATGTTGGCAGCTGACCTCTCAGTCATGGTAGACACGACGTTGAATACTGGCGTTGAATGTCAGTGCGGTCCGCAAAA
Source organism: Adelphocoris suturalis (assembly GCA_030762985.1). Taxonomy (NCBI): domain Eukaryota; kingdom Metazoa; phylum Arthropoda; class Insecta; order Hemiptera; family Miridae; genus Adelphocoris; species Adelphocoris suturalis. Next base: position 118,776,416 of record CM061043.1, read on the forward strand.
CTGTGTGACTGAGAGCGTTCGTCGTTTTGGGGAAAAGAAACCAATGATCTAGTCAGAAATGTGTCTGCAATCTTAAAAAATTATCAGTATTTGTAGGGAGACGATGAATGAAATAGTTGTCACCTTTATTCTGGGGGCCACTAAGACTCAATACCTTCGATATGAGTTGATAGTGGTAGGAACGGCGCACAGTGTTTCGATCCTGGAGGTTTTGGTATAAACAATTCCGAAACCACGAAAATCGATAATAATGAATATTGTGGTTATATTACCCTATCCAATAGCGGGAACTAATCGAAATAAAATAGAGATGAAAAAAATCACTTTGAGGCCTAATCGTTTTATTGATGAAGTCCGCTAAAAAAATAATAAGATGATTTTGGTCTAATGGATCGTAATTTTGTATTAATAATATTGAAACCCACGGAATATTCAATTTTATGTTATAGTTAGACCCTAGGAAGGTATAAATGCCCGTATTTTACTCGGCTTTCACGTTTCACGGTCATTTTTAAATAAAAACTCGCTGTTTCAAATTATGCAAATTGCCACCTAAAGTTGAAGAAAATCGATATTTGCAGAGGTTTGCGGAATAAACGGTTTAAAAATTCTAATTATGCATTAAATTCTGAAAAGCATACTTCTAAATAACAACTTTATATCACTGGTTTTCAATATCCATTTCCTGATAAGAAGAGATAGAAATTAAAAATTAATATTCAAAAGTTGGGGTTATTATTCGTTAAAACCTTCGGGAGAATCATTTCAGTCCAAACCAAGATGATCAGAAGAAGGGGAAAAATTAAATATTTGATTTCAAAAGGAAAATGTTCGTAGGAGTTCCGCATAGTAGTTTTCCATTTTTTGAGTTCAAGTGGGGCATAGTGTTATCCAGAGAGGGTTATTCCAAGGGAAAAAAATCGATTTGAGAACTTTACCTACCACCCTGGATGCTGAAGACGTTTTTTTCTAAAACTTTTATTCTTAATTTTTCCACCTGAAACACATTAGTCGAAACACTGCGGAACGGCGAACGGGGCACCGAACTTGCGAGGTACACCGCTGGGAGCGCTAGGGGGCAAGGACCTAAGGAACATGATAAATGACATGACTTTCCCCTTGTTGATACCTTGCGTCACCCCGTATCGCTCTACAATTCGTTATCGTTCACCATCAATCTCATCCATACTGGTAAAAACTGGGAATTGAAAATGTTAATAAAGAAACATACAAACAAACAAAAAACCGACAAAACAACAAAAACAACTTGTGTCCATCACGACTGCCCTTATAGGCAACAAAAGAAGAGCCAGTCGGTGAGGTCATTGTTTACGTACTGCGCTCTATCTCGAGCTTCTCATGTTCGGAGCCCCATTGATACAATTTTCTCGTCCCGGCGCTACGATGATTTCAGACGAGTGGAAAGCGTATAATCAATTGTACAGACACGGTTATGAGCATTTCACTGTGACTCATAAATATAATTTCGTCGAAACACAATGCACCTATACACAAACAATTGAAAGTAAGTGGCGGCTGGCAAAACACCGGAACAATATCCTGTGGCGAATTCAACGATTATCAATTTTAAAATGCATCTTACTGGTATTTGAGCACATAATCGTGCACAAAAATGTTAAATCTTCAACTTTATGCAAAAAAATGTTTATACATATTTCATTTAGCAATATAACTCAATTTTCAAATTTTAGCCATTTTTCCATCTTGATCAGAATATTTAAAGCAAATTTTATGGCAGTTTTATTTTTATTGAGCACAAATATTGTATTGTTCAAATTTCTGATAAAGAAAAATCATAATTAATATTCAGCAATAAAAACAAGGTCTTAGGATTTCAGACTTCTATTTTTGGCGGTTATTAGCTTTTTTTAACGTTTGAACAACTACTGTGTTTTGAATTAAACGTTTGCTGGATCCTTAATTTGAGTGAACATCGTGAATGAGTGATCTCCAATTCGTAACTACTGTTTACGATTGAACTTTGGGTATTAGTCTGATAAACATACATAATTTTGTTTGATTAACGCGTTGTTGCTCATTACAGGTAGTTTTTGCAAAAAACATAGGATAGCTATATTTTATAAATAGGTGCATGAAATCTCAACTATAAGGCTTTTTTCTGTAATGAAATAATCAAACTTCGTGTTCGTAAATTTGGTATATCATTCTCTATCGTTCTTTTCTGGGTACCGATTTACGAAGGAAGAGCTGAGAGGAGGAAATATTAACCGTTGAGTAATTATTTGCGTTTTCTGTACAAAAAAAGAAGGGGAGAGAGAGAGAATGACAGGAGAAAGGCACGCAGATGGTTCTTTTTTTAGACTGTTCCAGCGCCTAAATAACATTTCTCTCCGTATTTTCTCTTGTTCGGGTGTTCCACATGAACAATGGCGTAATAAAGCGAGAAAAGCATGACTTGGAAGAGAAGTGGTGACAACTCACGGTATGGAAAACGGGCTGATGTGATGCCCCTTCGTGCTCCATATCGCCAATCGGGTGGGAACGGCACCGCTGGAAGCCACTTCAGGAATGAACATGAACCGAGTATAAAATGCGGCCTAGCGAACGAGAGGAAATGAAGAAAACCGAAGAAATATCGCAGGCAACTGATTTTTCCGCGTAAAATGAAAATGGATTTTAGAGCCAAAAGCCGGAAACTGCGTTTGTTATGGCTCCCTGGATCCGGTTGAAGGAAAAAGCCGGGATGGAAAGGATGTTGTTCGAGGGAAAAATTTGAATTGGATTGGGGGAATCCATTTGTCTTGATTGGGAGAGAGACGAGTATATAATGCGGGTACATGGAAATAGGCACGTGTGGATGTCATATTTATGTATTGGATGGAAGTTGGTGGAGTTGTGAATATCGTATAAAGGTTAGGAGCGCAGAATCCCGATTATTATCGACCATATAACTGCAGTATGGATCATTCTCCCATTTCGTACGAAATTAGTGTTCCCGTTTCGATTTTAAAAAATTGAGTTTAAAATAATTCTTTTTCCGGTTAATCCTTTCTATTTAGTCTACTGATCATGCTCAAGAAAACTTAGTTCATAGAAATTTGTTATCCAGGAAAAACATGATTTGTTTGAAATCATTCTCATTCTGGTGAGGGAATTAGGCAACCAGCGAGGGAATTAGTTAACGGTACATTTCATATCATAAAACGTTAAATTGTCACATGAAGTCTCAAAATGAGTATTTGAGCTCTTAATTAAGATAAATCTAACTACCAGTATACTCGGTTTGACATAATTACTTTGAAATGTATGGAATTTAAAAGCAATAAAAACTCTGCCTATGCCATCTACTGCACCCTGATTTTCAGCCGTTTTTAGCCATTTTTAGTGATATCAACAGCACATTTTTTTAATTTGACCAAGTTAACGGGCTCAAAAAAGTGGTGGCCAACAAACTCGTCTATTCATTTGGAAAGCTTGATTGTTTGGCGCAAGAACGGAATTTTTATCTCAATCCTAAGGAGAGTTATCGTCTGGAATGACATATAGGATTCGTTTCAGAATGCCTCAAAACGGATTTCAATAAAGGAAATTTTTAAAAATTCTGATTTAAAAATTTTTGGAGCCATTGCAATAGCTTCATTTTCTACGAAAATTCGCTAAAACAAAGATTTCCATAGTATCAAAATGGACAAATAACTTGTCTTTTCATAAAGAAGTAGCAACTAACGTCTTTTCATAAAGAAGTAGCAACTAACGTCTTTTCATAAAGAAGTAGCAACTAACATGCTAAACACTATAAATGCACACTCAATATATTACAGACACAATATGATGCCAGTGATGAAGGATGATTCTAAGAGTACAGGTATCTAGAAGTCTGAAGCGAAGTAGTTACCTTAAATTTATCACAAATCTACATGTATAATTGTATTGCTAAATGATTTTCCACCGTAACATAAGCTGAAGCTTGCTAAAAAAATCACGTAAACTTGCTAATTGCTAAATTTATAATTCTGATCCCATAAACCGTTTATTCTCACTACTAAATTTGTCCCAGTAGATAGTATTCATCTTGAGTTTATCAAAACTTCTATGAATTTTCTCATTATAAAGAAACATTAGTGTTCACAAAAGAAAGAGGAAGCTGTCATTTTAGTTCCGGTAAGTGTGATGGTTTTGAGTTGGTGAATGGAATTAATTTCATATTATCGTTCTATCCTATTTTGGGGCGTACGATAATAGAAATCCGCTCGAATCAATCAATATCCAGAAATAGGGTAATGAAGACATCTTAAATGTTCATGCAGACACTTCTCCTAGATATCAAAAACTTCATCCAGTAAGAAGAAACTACTATCTGCTTGGTACTAATGTATAGGTACTTGTTCAAAATCGAAAATTGAAACATTTAAGTGATTACTGTGATTAAAACAAGACTCATGTGTGAAAATCATCAATCTCCAAAATGTATCATTTGTGTTCTAGCAAGCGTTGATCCTTAACTATGAAAAGTTTGTCGGATAACTTGTAAAAAATGAATTCCCATATTCCACGCTTTCCGTTTTGCCGGTTGTTGTTCTCGTATGTACCTTGCAGGGATGCAGGGTCGAGGTTTTACACTGTCTTTCAGCCTTTTCGGTCTTTGTCTCCGGACGACATGGACATTACCCTCCACCTTGTTCCGTGGCCTTCCCAGCGATCTCCTTCCTGGATATCTGGCCTCCCTTGCCCCACAAATGTACCTCGATTGGGACATGCGGGCAGCAACGCGCACCATCTTAGTTGGGCATTTTCTGTTATTGTAACTAAACGAGAATGCGCTGAAGATTATGTGGCTTTGTACAGCTCGCAACCGGCAAATATACTTGATGGTCGAGATAATCCACACATCAGGAACTATTTGTACATAGGTTTACTCTTGCTATACTTACTTTGCAAATGATAACAGAAAATTACGTGATAGTTTAAAAATACGTGTTCTCGTATTGCATTATTTTAGTATATAAACAGGGTGTCCCAAAATTAACCCCCTCCAACTTTTCCCCACTAGGATATATATATATATATATATAGGAAATACGTATATATATATATATATATATATATATATATATATATATATATATATATATATATATACATAATTTTTTCCCCAATAAAATCTATGGTTTTTAAACAGTAACGTCATCACAAATGATGACCTTGAGGGTCGGTCTCTATGTACTTTTTTTATGGAGAGTTTCATTATCGTAAAACGTTTGTTTTTTCCTTTCTTGTTGACTTTTTTTATACATTGCATTTACTTTGTGTGAGCATTGATAATCAGTGAAATTGGGTACTGCGCGTTTGAATGAAAATAAATAAAATAAAATAAATTGAATGACAAATTGGAGACTCCTTGTGTACTAACTTTCGAAACTATGTCAACCACTTACCGCAATCTGTGAAATCTCTTGCAAACACTTATACATCCTTACACGTAAACAACCAGAGATCATCCTAAAAATATGAAACATGTCAAATTGCGTTTGTAGGTTGAAGAGAATTGTTATTTCGAGTTACACACTTTTTTTTGGAAATGGAATTTAGTGAAAAAACGTTGTCTATTTCCACGAAAAATAAAGAGTTACAATGTTAACTAATTGAAACTTCGTCGCGAGTGACTTATTTCGTTTTAGTTCCTTTCTTTTGGAATATAATTACTAATAATTTTGGAATATAATTAAATTGTATTATTATATCTGCCAACCTTGGTTTGTGGGTCACTTTTTGCGTGGGAAGTTCCTAATATAATAACATGGGACATAGTGATGACATGGAACATACTTCATTAGTGTTATGAACTGTTCAACGTTTTAGGTTTTGTGCCAAAGTCGTTACATTTGAAATTTTCACCATATATGTCGATTAGGAAAGAATTTTGTCTTTGAGTCCCTTAGCTAATGAGTGCGCATCCGTCGTACCTTGCATTTGTATTCTTCTTTTTTTTTCACTTAAGTAACCAAATTTTTGTTTCGTTTTTTGTTTCTTTTTTTTCCTTTAACTTTTTCTTGTCACTATTCGATATCCATAATAATTATACATTTTGCCGCCATGTACAGTTTATTGTAACTTCACCATACGTGGTTCATGTGATCCGCTATGGACAATGGGTTAATAAATGTTTTATTATTATTATTAGAAGTCCCATAAGAGCCTCATCTCATTCCAGAGCCTTAGGTCGATTTTATAAACGAAAAATCAACAGGAAACCAAAGAGTAGGAAGGACAACTCATTTTCGTGAAGTTTTATCGATTGCACTTGGAATTCTCTTTTATACTAGGTATTACTGGAACTTAAAAATATCAGCTGGTCGGTGCACCTAAGGCCATTTTGCTTTTGAAACAATCGTAATTTTACAAGACCAGTGTGGCAGTGGCAGCATCTGAGGTTTGACTACCTCAACTACCCCTAATATTTTCTGTACTCAAAGAGGGTTAACGTATTCTTTCTAACTCTTCGATTTCATTAACAAGTACTAAATGTTTCACCGAGGGCGACTGGAACTTTTCCTTTTTGAGGAGAACCAGAGTTTTTCAGACTTCAAACGCAAAGTAATTTACAAGGGGTGCACTAAAAACCACCAAAAACGGATCTTTTCTTCTTTTTTTTCGGTTACATCTCTTGACAATGCCCCTGCGCTGAGCGTGGGGTCCTCGGGCCTATTTGGGGGCCGGTGCGTGTCGAATGCGGTGCGTTTCAGACCGCTCGTCTCTTGTTTTCTGAGGCCACCAGGGTCAGGTACCTACTCGGGTTACCCTGCTCCCTTAAGGGGGGCGTTTCCACCGTCGTAAATCTACATATAGGTCGTACTAGACCAACTGGGGGATACCATCCTCATCTGTAGCTTCCAAAAAAAAACAGTCTGTCAAGTTGGATTGGCAGTATAACTTCGCCACATATTGTAGCATGGACGTATAGAATTATTTGAAGAACAAAGTACGAGCCGAAATGATTGAATGCAACATATAACAGTATCTAATACATGTGCATACATGCTAGAATGTAAAATAGTGCTATAATTCATATTTAAATGTGTGGAAATTGGGTCATTTCTATTATAAAACCGCATAGCTCGAACAACGTTCTAGAGAAGTTGTGTGACTAGTTTTTGCAGTGTTGACTGACACCAGCCCAACACTGTATTTTGGTAGATCTGGTAACCGGTAGATCACGATAATACAATTTCGGAAATTCGATAGATTTCCCAGTAGTTTTTTGAACGAACTATGACTTGACTAATACTTTATCAATCGAATACAATAGGTATTACTCTAGGGTTGCATTCTAGGCTTAAACTCTCATACGGTCGACTATGAAATCTTCTGGGTCGAATCCACAGTATTATTTTTTCCTTTTAGTATGGACCAAATCAGTGGTACCCATCATTTTTTTACTACTACATAATTAAATTCATCAGCCATAAAAAAGAAGTAGTAGGTGGGCACTTCAATATCAAATAGATGAAATGACAGGGGATAATATTGGGTTTACGAAACACATCAGTAACAACCGAACTCAGTAGCTATAATTTGTAGGTAACATTTTAATTCATGTGTCTTTCCAACGTTTCCACTACCTTGGAAGAATCGGAAGCAATAAGAGTTATATACCTAAATAGGTAACAAGAAGCTGCAACCAGCAGATATGTAAATAACTGTAGGTAGTATATTTAAAGGGAAAGAGAAACTAGGTTACCTGTACCGTTGAACTGATATTGAAGATCGGAAATTCGAGCTCTTATTGTTCGAGCTCTGCGGTCGTATAATAGAAACGACCGTTTTTAATGCAGTGTATATATTTATTTTTTGTATATATATTTTTTTATTATTATTATTATTATTATTTTAAACCAAACCTTTGATCGATAATATCATCAATCGAGGTAAGAAAAACTAGGTAACTACTTTAATAACGTTCTGTTTCAATACAATATTGTCTTGCGATCGTTTAATAAAAAATACTGTATGCGGTTGTATAATAGAAAAGACCCCAGAAATTGTCTAAAGATCTACCCACACAATAATTGAAAATTTCATCAAAATCGATCCATTATTCTCGGAGTGTCTTCCAATATTAGTTTTGCGTATGCGCAATTGTTACCGATTATTCAAGAAAATTCGATAAAATACAAAGGGCATCATCCTGGACGCAACAACCCCTCGAGTTCATACGGAATCGAACCAATTTTTATCAGAAATCGACGTTATATGAAATTAACGTTCGCACATGAGCACAGACCTTATCGATTTTCGGCAATGAAAGTAATAGGGGACCGTCTAGAAACTAACCCGCACAATCCCTGAAACTTTCATCAAAATCACTCCATTAGACTTGCCATTAGTTTTCTCTGTGTCCATCGATATTATTTTTGCGCATACGCAATGGTTGTTACTCCACCAATATTTATATAATTTATAGGGCATCCTTCAAAAACATACCTACCGAGATTGGACGACATCAGACCAAAAGATGATGAGAAATCGACGTTATAAGAAATTCACGTTTGCGCATGCTTTACTGTCGATCCGACGGCATTTCAAATTTTAGAAGACCGTCTAGGAGCTAACCCGAACAATCTTTGAAAATTCCTTTTAGATCGAACTAAAACTTGGTATAGTTTTGGGCGTGAGAAGTTTACAACAGTCAGACAGACACGGAACCAACATTGATAAGCTAGCTCTGAAACGTAAAAAGCGAGTGGTCATTTTTATTTTTGAGGTCAAATATGTTTTCGACTTCTCGCACGACCACAAAGCTTCCCTACCTTCGTTATTGAGGAGAAAAAATTGAGAATAAAAACATCTTTCTTTAGTCTTCTAGAATGAGGGGTCAAAAAACTCATCAGTGATTTCTAGGTGTGAAATACCAGCGCTCATCCTTGTTTGTGATTTATTAATAGATACTCATTACGGACTCCCAAACAACTCGTAAATACCCCTTCAACCCTGTTATGTGTTGTTATTTGGGATTCCTTAATGAATACCTATAATTAATTATTAGATCACTCATTTTTCCACGATTTGCTGCTGGGTTGTGTTATGTATGTGTGTGTTAGTGTTCGGGACACTTCCTTTCATCCCACTCTCCCTCCTCTTCCTTCATCAGTTTCCATGATCCCTAGAGGTAAACCTGGGCATCCTCCCCACTCTTCCAAATTAGTTATTTCGTTTTTTTTTTTTTCTATTATTCATTTTTTATATCTATTTTTTATGAAGCATGTATATGTATCTCATATATTCATATATACCTTCATATGAAAAAGTGTTGAAATCATTTCAGAATGTCTCAAAACGGATTTCAATAACGAAAATTTCAGAAACTTTGTATTTTAAATTTTTTAGAGCCATTGCAATAGCTTCATATACTACAGAAATTCGCTAAAAATCGCCTTTTTCTCTTGGATTTCTTCGGTAATTAGGAACAAACACCTCAACAGTTGGTACCTTTCAATTAAGTGTATTGATTTTGAAACCTGGTGAAATCCGGCCGTGGCAGCATTCTTCGCATTAGGTTTTTTCCAGAGTCATTTGAATATTTCGTAATTGTTTTTGCGTATTATTTATTTTGTTTATTCATTTTTAGTTATGAAAACTCGGATAAATTTTAAATGAATGAATTTTCGGTAGCACATTATACTTTCGGGTTAAGTGGTTACTGCTATGAATTAAAGAAGGTGAATGGGTGAAGTGTGAAGGTTGATAGGTATATAATATACCTCGTGGGCCGCGTGTCTCAACAATTTCAACTGGTGGGTCCCAGTGGAAGTTGAGTTGGGAACCACTGGCTTAGATTAATCAATTTAGTTCACCATTCTGATTCGTATATGTAATATCAACTTGCTTAACTTCTATTTCGATATTAATTCTTCAAGTTTCTAGAGTATTTTGTTCATCAGCTTGTGTAATAATCAGTGCTCCTCTATGAATTAGGTGTCAACCACCAAGAAATTCGACATTCCCCTAGTACCACGCCTACATTAGCGTTTTCCCGCGAATTAATGCGGTTTCAGGAAACTTTGATATAAACGTCACCTCAACAGAAATTCAATTTGGTCTCTCTCACTTCGTTGTACCTTGTGACATTCTATTCTGCGGAGTCGCGAGCGTTGCCACCGCCTTTGGACCTCCTGGGAAAGGGAGTTCAGGTATATTTCACGGTTCGATAATTAGTAGAGGAATCATATTAGTTTCAAATCCCCTCGTTATAGTGTCGCTGGCAGCTCAATGAATATCAAAACGACCTCGCGAAACGTGAACCCTATTTGGAATTAGCCATGCAAACGCTACCTAGACAAAGGAGCGGAATTTATATCTAAAGAAAACCACAGATCCGTTGATGGTGCTTCACCGTTAATTAGGTCGTCATCCTTTACCGCTATGAAGTGAGGTTTCCGGTACGAAAATCAAGCAGATGATTACTAAGAAAACACGTTCAGTATTGACAATACAAAGAATAATAAAAATTAGAAACAAAATCAAGGTACTCATCCATACTTCGTGTTCCAAATGTTGTCTATTTGATTGGTGGTTCATCAATATCGGGTATTTTCTTAGATGGCATTTTACTTATCCCATTTTACCCTGTGCGTCCCGCGACAATTTCATCATACGTCCCAGACCAATGCTACCCGGACGGGACACACTCACCTATATATACATAATTAAATACCTACCTATATATAAGGCCCTGTAAGTTCGGCGCTGCCATTGTCTTTTTGGATTTGCTAGAAATTGGGAAAACAAATTCAAAATGATTTAACTTCTCTATGAAAAGTTATGAGATAATTGTGGGACATATCCCACAAGACCAGGACTCTGTTCACTCTCGGGACGTATCAAGTATAGTCGGTTACTATATTAATCAGAGGGGCACATAGGGAATATCGCTTCTACAATTTAATGCAATGAATGCATAATAGTACAAGGATCAAGCCTAAATACTACTAGCTTACTACTATCCTCATCCCTTCTATTCTGCCTATATTTCAAAACATAGTGTCCAAGTTCCGAAACTTTCAGCCAACAGTTGGTGTCGTTCAACAGCTACAGTATCATAGTCTTCACACTCACCTCATGAAATCCCAGGAATCCATGAAACTTAGCTAGCACAGTACACACCCAGCATTTGTATCGCAGCCCATTTCTACCCCACATGGACAGCATGTATCGTATATCATTCATTGACATGGATCATTCTCCCAAGCATTCATCCATCAATGAGTAAAATTCAATTGACTCCAATTAAAGATGATCTTTCCGTTTAACAGCTGCGATATTGTACTCACTTCACGAATGTCCAGGAATCCACGGAACTCACTAAGCACAGTACGCACCCACCACGTGTATTGCAGCCTATTTCATCCCTCAAAGTATTCATTTATCAATGAGAAAATCCCCTTGACTCAAATTAAAGTTGATATTTTCGTTTAACTGCTGCTGCATCATAGTCCTTACCTCACGAATGTCCTGGACTCGGTAAGTTTATCGTAGCCTACTTCGTCTCCACATGGACAGTAATCTCGACATGGACCATTCTCTCGAGTATTCATTCATTCAAAGTTTATATATTTATTACATTTGAACTTATAACATTAATCTTCCACGTACTAGTTGATTTATCAGATTCATCTCTCAGGCTCTGATTTTGCTAATGGATAAGATTTTCTTCGGGACTTTCTTCTTTGGATTATACCCTGAACGATACAGAAATTAACCCTTTTACCATGTGAGTGAACACCTACGTCTACTGTGTTCAAATTGTCTTTACATTAGATCTGGTTTATTCCAAAACATTCCAATACATAATCGTATCGAATTTATAGACATTTCGGACGACGCTCTATAGCCTTGTTTTCCGCATAACACGCACCACGTGCAATTGGTGTAGTTTTCCTGCCTATAGAGTGTTTGTAACATTAAAAGTTGAGCTCTGAATTAATTTCCTTGTTTTTATATGTTTAAACTGTGATGATGATTCGGTTCTTGAATGTTTGGAGCAACTGCCAAGTTGGGTGACAAAAAAAGGGACGTGAAGTTTAGTGTAATACTTCGTCTACTGTACAAGGCTGCATGTCTTGAATGAAATGACGTCACATTCAAAACTGATTGCTGGCTATTATTGCCAACAAAGGGTTTAAACGGATGAAAGGTGTATAATTTGGCGGATAATCCGTGGGAGAAGGTTACCCATTGATTAGATAACACCGGGGTTTCGCAAGTAAGGGACAACAGCCATCGAGGAAATTTTTTGTTGATAATCACCCAACTGTCAAAGAAGACGAGCGAAACATCTTGTGAAGAAAGGGGCGAAAAAAAAGGAAAATCCCGCTTCGGCGAGTCCCAGCGGAGCGAGTTCGATCTATCAAAAGGTGAAAACCTGTTCCTAGACAATGTCTGGAGCGAGTGTCGGGTGGCATAGATCAATTGGCATTCATTAGACGCGGGCTCCCTGCCGGGACGAAGAAAGGCTGTCAATGAGCTGCGACCCGGGCCATCCGCCGAGGAAAAAGTGACGGATCTGAAACGCGGGTTCCAACTCCCTTTAGTTAACTAACCTCTAGTTAGCAGCAGTAGTCAGTGGATAGGCGGTGATTATGAAAATGACTGCGGTTGGTAATTGCACGTTATTAAATCTGGTATTGATGCAGTTTGACTATCAGCAAATCGCTCCCTGTTCGATGGACTTCTTGTGAATCCAATCCAGGGTTGGAAAATACAGGTTTGATTTTTTAGGATTCTGGTGACTGAAATCACAAGAAATTCGCGAAGTCACTGAGCGCTACAATGCTAATACACACGTTGCTAGTTCTGAAAAACTAACCTGCAGATTCCTCGTCTAAGTAACCATTTCGTTACTGTCTATCGTTGATAATTACTTAGCTTCACCTTCCAGTCGAGCTCTCTTAATTTGCAGTACAGGTTCTATCAGTATCTCGGAAATCTGTATTGTTCTGAAGCGCCTTTGGTCTCCCTGACAACTAAAATTAAGAGGAAATGCTCGACGATGTGGAATAGCTAATTAGATTGCTTTCTCGTTTCCGCTCCAAAAGTTATTAAGCAAGGATATTGACAATCAAGTTACTGGCCATTTTAACCTACAACCTTACCCAAACCTTCTCAGCAAACACAAGACTCCATTTGACACAAAGAAAATTAGTATTGCATTATGACAATGAGCTAACCAACATTTTAGGAGGTTGGTTATTCCATCAATGCTTACTAACTCTAAAAACTGTGAGATTTTAGGGTAAACCACCAAGATACCAAAATGTTGATTCGTACTTATCCTGTTCGCAATACGATAAGTATTGAATGAATCGAATCCGGGTGTGTCGATTTTTATGAAAATATTCATATATTAGTTGTTGTGAACGTGATAATAAAATATTGCACTATACCTTTTTCTTCTTTTCTCCTAATCTTTGAGTTCATGTAGGCTTGAGGCTGTTAGGTGTCAAAACGCTGGTCTTCACCGGCGTTTCAAGCTGACTTTGTCTACTCTTCGCCGATCACTATGATCAATGTCCAAAATCAATCACTCTCAGAAATCAACACATAGTTGGATTAGAAAAGCTGGACAGTGAAAATGAATGATCTAGTTTCTCCCTATGCAAGGTTTGGCGTGATCCCAAAATTGAAAATAGCACCCTTAATCGATAATTTAAGTTGAATGTATGTATCAGAATTTGCAGAATCGAACAACAACGATCAATGTTTTATCAATTTAACAATAATTATAAATAATAAGTATAAATTTCGACGTCGATATATTATACCCTTACTCATGTTTTCATGTAGGAAAGCTGCTTGGATCTCCTTTCCTGTAATTAATTTTCTTATGTTCTTGTCAAAGTTGTTCAAAATCTCTATGGTTCTACTTTTGGCAGCTGTCTGTGTAGCATTCCATCTTTCGTAAATTATCCTATTTCAGCTCGTTCGATTTCAGCTTTTTTCACCAACGGCATTTGCGTTTAGTGGAAGAATGCGTACTCAGCATTTAGGGTCTCAGTATCCAACAGTTTCCCAGGCAATGTTCCTGCGCGGTTTTTCTCCCGCATCCCAAGTTAGATGTATTCCGTAACCGTTGGAAACTGAGAGGGGAAAAGCTGTTAGGGAACCAAATATACAAGGGCTGCGTCTCTCCTCACCTGAGAGGTAAAAGTCAGGAAGGGCAGGCGAACTCGAGGCCGCGAGTAAATATTTGGCCAGGCGGAAATACTGTCGATTCTCAAAGGGAAAGACCGACTTTGCTCCCTTAAAACGAGTTTGGTGGAGAATAAACCCGCCCATACTTTTCGAATTAACTTCTGAGAGTATGCTTTGGTAATTCAAAATTCAAACTTTTGCCATGGAATGGTTACCAGAGTTATTTGTCTCAGTGCCATTACCACGGTTGAAATCGATTTTTTACTCAAACGTGATCATTATTGGCAATTGCAGATTAATAACATGAGAAGTTGGTTTCGAGTTGTATAGAATGGATTTGCTGATAAATCATATTCAGGAAGGCCCAGTAGACAGGTGGAATGGTGGCTAAGGTTGTTGTTTCTGCAAACCATTCAAGATCTCGGCCAAACCCTGGCCAGCCGGCATAGAAATCTTTAACTATTTTTATGAATGACCGTAACAAATGCAGTTTTTTCCAAGATCTCTGTCATCCTTGTCTGCCGCGCAGGCTGGCGATTCGTAATCCAAAACAACTCGAGGATTCACCGCAAATTCAAGCGTATTCAGATTAAATTTCATTGGTAAATTCTGAATTCAAGCTTGCGTTTCTCTACAAAATCGCAACAGAATCTGATAAAATTTGATATTGATGTTCATAACATCGAAGGAAGAAAATAGGTGGCATACGTCGTTGCAGGTTTATTTATTTATTGACTTTTTCTTGATTGTTATTAAATTCATATTTGTTCCTATATTTATTTTATACAGGCCCAGGCCTGTCTGTACTCATTAGTTGCTTATTCTTCGATAATTTATTAAAATATGTTTAATTTTTATCGAATTTAAAAGCTAATCGGTTTTTTTATCCGATGTTCGTTGACATTTTATGATTCAGAAAGAGAAGATTAGTGTGACTTTCAGTTTGGTCTCATTAATGGATCATGCAATGCACATATGCACTACCCAATGATTCGGTCTCAAATTTTTATTATAAAGCAGCATTTTAATAGAATATTATAGTTACAGAGAGTAAACTTACTTATTATGTCAATATCGTCTGCGGCTTGTTTTATCGAGTCGGAAAGCTTTGGACATTCATAAATTCACAATCCGCAAACATGAAGGTTACGGACGGCTTTCGATTGATTTCTAGAATGTTAGTTTTTTTCTACGTTTTTGATTGATTTGATTATTCCCATGACAATTTTCAGTCTTCGATTTCAATTATCCAAGCCACACATCTAGAGTACACACGGCCTCGAATCAATTTGAATAGCTTGATGGACGTTTTAGGACGCTGAAACCCTCTTCCAATCAAGCGGAAGCCTTACTTATCCAAATCGATTCACTCTCCGTTAATTGAACGCGGCGAAAAGAGACGAAGCGCCGACGAATTTTTCAAAAAAGTTTTAATATTCTCGATTGATTTCACTCGTACTTCCCCCAAGTTGGCCAACAAGCTGCGGTCGTTACTCGCACACAAAAATTGATACTTGCGGTCTGCGCCAACATTACAATTATTCAATGCGAACATTTCGTGATAAGATCAAATTGAAATTTTAACTGTATTTAATGCGTTCAATTGCACGGAGCTAGTTAAATCTAGCATATTGAAAAGAGATGTTTACTCTAATAAAGTAAACCTATATATAAATACACTGGTGAAAAGCTTTTCAGGTACACCACTAAATTTGGTTTTCCAGATTTCTAAGTTTCTGTTGATTATTTTTGCAAGCTGAGTAGTAGATGGGTGTCAGGAGATGAAATATATACGTATAATTATATATATATGAAGTTTCTAGCACAATTCTACGGACAGTTATCGTCTGGAATGACACATACATATATACATACATACATACATACATACATAAAAAAAAGTCCAGTCATGCAGCATGACCCTATGAGCGAATTTTTGAAGATGTTTCATGCAAATATTACCGATTTTTACAACTAGCGAACGGCATTATTTCGATTTTTGACTGATTTTTCAACTTTGAAATTTTTGAAAACTTGATACATATTCTTATAGGAAATTTTACGCTGATTCCGAATATACCACATGTTAGTATGCTGAAAAAATTATTTCGCACAATAAATCGCAAAAAACAGGCTATTTTGAAAATTTTTGAAAATTTCAACCCGAAGATGTAATCCGATCATGCTGGCCAACGAACTTGAACTTTCGTTTTGTGTCCTGAACATTTTAAAATTTGTTTGAAGTTTCTAGCACAATTCTACGGACAGTTATCGTCTGGAATGACACATACATACATACATACATATATATATATATATATATATATATATATATATATATATATATATACTTGTAATTTTGCATTTACGATTCTTTTCTCGCAACTATCAAGAGAATACGTTATGATTGGATGGTTTGTGGAAGATGGGGGATCGCTTGATACTTCTTTTTAATTCGAAGCTTTAATTTCAACTTGGATAGAAAAACTTTTTCGACGATTTTTATCCTTTTCCTCTTTGCCTCTTGTTCTTTCTTAAAAAAAAAAAAATAAAATAAAATAAAAAGTTTATAGGGTAAAAAAGAAAGGAAGGAGTGGGGAGGAAATCTGTAAGGCTTTGGGAAACAGCGGGAATCGTAAAGTTGGGAAGAGGATGGGAAGTGGGATGGAGACGGGGACTAGTTGAGTTTTAATCTTCTTGCAGGTACAAAGGAAGGTAGAAAGTGGAGTCTCCTTTAATCCTTGAAATGAGAACCCCCCTCTCCTTCCCCACCACCACCGCTACTACCACCCCTCTTCACCTCCCCTCTCTCTACCACCTCTCGATTTCCTACCACATCTTTTTCGGCGGCTTTTTTTTTTTCTTATTTTCTTTTCCGATCATGTTTTTTTTCCCCCCCTGAGGCGGAAACTTGGGAGGCGAATTAAATCCGTGAACTTCGGGTGCGCAACTTCGGTTCTTTATTCTTTGATTCCTTCGATTCTGAGTGATTTGTCCCTGTTCCCGCGGTGAACAATTTGATCTCGCCATCTAACACTTAATTTCCTGAGATGGCATGCTTTCCGAAAATCGTTGGACTCATGTGAAATTAATTCAGCGTTGAGTATTACCCACTTTAAAAATGTTACTTATCGCTTTCTAGTTTAAGTTTTAAACGAGCTGATCTTACCCAGTTTTTGGTAAATAACCCCATAGCCCTCAGTTTTTGGTAATAAGACCTGCACCACGACACTTGCCACCACGTCGTAACTGGGAGAGTGTCGAATGAGCTATTCCCCATTATTTCAAGTGGTGGTAGAGAAGAGAATCCCTGAAAGCTGTATGTAATGCACTGGTAAGAGTAAACCGAGCTACCACTTTCTTGATATTGATGTCGAATTTTACGATGGGGGCCCAGCCCATTGATTCTGATCGTGGTTGAATTAGGTGCTGGAATTTATTCCTCGGTAATTCATCCCACAAAGTTTTTGCAGGACGTCCCAGAAGGATTATAGTGCGCGAGGATCTGCAGAAGGAAACTCTCGTTATATAACTACTTACATTGATCAATTAGGACTCCTTATGTTTCTATTTCACCCCTCTCCACATTCAGTTGATTCTAGGCGCCTCTTCCTACTATCTTTTCGTGATTTATAATCCAAAACTCGGCTTTGCGCACCTCGCAACGGGCTCGCCCCTTGATCCCGGTGGGGCGACCCAGCCCCTCTTGCGCTTTCACCTTGAGCCTCTGCTAAACATTGGAGGAACGTTGAACGCACTCCATTAGCAATGTCAGCTTCATAGGTTGAATAGCAAAGAACTTAGCTCCGAATCTCACTCGGGTGCTCTATAATTCATGATTCGTTTTTAGACGTCCCAAGGGTTCTCCTTTTCAGCTTCATAGGTTGAAAGGCAAAGAAATGAGATCGGCCGCTACTTCAGTCTCAAATAGCAAAGTGCTTGGCTCCAGTGCTCACCCAGCTGATCTAGGGAGCATTAGACTTAACGATTCGTTTCTAGATGTTCCAAGGGGCCTCCATTCCAAATTTAAGTTCCATAGGTTGAATAGCAAAGAACTTAGTTCCTGATCTCACTCAGCTGTTCTGGGGAAGGGGCTCTAAGCGTCATTAAATCCGTCGCTACTTTAGTCTCGTTTTTTCTTGACATTATTTTGAGACATTTTTTTACTTTTAGGTCCCGGTAAAAGCGTGTTCTACGCTAATTTATATGTTTAGGCCATCGTTGTTATTTTTTCAAAGCATGGTATTTCCTGACGATTCAGTTGGCACTTCCTGACTATAGGCGTTGACAATCCATCTTGTTTTAAATGTCTATATTATTATTCCCCATTGCCAATGCATCTATTTACAACATAGTATTAAGTTCTTCTCAAGTTAGTCTATTTCTGTAAATACCTTGACAAAAAAGTTGAGAAAGGTGCTTTTTTTTTAAATGTTATACTGGTATCTATTTCGTTTCTGCGGGGCGCACAACTCAGGAATTATGGGGGAACAACGTGAAAATAGTGGGCATATTTTTAAGGGACTATTTTGTACGGCTTCTATTTTGACGTTTCTTCATTTGGACAGTTCGAATTATTACCAGACTTTATAAAAAACCTTTCTGTCCTTAAATTACTTTTTTATTATCGCCAAAGTTTCTCCCCTGATACTGGGGCTTCTTCGGAGAGATTAAAATTGAATTCATAATATCAAATTTAACATTGTAAAATATCAATTTGTTCCTGGAGATCAATAAAAAACTAATTGAAGGATCGAAGAGGCTTTTTTTTTCTTTTTTTTTTTTTTTTTTTGACACTCCAGGATGTCCTCACTCAAGTTTTAATCTTTCCTACATGAAATCCCATTTCTCGGCCTTATCTCCTGATCTACAATGAGATGAAAAGTGACTCATAATTGAGGCGAATAAATTTAGAATTTCTTAACTCAAAGTACAGTCCACAAACTTTTCAACCTACTCAATATCTTGTGGTGAAAAGTTTCGCACAAAGCCACATTACCTACCTATTCAAACCCCATTCAATCCGTTCAAACAGTCCGTTAAACGATTATATTATCTGTGAGTATCATATTTCGTGGCTAAACCCAGCCGTCGCAGGATCAATATTGAGGCTCTAGGTCTTACAGCGACTTCTTTTATGAATACATCACACGATTTCATTGTCATCTACCGCATCTCCCTCTCTCCTTAGGCAACCCTTCAGAAAAATCTCCTTCCATTGCAAAATCATAATCCGTCAAACCGGTCTCTCATAACAACCCCTCCTTTTCATCGGGTATTCCCAATATTTTATAATCGCATGTAAATCCGCCTCTGTTTGAAAAAGAGAAAAAATACACACACCCCGCCGATTCTGAAAAATAAGGGTCCGAATGGGGGTAGTGAGTATAGAGGGGGGGTTATTGTCCGCCGTAAATATGTTGAGGAATGGACAATAAAGCGGAGATTCCCATTCTTAGCTTGAAAAGAAGCTTTTCTGAAGTGGCTCTGTCCGTTTGTTGCGAACGGCCGAGTCAAACTCATGTTTGTTTATCCAAAACACTTGAAGTCTTCTTTGGCTGTTCCCCTTTGGTTACGTGTTGATATCTTTTGAAGGTGAGGACTTTCAAGCTGCTTGATTTGACGGTTCTTATAAGAAAATATGTACGTACAAATATATTTATTTATATTCTACGCAACTTCTTTTAAATCCGGTTGGTCCGAACGATTTCGCTTTGAACGAGTTTCCTATAAGATATATTCTGCGGTAACGAGTAACAACCTGATATGCTTGAAATTCGGTAGTAATCATTACCCACCACGGGTTACTAGTACATATTGAGTTGGGAGTTATCATGAGTGATGAGTGGGAGATATCCGGCATGCAAAATAGAATCAATTCTAGCAATCAATCTATCAAATCGTTCATTCAAGTAAAAACCCAATGGACATTACTAAGTGGAATTAATGCAGATTTGCAAATTTGCAAACAAATAAAATGATTATACTTCATTACAGTTCATATGTTGGTATATCATTTTCATAGGAATATTTCCAAAATAATAGCATTGCAACGAATCGCTGAATAAAACCTATACATAATTTCTTTTAAAATAGTTCAGATTGAAAATTTCAATAGTATGCTATGTTCACTTTAGTCCTCTTTCTTCTTCCACTACTTTTCAAACAAGACAACTATTACATTTCGATCAAGACAGCAAGCACAATCATGTTAAGTAACTATTCATGTAAACATGTGGGTTGTGTGGCGTAATAATACTAATCAAGAGCTATCAACGTACGAATTGAAATTTGAGTCTTAATTGATTATATTGAAATTGCCAAAGACAATGGAAATCATACAGATGAAGAAGACGGGATTCCACATTACCAGGGGACTAAAAAACTGAAAGGGAGAGATAACAATTATTATACGGTTAGGTCATCATTTTTAACAAAAAATAACAGTTATTGTTTGATAATAACCTTACCGTCGAGATCATTCTTCACTTCCATTTTCTTCTTTGATTTTGGGCTAACCGAAAAATAATTTACCCAGTTGAGTTTTGGATACCTTTCACATACCACACATTTCTGAATATAACATATGAATTTTAAAATTCGTGGTTTTACTCAATGCCGACAGGCGCAAGGCATTATCTGTTTTCTTAATACCCAATTCCGATCGACAGATATCCATAAAATTTCACCTTTTCTGAAACTTCTCGTTGCTATAAGTCCATATATAAGTCAGTATATTAAATAATTTCAAGTATACCTAAAACGGAATAAAGTGATTAAGTAAATCGATTCGATGAAAACATGGTGTAAAACTTCTCGCAGTCCACACATTCATATTCATGCAGCGTACATACATCATTCACACGGGGAGTTATCACACACATCCTCCTCAAATCCTGTATATTACAGTAGTCACGGAGTTATTTTGTCCTACCTCCGACCTCTCTGGGTCTTTTTTCACTAACCCCCCCATTCTTCGCCCAAACCGACTGTTCCCCAATATTTTCACTGTCATTTCCCAACCCGCTTACTCGCACGGGCCCCCTGCACTCGCTATGGAAATGAACTTCCCTTCCTAGCAGAAAACGCAACGCGCTTTTCCTCAAACTTCGTTGGGTTTTGCATATTGTCAATACGGAAGCTGTCGAGTTTGTCAAAGGGCTGTCGACTTCGGGAGGGCCGGTTCTGTCAACTTCAAACTCCGCTCGCTAATGTTTGTCAAGTTTCAGCAAATCTTTGGAGCGGCCAAACATTGATTTTACGAGTGAAGTTGAGGTTTTATCTCGAAACCCCCCCCCCCCCCTCTCCATAACCCCCCTCCCCATCTAACAAAATATGTCCTGCAGCATGGTCATATGAGCGAATTTTCGTAAAATTATCGTATTATATTACGTATCGTACTATTTATGCTATTAATTCAATGACTAACAACATATTCTTAAAATGATAATTTTAATAAAATAATAATCTGCTATTCAAAAAAAGGTTTTGG
Source organism: Adelphocoris suturalis (assembly GCA_030762985.1). Classification (NCBI taxonomy): domain Eukaryota; kingdom Metazoa; phylum Arthropoda; class Insecta; order Hemiptera; family Miridae; genus Adelphocoris; species Adelphocoris suturalis. The sequence goes on from CM061043.1 coordinate 118,798,077, forward strand.
ATTTTCAGACTTTTTGCAGATTTTATTTATTTATTTTAGCACATATTAATGAAATTCAAGTTTGTTTTTCTGCATAGCTTTTTGTGTACATTTTTTAATGTTCTGGTTGATTGTTGGTAAGCTTAATTTGAGAAATATTCTATTAGAAAATATTAACGTAAAAATTTCTTCAGTACTTTTTTGCCACTGTGAGTGATTTTTACTGCACATTTTTTGAAATGTGACCAATTTATTGTGCTCAAAAAGTGCTGCCCAACAAGCTCATCCTTTCTTTTAGGGAGTGTGACTTTGTGCGTCTGTGCGTGCGCGTGTGTGTGTGTGAGGAAGTGTTAAACACCGGGGGAATCGTTTCTGAATGTCTCAAAACGGATTGCTATGAACAAAATTTTGAACGAGAAAAATTGTATCAACATTTTTGGAGCCATTGCAATACAAATAAATATTCGCTAAATCCGAGAAAACTGAAAGTTACACAAATCTTTAATTGATAGTTGAATGCTCTTGTAGACAGAACAAATAAACAAATTGTTATTATCATAGGCATAATTGCTTCGGAGTAATTTATTAACTAAAATCGTAATTAAGGTTTTTTGTGTTTTTAATGATGACTAATAATCATCATCATTACCATATTTATTCAATACTTAATTTTGTAAATGTACCTATTCTTTTGTATTTATTATGACATATTTTATCAAGATTTTCCATTTCTCGTTTTATCAAATGAATTAAGTAATTTGCAACACCATTATTTATTTTTTAATGCAATTCTTTTTGTTTTCTAGGTATGTACCGGAGCATCGTGTCTTGATTGTTCTAATAACATCAAACGTAAGTTTAGCTACACACCATAGAAATTAATATTCAAGTATTGAACCTGAAGGGCTTATGGTGTATAATCTTTACAATAGCGTTTTGCGTGGTTTGAAGTTTCTGAATATTTGTTCTATTTGCCCCACCTCATACAACTATGCCATACTTGAGCTATGAAGGGACCAGGCCACAGTAGACCGTCCTAAATATTTTAGCGATCAAGAAACTGTAAAAACCTTCAAAATAGAGAAAAAAATTCTCAATTTTATAGCCAGTGACTCGATATGGGTGTTAAATTTCAATTTTCACTCAACTAAATTATTGTCTGTACAACTATCATATTAGTGCATTAACCAGTTTTGATGATTAATTGTTCCCTCGAAATGTGGGTTTAAATCGGACGATTGTAGTTTTGTCAACATTAAGAATCAAAAAATTATAATCCATCTTAGTTCTAATAAAGCTGAATTCCTGGCTACTTTTTTCAATGAGATGGTCATAATCTTTGCTCCATTTCAACAAAAGCTGCATCATCATCATCATCAAACCGAAATACCTATCTCACCGTCAAGATCAATATCAAGGAGATCATTTACATAAACCAAAAAAAGAATAGGGCCCAGAACTGTCCCTTGCAGCGCTCCACAGTTTGATGTTTTTGGTAGATAACTCTCTCGCCCTCACTTGAACACTGTTAGCCAAGTAGGGCCCAAGAAGATCCTATGGCGAGCCCATAATTCCAGTTTTTTCCATGAAGCAACATTGTACAGTGGTGTAAAGAATTAAAAGCCTTACGCACATAGAGAAAAATACCCAGCACGAAAAATCCATCACTACATTTCTCTACTATTAGTTTGTCAGCATGGTTGATCGTAACACCACAACGTAACCTAGCAGCGCATCTAGATGAGTCTCGCATCTCCTGACTGCAATATGTTCATATGTTATGGTCTGACTTGGACGGAAAGGCTTTACAGCCTAAACTAGATATATGGAGAAAATATACGTTGGAGGTTACGCTGATGGGTCGGGTCACAGTGGAATCGGATCTCCTATGAATTGGGAGATAAGTTCTTGACAATACGTTTTTTCCTATTTGCCACTATATCTCTGTATTATAACTCTACGAGAGGATCTCAGCGAATCGAGAAAACAGGAAAACTTAACTTAAGAAGAGTGGCTATAGGACTATAGGTAATGTGGTAATAGGACAAGTTACGTTCAAGATTTGCGTACAAAGGTTTTTCCTATAACGAGCTAGGGGAGGCAACAGTGGAGTTGGTCGTGAAGTTGACATTTACATAGGTGATTTGCTATGTGGGAATTGGTGATATAGGAATAGGGCTAAGAGCACAAAAGACCTTCCTGGGCCGAAAACGAAGCGCCACAACGTAACTGCAACGCATCTCGATCCGTTCCGCATCTCGATCCGTCCTGCATCTCCTACATGCAATATATTCAGCTGTGACGTTCTAACAGCGGAAGGAAATGTTCTATAGCATTCACTGTATGGAGGAAATATGCGATGGGCGCTATGCTGATGCGCCGGTTCACAGTGGAAACGGATCTCTTATGAATTGGGAGATACTTTCTAGAGAATACGTTTTTTCCTATCTCCTATCTGCCACCATCTGCCATCTGAGTTCATAACTCAACGGGAGGATCTCAACGGATTTGAGAAAACGGGAAAACTGAACTCAAGAGGAGTGGCTGGTAATAGAACAAGTTACCTTCAAGATTTGCGTGCAAAGTCAATGAACGGAAGTCGTTAGGGAAGGCAACGGTGGGGTTGGTTGTGAAGTTGACATTTGCATAGGTGATTTGCGATGTGGGAATAGGAGATATAGGAGTACAGCCAAGAGCCCTAATGACCGTCCCGCGGATGGAGGAGGAATCGCCGCTGATATGAGTGGCAAAAGAGGCCATTGTTAGGAGGAGTTGGATGGAAGGTAATAAATCAAATCCCGATGCACCGAAGGCGACAGGCGAAGCTCTACTATTGCATCACCTGTTCCGCCGCGGCCGCACTATGCCCTGCATTTTTCGCGATGTTCACCTACCCGTCCAACTTGTTGCACCCCGCTGTGCACATCGCTGTCCCTCAACGGTTTCCCTCCGCGAGCGCTTTATCCCCGCGGCTCGCCTATTATGCCCTTCTCCTATATAAACTCCGCCTGTTCTCACGGCACTATTGACGATAGTGCGAACCCTTTTCAGGACTTCCGCCACCTTGGGAGCGATCAATCAAGACGCTGTCAATTCTCATTAATAGAACCGGCTAGCGCTCGACACAATCCGATAGGACACTTTTAACGCCTTCACGCTCCCCGCATTACCATGACAGCCTAGTAGTAATTTGTAGAGAATCTTCAACGGCGGGTTCCCTACACAAACAGACACGTTTTGCGACACTTCCAACGTTCTGTCGGGGAAGCAAGCGATCTATTCATCCTCACCTCGACCGTTCTGTTCCAATTTGCTCTTTCTACTCAACTTCTAGGCTTTGTTAGGATGAGGACTAGGTGTGAGGAATATAGCAGCTACTCCATAAAATATCCGATGGGTGCAGAACACAAAACAAAAAACCTTTAGCGTACCAGAATTGTTGTATTAAAGTACAAAGCCGTTCACTCAAATTTTGAGCATCATCGGTACACTTAAACTAAAATCTATATATACATATATATATTTAACCGTCTTTTAATTATCCTTTCCACCTATGATTACTTGGCATACTACGATATGTCATTGAATAAAGTTTATAAAAGTAGTTCAACAACAAATAAAAATATCGGCTGAAAAAAATCATGAAAATGGTTGAAAAAATTATGTACGTACGAGTACGTAAGTAAAATACAAACCTGTGATATCCGACAGTTGGCATTTCGCAATTACATAAACGGGATCGTTTTTTTGTGAAACTTATTTTTGTCCGTACCCGCTCCGGACTGGTCGGGGTCAATGCTAGTAGGAACGTGTTTTTTTCGCAGTTTTTTCTTCCGATTGCCCTTTCTCTTCTTCGTTATCCATCCGCCTTCTTATGTAGGTACTCGAATATTAAAAAAAGAGGATTTATCGTTATGACAAGAGATGTTCCCATGGTTTGAAGAGTCAGTGACAGATTTTTCGAACCGGTATGTATTCTTTCGAGTTCGAAGTCCCCTTCGGCTCCGGAAATTTTTTTACTTAGATGGCCGTTATTGTGTTCCTAGAGTCGGGACCATGTTCGCACCCCTATTTCACCTACTTGCCTTTCTAGACAAGTGTCATCTCTCGAACGATACCTGCGGTATAAAATCATCTTTAAGGTTTCATAATGATTAATTACAGTTATATAAAATACATATTAATTAGATATATCTCATCTCTTTCCTAATCCATGATGACCAAATTTCGAAACCTCCCAAGCCGAGCGCTTCATATCTATGCAATAAATAATTCTACGTTCAACTTACGTACACCTTTTTGTTCAAGTATATATTAATAATGATGCTTTCCCAACCCCCGTTCTAAAAAAACATAATGGAATTGAGCAACGTTTCTTTCCCATTCGACCTACGCAGCTGACATTTGGAATTCTCCCTTTAAGGAACAAGTTAAATTCAATTACCTAGAACGTGTGGTACCACCCAGAAAAGCTCTGAATCTAACTTCATTCCTGTTCAACTCACGCTACAGACATTTTAAATGGAGCCTCTCTGGGACAAGTAGGATGTGGTAGACTTGGAGCCCATGGCAGGAAATATGACTCATATAAGTAATACACCTGGGGTATTTTTTAATGCACTGTTGTTTAAGTGGTAAATTAGAAAATTAATCGTCTGGCTGCCTTACAACTCCTTCTACATGGCCGTATAATTAATTATAGTCATTAAAATGTCGTCGAAAGTTACTCATAAAACGAACAGTAGGAAACAGGCTTAAATTTCTCTTTGGGTAAAAGTTTACAAAAAACGTCTGTAAGTTCTACAATTCCTGCTAATATCTTTCGGTTTTTGTCATTTTTGTAATTATTATCAGGTTATTATTAGTTTAGTACGATTTTTTCACTAGCCAGACTTCCAAAAATGCCTTGCGGAATTTGAAATGAACGCAACAAAAACTAGAATCTATCATGTGTTTTATGGGTGAATTTTAGAGGTTGGACACTCATGCGCAGGTCTACCGCAGTTTAGCAAGAATTTTAGTAATTATTTAGCACTTAAGAAAATCTGCGCCGGATTGATCAAATGTTCAAATAAATCAAATCTAAATAGCTCATTTTTTCTTTGAAAATTCGCTTAAACTGCCGACAAATACGTGAGTTAGATGGAAATGGTCGGTCAGTGAGCGAACTTTGACGGCCAACAACAGGTGCTAGCCACTGCCCCCACCACACTGGTCATGATGTTCGAGAAGTCGTCCACACCAAACCAACACCAAACGATGTTCGGCGACATCAGGATTGTTCCAGCGAACTCTGTCCGCCGAGCATGTTCGGTTGGTGGAGACGCGGTAATGATATAATAATGTTCCCGTACTAAAGGAATCACCTGTCCAATTATTTCACAAACCCATTGCAAATTCACCATATCACAAGCGTTGGAGAGTTGGACGAAAAATAAGCTCTCCGGTTTGATGGATTATTTCCATGTGAATACCTGTTCACAACCAAACAGAAGTTCCACGTAAAAAAAGGAAATCAACAGTCAACCCGCGGAGCCCGCTTGGACTTTTTTTTCTGGCTTTCAACAACTCATATTTACATCTCAAATGCATGCAAATTCGAGGAGAGTCCGTTTCACTTTAATGAAAAATCGCGCCAACGGGTTGAGATTTCCATGAAGCAGTCAAAGGTCAGTGTGCGGCGGAGGCGATGATTTCTTATGCATTCACATTCAATTTTTAAACCGTGCGGTTCCTGGTCGAAGGTTTTGTTCGTGACTGCCCTTGCACTCCATCATCCATCTCCCATCTTTTGATATCGCGAAATTCAAGATTTAGTCTGCAGTTCCTAACAGACACCAATTAATAGGGAGACCACATTTTTCCCATCGTGATTATCTCCAATTATTATCAGTCGTAAAAATCAAGTTTCATAAAATATCTCATTCTAGTTGTTAACTATGTTTTAAACAGAATTTATTGCCTAATTGCTATAATAGTTTCATTCTCCCATCTGTTACCATCGCGACAGTATTAACTTCTAATTTACTTTCCTACTTATTATTATACCTTGCTATAATTGGGTGTTTCTATTACAGTTCATCATGTGAGTATTTTCGAATTACCTATCATACAGACAGAAAAAGTTCCCATTGAAGAAACATTACACTAAAATGGTTTGGAAGTATTATGAAATTATGAATTATAGGAGGATATATCAAAAGTGATGTAAAGACAAAGCAATCAACAATCATATCATCATGTCACAGTGAAATGATCGTGTACCTAATTATAAATTAACACTCAGTTGAACTTTTATTTGTTGAGCTACAACATAGAACAATAATTGGTATAACAATGTGATATAAATAGTATTTTAGGGATCAGTCCATGATTTTAGTTATACCCGTGGTACGATTACGTTAGTTCAACATTTTAATATAAATCAGTCCATAACCGAAGAAGTTTCAGACCTATAGCAGAAGCGATTTCATGTTATCGCAATATTTTCTCTTTAGAGATGTCAGCATACCTGTAAACGTCCTTCCGTAGGGGAACTCATGATTTCAAAGATTTCAGAACGGCCTCAGATAGATCACAGCTCATCCAAAGTAACCTCCTTTATAGATTTCAAGGTTTCTTCGTCAAAGAGGTAGTCACACAAATCATAGTTGAGATGATTTCATACAGATTCATTCACTCAGATTCACATTATAGTTGAGATCATGATTTCATACATATCGTTACGGTATGGCTTCAGATAGATCACAACTCATTCAAAGCAACCTCCTATATATAGACGTCAAGCCTTCCTTGTAAAAGAGGTGTTCATTCACATCATAGTTAAGATCGTGATTTCAAACAGATCGTTATGGTATGGCCTCAGATAGATCACAGCTCAACCAAAGCAACATCCTTTTAGATCTCGAAGTTTCCACGTAAAAGAGGTAGTCATTGACATAAATGCCCACTCATTTAGTAGATATCACGATTTCCTACAGAAGCGTGGTATGTTCTCAGATTGATTACAGGTCAACCGATATACCCACCTATAGATGTCATGGCTTCCTCGTAAAAGAGGTAGTCATTCACATCAGGTACCATCATAGTAACTGTCATGGTTTCATACAGAGAATCGCGGTTTGGTCTCAGATAGATCCCAGAACCAAAGCAAGCTTATAATACAGGTTACGTGGCACTATCACGAAAGATTTGGACGTTCACATAATGGTACCATCATAGCAGGTATCATGATTTCATACAAATCAGAGCTTCATGATCTCAGATAGAAAACAGCTCATGGAACGGACTGATGAACCATGAAACGCGTTTGAATAAATTATTCGTATATTTTCATTTCCGAATTTATACTGTTTTACTTTACTAGATGCGAACTCAAATACTCACAGTTAGATTGATTGAGACGCAAAAATATCAGTAATTCTCCGCAGCCACTATTGTCTTCTGATAATTGTCTTCAAAGATTCGTTGTAATCACATTGTCAGAAAAGTTTGATTGCTTCATTATATAAGTTTTGTACAGTTCGGTTGTACTCATTGTATTCTGAATTGAAATATGTATCTCTCCATGTAGATTATGAACTTCCCCAGTACGGGTACTCAAATGAAGTGGTTCGTAATAATCCCCGTAACAAAAAACGGCCTTTCAAAATTACTGACCGGTAAAGACATCTCAAGAGGGGTCAAGTCCCATGCTTCACACTCAATTTACCTTTTTCTCTTTTCCATCATCTCCCCTATAATTTTTCGGGGGTCAGCAACGCGACCTTGGATCGCCCTTGAACCCCCTTGAATCATTTGTATCTAATAACGTCAAACATTTCACACTCCGGAGGGACAACACACCTGCCCGCTCTGCCCCCTTTTCGCGTAGTCCTGCGTTCGGAGGACCAAAAGTTGTTCCCATCAAGTGGTCTCCTGAAGCTGTCATCTTCATCTCATATCCTTCTCAAGTTACTCCGCGGGATCTATTTTTAATCCCTTTCTGGTCGCCTGGCAGATGGACGTTCCCTAACGGACGTAATGATTTTCACGCTTTCGTGGAGGTTGACAGGCGTTCACGGCTCTTAATTTAATACATTCATGCACTACATGAAGAATTGCAACCTGCTGTGAGTAACTGTACAGTTAATTGAAAACCCGGGGATTACGATTAACATAACCGTTCAATTTCATGCTATCCAGCCATGAATTTTGTGGTATTACAACAAAGAGCTCCTGGAACCGATGTAATATATGAAATCGTTAGGATTTTGAAACCCCTATTAAACACTGATAGAAAATGCAACATAAATTTCGAGAGAAGGAAACTTGAGTTGTTCTAAAAGTCGGATTTGTAGCAAAAAAAGAACCACAACGGAGTCAACCAATCGCTAACGTTTGATATAAGCGTCGCGTCGATTGACACAGTGAAAGACAAACCGCCTACGTTTACCCTTCGGTTTTAGCAATCTGCTTGCAATCTTTGCGTAAATCACTAAGTATTTTGTATTTATGTATAGAAACTACATGCAGATATATATGTTCTTCCTTGGTTTTCATTTCTGCATCTTTCGTTCTCGTCCCTAAATGCTTACTGGTGAGACAGCAAGCACCCAGATGGTACGTAGAGAGTACTGTTGTATTTACCTAAACATTCAATATCTCCTGGCTTCAATACATTTTGTAGGATGTGTTGTCTATCATAAGATGCAAGCGAAGTGGGCATCCAAGTTAGCAACTAAATTTATACTAGATTAGTACCAGAAAACGAACAAAACGGATTCAACGAATCGCAAATGTCTATTGTAAGCGACAATTCACTCAGTGAAGGGCACAAGCGCCTACGTTAATTCTTGGATTTTAGGAGTCTGCATGCAAAGTTTTATTCCCTTTTCTGCTAAGCAGAAATTAATTTTCTGCTATGCATCTTTAATGGTTTGCGAATTATTAGATAAATGAATTACAAAAACCGTAATTTTTATGTGCATTTTCAATTTTATTCGATGAAAGCTCATTCTGATGTTCTTCATATGTTGTTAACTCATAATCAGCGTCAAATTCCCTATAACAATTTATCAAGAACAGAATTTTATCCACCCCGGCCTGATGCAACGTGCGTGCGGTGGGCAGATTTCTGGAATGAGGAACTTTCATATTTTCCAATTTCCCCTCAAGTAGCAATTTTCACCCCAAAAGATCGTTTGATTTTGCCGATAAACGGGTAGAAATTGTTGGAAAAAAAAAAATCACGCGTGACGTAGTAGTGCCATGGAGCGAGGGTTCCCCCCAGTCGGGCGGAGGCTGTGACATCGTTGGGCAAATTAGTTTCAAGAGCCGTTTTACTGGTCAGATACCTACCATATAGTACCTTTTTGGAAAGTTCTCGCTCAGATCTGTATAATGAGCAAATAAAAAATAACCAGGAAAATTCCCAGATCCAGGAGCAGAGGCCGAAAAAAGGTAGTAATTTCAGGAAAAAGTTTGAGATTAGATTTGAAAATTCACTCTGTTCTGAGTGAGAAAGTTGAAGTTGTTCTCCAATAATTCCTAAACCATACATCCTATTGACATTTTAATATAAAGCAATGTTTTAGAAAGGGGGGAGGGGGGACGATTCGATCCCAAAACTTTGAATTATTTCCTAAAATAAGCGAAATACAAACAATTGAAAAGCTCATTTTTGTTCAGTTTTCTCCTCGCCCCACCTGGACCTCTCCCCTTCAAAATCACCTAGTGGCGTTAATATTGGTTTGATTTCCACCAAAGCTCATTCCACTCAGGGTTGAATACTATCCAAAGTTCATATCGAGATTTAGCTTAGACCTTTCCCTATTGACTTACGGCAGAGCTAAATCAGACCAGTATTAAGGGTGCTAGGTGATTTTGAAGGGCAAAAGTTTAGACGGGGAAGAAAGGAGGACTCTCCTAAAATTAGCCCGATTCTCGACTATCCTTGATTCTCTTATTTCTGGGGATAATTAATAGTATTTGGGTCGAATTGCTTCGGTGTTTTATGCTCTACAAATTTGCTACCTATACAAATTTCTGTAGGATGTACGGTTTAGGAATTATTAGAGTACAAATTTAGATGGGCAAATGAAGCCATCTTAATTAGGCCGTTTTTTTCGTACTTACACCAATTTTAAGGTGGCAAACATCGACGTTTTCACTCGAAATTTAGAAATTTTCAAAATTTAACCCCATACCTTGTCGTGAAATTTTCTATTTTCGGCCTCGGTTTCTGGACTAAATTTCAATTGATGGAGGAGGGGTTAAAAAAATTGTTTTTGGTTTGTCGATCGCAAAGGTTTATTGTTGAAAATAATAAACCAAAATGACTGATATTCCCAGTGTCAACTAGGGATTTCTAGCTCGGCATTCGTTTCCTGAATGGCTCTCAGCTATAAGAACGTTGCGTGTCCAAACAAAGAGCGAGTAGAATTGTGGCCTCGGGGACCTATAACTTGCCGTTCCTTGTTAGTTTACTACCTTTACAACGGAACTCTCTCTTTTATTAATGCACGTTTAGAAACGGGCTAGAATTTATATTGTAGACATAAATAAAGGGGTTTTCGTTGGTCATTCCCTTATTACAGTTTCGATTGGTCGGCGCTCATGATTCATTTATACTGAAATGGTGCTATTATTGTTACTCTAACCGTTAAAAAAGTTTCTTGTCAAAAAGTCTTTGCCAATGCTTGTTTGAGTCTTTCCCCATGCAGCATGATCGTATGGACGAATTTCTGTAAATTATTGTATTGACTTTGAGTGAAAAGACATTGTTAACTACCAGTTTTATGGCAAAAAATCGTTCTAAATAATATTCTGCGATTCAAATAAGATTTTGGATTTTTAGCTTATTTTGCAGTTTTTATCAATTTTTCGGCGTATATTAATTAAATTTAAGCACATTTTTCAATATAAATTTGTTCATACATTTTTAATGTTCTAACTCATCGTTGATAAACTTCTTTAGCAGAAAATTCTGCTGAAAAATTAATTTGATGATTTTTAGTTGTTTTTAGCAATTTTTAAATGATTTTTTAGCGAATTTTCGTAGAAATTGAAGCTGTTGCAATGGCTCCAAAAAGGTTAGAATAACAATTCTTGATCATTTTCTTCATTGGAATCCGTTTTGTGAATCCTGATTGATTCCTAAGGAGAGTTATCGTCTGGTAGGATATACGCCAATACAGAAATAATAAACATCTGTGTAATAATTTGTAGCGTTTCCTATTTGGATTACGACGGCTCATTATTGAATATATAAATTTCTTCCGTAGATCCTTCGCATTACTTACCCTCGTTATACGGATATTTGAATAATGCTGTCATGTTTGAGTTAATGGTTCTGTGATTCTCGTTTACCTTCTAATTATGGTAGACGCACCAGTAGTAGGCACTTTAACAAAAATAATCACGTTTTTTGTGTGTTACGATGTTATTTTTTATACTATTTTATTTCCAATGCTTGTTCAACATTTACTAACTCCTCCCAAAGCTAATTACATTTAAATTGCCTAAATAATAGACGATTATGATTTTTTAAATTTAAAAAAACCGGACGCAAGTTTTTTCACCAGTAGAAGGCATTGAAACTCCAGTAATAGGCTGGGAAATGTGCCAGTAGTAGGCATTGAAATTCCAGTAGTAGGCAGGGAAATAAACCAGTAGTAGGCAGTTGAATCTCAATGAACGAATTTTATTAATTACATATCCTCTAATCGAAAATGTAACGAAAATACATCAAGCCCTGAAACATCATAGTTTACCACATTTCTCAGCCCTCATATTGAATTATTCTTTTAAAAAAATGCTATACATAGGCCATGATACCGTAATACAAAATACAAATTTAAAAAATGCAAAATATAAAATGGAGTTTTACTAGGTATTGACTGAAAACAAACTTCAGTCTATTACAAAAGGACAAAGTATCACATTGGTACTTCAGCATCAGTAGTAAACGTTCAGCATCCTAACATGTGGAGTTCTGAGATAAAAAGTCTATTCCAGTAGTAGGCACCTTCGGGATCCAGAAGTAGGCACCCCCTGCCAACTATTGGAACAACTCATTTTCTGAAAAAAACCTCAGATACTGTCGTATTCCAAATTAATAACTGATGAAAACTATGTTGCTAACAAAAAGAGAAGGTATTTCCAGTAGTAGGCAGAAGTGCCCCAGTAGTAGGCACCTTATTTTAGCCGAAATTAAAACTTCTAGAGGTACAGGAACATTCTATATCTTCTCGAGGGTACATAAAAGATAACAAGAAACAAAAAAACAGATCCAAAATTGCCTCAAATTGGGGCTAAAATACCAAAAACCAAACCTACCTCCTTAGCAGATTTGTTAAGGCAGACAACCTTATGGAGATTGTTTTGTTAACAGGTGACATAATGTAACCAAGGCTGCCTCGATCATCTAGATGATTCTAGAAGAAATACAGCACATGCTAACCTTTAAAACGGTGCCAAATTAAAATATTTTAGTGGTTCCGATAACTTATTTTAAGGAGTTGAAGTCACAAGTGCCTACTACTGGAGCAGTGCCTACTACTGGTGCATCTACCCTATGACCGTTCTGTTAATCCCAACAGACACCACAGATCATTTCTACTATTAGAGTACGTTGAGTTTCTTTATTATATTCATTGAGTTTTTTTCTTTTTTTTCCTACATGTTGTCATTGATACTAGGTATTACCAACTGCTAAAAAAGTGAATAAGGATTTGTAACGTACCTACAGGGTTTTTCATGAGCAGAGTTTTTGCTTGTAGCTTCCTGGTTGTCTTTTCCAAGTCTTCACGACTCGAATGCTCCCCTATTCGACAAAAAGGCTGCACCTTGTGTCAACGTCTGTCAACTTGTCAAACTAAATGGGTCCCAAGTCGAGCCCGCGGGACCCCCCAAAGTTTCTCCTCTAGATCACCCACTGTCACCCTCCATGTCCCAAAGCTCCCCGTAAGTATCGGTAAAGAACACAAAAAAGAAACGTGTTGAGAATCGTTTTTTAAAAGACGTGAGAAAGGGGGGGAGGGGGAGCCTGTTTTCGGTTCTTCTTTTCATCCGGATGTATCGCTTTTTGTGCACAGCGCACCGCGCGCATTTCCGTAAAGACCGAGTAATGGAGACATTAATTTGCATGTCGTACACAAACCTCTTTCAGTCCCCTTTTCGGGGTGCGGGACGGCCCACAAAAAGACGTGGCCCGGGGCTGCGGAAGGGGTGAGTCTTGTGAGTGTTGTGACAATGTTGCGTTTAGCGTTGATAAAAACGCTAGAACGCGCTGAAAGAATCGCCCTCGAGCTAAAAAAAAGCGGTCAAACCTTAAATTGCCCTTTCAGTGTTTGCAGTTATATGCAAATGCAGCCGTACACAATGCAAGAAGCCTGTTATGGGGCGGGTGATGTCGTGGGTCTTCTTCCCCTTAAAATCGGCCTGAAAGTCCTTCGAGCTTTTCACTTTCAGTTAGTGTCAATCGTTGATACAGTTACGCAACCGGGCGCCGGTGAATACGGTTACTTCATTATGCCTCGTCGATTCTGACAAGTGACGTTAGCGTGACACCTGTCCTTGATGGGTTCAGCGCCGCGTTGAAAGGAACACAAGTTGTCGATTGCCAATTAAGAGTAGGTGAAGATGCATGTGATGTTCATACGTACACGCTCTCTTACGTGCAATTATCACAATGATTTCTTCTTCTTCGTTGGTATCAGTGCTTTCACTCTAACAAGGATTTCAATCCAGTATGGGTTGTTGTCTTGACTGTTCAGCACCCATATAGATTCAGAATCCTAAAAATAACGTAAATATTTGTTGTTTGATATGAAAATATTCGTACATTTTTCAGAAAAAAAATTTACATTTCATTTGAAAGACATAATACATGAAACCTAATCCTGAACCATTATTTGAGTGATACTGACTTGCTGGAAAGTATTTTGGCATATAAAATTGTCTTGAAATGAAAAATGCTGTAAATTATTACACAAATTTTTATCATTTCCGTATTAGGTAACCCTTCTGAGCAGGTTGATATACGATCCTGTGATATGTCATTATTCAAGAATAACTACAAAGACCTATGCAAATTACGGATTAAAATTAATGAAATAAAGAAAATCTAGCATGCATGAAGTACCTAATAAAAGAAAATTAATGAAATAGAATAAATCACCTAGGTATTTACGTTTCTCTAGTCCATAGTTCACAAAAGATATAATAAACTCGATTTTTTAAAATCGAAATTTCATTGTTTTTGTATCAACTACCTATCGTCGTAGTTTATAAGGGGGATTTTTACCATATTCGTGCCTGATGGCATGTGGTATTATTCACACTCATGTTGACGTTATTTTTATGCCATGTGCAGCATTACTAGGACATAATGGTGCGGACATGCTGACGGGTGTATACTAAACTAATATTTTCAAAGTAGGTAGGAGACTGTTGGAAGCCGAAGCCAAGCAATGCAACGCTGCACTGCTAGCACATTAAGGGGCATATTGATGCTGACATTATCAAACTAGGTGCGTTCATTTTAGAGGCGATTGCAATGCTGCACTGACCGGACATAATGATACGGACATGCTGATGCTGATATTATCATATTAGTTACGTGCATTTGAGTAGCGAGACGGTTTGAATCCAAAGGAAGACAAGACAACGCCACGTTCGTCTGCAGAAATCGTTAAAGGGGTAATTACTTTTTGCCTCTGCCGGGACGTATTATTCTCAGATGAAAGGAACTTCGTCGCGGAGGAGAGCCTCGAGACTCCGCAAGACTCCTTTAAATATTCTATTTCAACGGTCGGATATTTCGGAAGGAAGACAGGGGCCCATGATGTCAGATTCACAATTGGATCAATGATGTAAAAGCTTAATCATGGGTATGATAAGTCAAGGTAGTGCGGGGGTAGGAGCTTTCCCCTGTAATCTCAGATTATTAATGTATGGTTTAACGTATATAGAGACGAAGTAATCTTGCGTGCTCCAACATTGATGTTTTAGGTACAACAGTGCAGCCCCTTTGATGTCAGCCCTGGCATGACGGAACGGTTTATGAATAAAACAATAGAGTTTAGGGCCGGTAGAGGGTTTTTAGTAATTCACTCGGGTTAACCTGTTAGACGAAAAGGCAATGGAATTCAAAAAAACAATTTATTTCATTGTACGGCGTTTTAAAGCCGTGCAGACGAAACAAAACATACGAACAGTGCACTTAATTTCACAAAATACTGGAATCCTTTCATAATTCATCCACTAGTAATGAAATAATGTTGGAACGTCTGCCCTGCTCATTATGTATTCTGAACTTACTGTTGAATATCGTTTTGTATCGTCATTATTCCAACATTAATTGAAAATGAAATCAGTTTATTCCATAAAACATTTTGACAATTCTCATTTTAAAGAATATGTAAACTCAGCATGAATGTTACAAAGTACTACAGCGATGTGAAAAGATGACTGACTGACTTCAAAATTGGATTATACTCTTGAGTATAATTTTGTTTCCTAATAAGTTAAGCATTCATTTATTCTTTTTTTTTCTTACTAAATTTTTCAATTCTTGCCCAAAGTAGCTTCGTTTTCCAGAAAATTTTGCTAAGCTTGAAGTTATATTGAATCATGATTAGTACTGCAAAAAGACACTTCTGTGATTAACCTACGTTACCCACAAGTCTTTAGACCGGGAGGCTATGACTCATTAGTTTTAGCAAAATACTGTGGCGGTACCTGTTGGAAAAATGATGAACAATTTCGCATGAACAACGACCCCCTCAAACCCCTAACGTCAGAAATTTCAGTTTTAGTCAGTTATCATGCACACCGTTCTTCCTGTCAAGATCTAATGTTTTGAGCACATTACATCGATCAAATTTAAAAAAAAATGTACTAAGAAAATAATTTAAAAATGGCAAAAACAGCCAAATGGTTGTTATTGTTATTAAAATTATCAACAATTAACCAGGACATAAAAAATTTTAGTCACAAATTTATGCTGAAAAACATACTTAAATTTCATTAATATTCGCCAAAAAATCTATAAAAACTGCCAAAAAACCTAAAATTCCAAAATATTTTTTGAATCACCGAATTTCTTTTCTTCTTTTTTGTGTGTGTGTGTGCCATAAAATTGGTTTTTAACTATTTATTTCTACTGAAGTTACTCAAATTTCTGTACAATATAACATATTATAATACGATATGTGATTTAAGAAAATTTTCTCATACGATCATGCTGCATGACTGGAACTTTTTTAACCAGTAAGTACCTACTGCGGTTTTTACCTAAGACCAGAGGAACAAGCGCGAGTCTAAGCAACATGGTGGTATTATCACAATCCAAATATTTCCCTTTCTATGTTCGTTTGTGATTCCTCTACGAAAAAAGGCAACTATTGTTTGGTAGATGTACCTCCTAGATGTGTTTTATAAACATGGAGATTCAGATTTCACTGTAAAAACGCATCCGTTGGAAGTCACCTCGTGCAGTCCTCGACGTGGCGCCACCAGCCTCGTCCTCGCAGTTTTATCTCAAGCCAATGTGACTTATGCTAATCGCGCCTCATCCGACCTTGCCGGCCCGGCGTTTGTCCAGTATTTGAAGTTCGAGGGTCTGTCACTTTCCAACAGAGTATCGGCGATAACTCGCATTTTTCTACAGAGCCACAGTACCTTGTAAAACAATGGTGGTAAAACAATGAACAAGACTGCCAAGATGACTGAAGCGAATGTTGAAATTTCTCCTTTAATGGGAGAACAAAAGGTCATGGATATGTCTTTTCTTAATAGGTATCTTATTTTCCCAATTACCAACGGAGGAAATCAGAGGTCTATGTATCGTATAATACCTACTGCTTACAAGTACCTACAACTCAATAGTACCTACGATTTAGTACCTTCATTTCGCATTATTAGTTCATTACGATAACTTAGCAATATTTACTTAATTACGATAACTTAGCGTAATGAATCAGTTTTCCTTAACGCTACAATGGCTTAAAAATCATGAGATGTTGTGGTAAAATGAGAGCATTCCGAAAAGTGGCGATCGATTTTCCTGCTATGAAAATTAAGGGTGTTACACTTCGATATAGTAACGCATTAATTGTACGTGAAAATCAATAGAAAATGAAGGTTCCTGTACACTTTTTCGGGCTAAATAAAACGTTACTCAATGTTTTCAAATACCCCAAGCTAAAAGACATATCCATGTCAAAAGTTGCGTTTTTCGCAATGAAATAATACATCACAAAATACAGGATGGGTTGGTCGTCCAGAATATTTTCATGAGTAACAATAGTGCTTCAATTAGATGAAGAATGTGAAATATGGTGAAAATCTATTGCATCAGTATTCATAGCACAATATTAACACGAATATGTTTTAAAGCTGAACCTATGTTTTCGAGGCTTTCTCACTTTTTTCGCGTCGCTTTATTTCGACATGTTATTTTTCCAATGTTTTCCGCTTACAACGGAGCCGTTCCTAGGGAACTATAACTTCGTCAGTTTTCACCCGACTGAAGTGGTTCACGACTCGTTGGAAAGATCTCAATTTATGCTTAAATCTTATGTTGTCTAAACCGTTCCGAAAATGAGGGTACCTGGGCTACACGCAAACTCATTAATGAAGTTGAAACAATTCTTTAGATATAATAACGCGACTTTTTTGGCGTACCTACTGCGAACCGCAAGATTTTGAATCATTAGGCTTTTAACATGAATATGTTTTATGGTTGGACCTATTTGATAAGGAGACTCTCTGGGTCATTAAGAGACTATTGAAATTGCGGACTCTGTCTTGGTTAGCTGAGTGAGCTAAATTCTCTCCTGCTCATCCTAGGAAGTTGATATTTGATAGGGAGACTCTCCGAGTCAATGATAGCCGATTGAAATGTAGGGCTATTTCCTTAACAGCTGAGTGAGCGACATTCCTTCTTGGTCACCCGAGGAAGTTGTCATTTGAGTGTTCCTGTACAGGTGCGATGAAAATCATAAATGATCTCATACACCGTAAAAGATATTCATGATTTATATGTTCTTCCTTGAAGAGGAGGAGTTTCTTGAAAAGCTTCTTGATCATAAATTAGAATGGTCATACTGCATGAGCGGGACTTTTTTTTTAAACATATATATCGAGCAGCTATTTGCCTATCATTGATAACTACACTGCTATAATATTAAGACGAAGCTTTGCATTACATACAACGCTATTTGATTGAATGATACAATTAATGAATGACCGCTAGACTAAACAGCATTATCATAACCAGACAGAGGCCGACAGTGAGGTTTCAGTTTTGTTCGTGCAGTTGATAAGGAAATGAATTAACATTAAGGGAGCCCCATTGTCGGGCAGACATTAGCTGACTCACATTCAACCAGCTTCGAATGGAACCGACGGCAAAACCGGGGCAAGCGTCTTCAAATCCCCACAAACGGAATATCAGCTTTATTTACGCTTCGTATTTACGTTACAGTTGTTTAGAGGGGTTGGATTTTCGAATGTAAACCGTCGAAAAAGGCCTTTCAGTTATTCTGTGCTCAGAATCGGCCCCGGGCCTCCAGCAATTACGGTAGACAGAGAAAACAAATCCTAGGTGATCGAAAGGTCTATCGTCTGAGTCAACATTTTGACAGTTTGGAGAGAGTGTGTGAGAGAGAGAGGGTGAAGGGTAGAGAGAAGAAATAGAAGTAGTTAATATGTTTCGGTCCTGGATTGACCAGTGTTCGGGTCTCTAAATGAAAGCGTGGCGAAAAACAACCAAAGTGCTTTTTAAGAGGCGATTTTCGTTTAACTCGTGTTTTCTCGCTTCTTTTTTTTGGCGTCCGAGCGAATACTGCGGTCTCATCGGAATCGGGCTAAGCCCACGAGGTTTTAAGAGTAACTTGTTTGTTCTATCGACGTGTGTAAGTTAATGAATATTGATGAACACAACCACTAAACACCGGAAAAAGTCTTTTATTTACCCCCTTTTTCCGTTTTTGTCAACAATAACAAATTGCGTTGGACCAATATTTTGACGAATAAAGAGGATTTCGATTTAGTAGCTTGGACGGAATACCAGGGATGGATGCAGGTAATGTTTGACGGGGGACCGCACCGGGGGAAATGAGAGGTGAGGCTCGCATCGTAACGGGGGGGGTCCGGGTTGAAACGTTGAAATTCAACATTCAAAATAATCTATTTCTAAGCTTTTTGTTCTTAAGGTTTTTGAACACAATACAAAAAGTTGCGGTCATGCAGCATGATCATATGAGCTAATTTTTGTAAACTATCGTATTATATATGTTGTTCTGAAATTTGAGCACTTGGAGAGCAAAGAAGTTGGTAACTACTAATTTTATGGCACAAAAAGTATTCTAAATACTGATCAGCTAGCTATTTAAAAATGACTTTGCATTTTCAGCTTTTTTGTAGTTTTTATCGATTTTTGTTTATGGCATATCAATGAAGTTTAAGTACATTTTTAAGCATAATTTCGTGTTCACATTTTTGGATGTTCTATATTATATTTGATAAACGTTATTTCAATAAGATTCAGCTAAAATATATTTAACTTTTTTTCCTTTTTTTTAAGAGGAACTGTGATGGCCACTGTCATTTGAGGTACTATGTATAATCAGCAAAGTAAAATAAAACCATGACTAGATTTACATAAATTTACCACAGATCAGATATCACAGTATGTAGTAAAGCTCAGCCGTTCTCGGGGTGCAACAACAGGGATTGGATCTTGTCTGGTCCATGCTAAATAAGTTTATCCTGATCCATGCTACTTTTACCCTTCCAATGGCATGTTAAGGAATGCAATTCAACTTTTTATTTGCAAGATATTTGCGCAGCTATGTAAATGCTTTTCTACATGAGTATGCAAATGTCTTGTTAATAAAAAAAAATTATTTGAATTGAATTGCATATTTTGCAATTGGATGGGTAAATGGAGCTGTCACGCTCTTCTGCCGTTATCCATGACGAATTTGACGATATGAGCTCTGCCTGCCTCTTCGGTCCAAATTCCTTCAGACCTTGCAATTGAGGAAATCGTTGAGATAAATATTTTTGTGAAATTAATGCCCCTTTACTTGCAACTCACGTTCACCTCAAACAGACACAAGGAAAGTGCTTTCATTCCAGTTGCTCTCCATATTGTACCTGTATAGAAGATTATGAACAACATTTTCAAAAATTTGCAACTTTGTTAACGCACTTTGTTGCCACGACAAGTTGACGGAGCCTATAATTTTAAAATGCAAGACAAAATTCATTCTGGAAATAAGAACAACCCCAATGGCGGGTGCGTGACCAACAACCCCATCCGTCTGGGAAAAATAGTTTTATCTTACTCCATCCTAAAATTTTGTTACCAAACGCGGTGCCTTTCACTGTTAGAATATTTCTTTTTATTACTTAACAAATTATGGTGCACCAGGATGACGTCGCTGAAGCACTAAATTTGGAGAAATCTTGAAAAGTAAACTTCTTTCCCGACCGATCGTAGAAGTGCGTGTAGTCAGTGTTTCCTTTCAGGCGAAGAAGGCTTAATGACCCGGTTTATTTCTCGATGAATAAAAATTAAATTGTTGAAAAGTTACCTGTATAATTTTTCGTTCAAAAGATATCTAGATGAGAAAAGTTATAGATACTCAATAAAAATTTGCAACCGACAGATATTAAATTTCAGTGAAATATTGAAATTATTCCCCTTATTATTTAAACCCAGTCAACCTGTACGAAATTGTCAGAGTTGATTGAATAATGCATTAAAATCTGATCTGGTGTTTATTTGCAATTTTTTGTTAGCAATTACATTTGTAGCTACTTTTTAAAAAGTTTTCCCATGAAAATCTAATCCTGAATTTCATCTCTATACATGCATATTATATTTATATGTGTGAAGTTTCATAGATTATAGAGTAGAACCTCTGTTCATTTTCCATTTATTTTCATAATTTTAAATGTGATTAAAATTTAAAATATTGGTTTCATGTCTACGTTAACCATAATAGTTAGGCATTTTTTCGAGCTAATTTTCCTGAAGAGCTAAAAGAAAATATTGCGTTTCGTACCTCAACCTTCATCTTCATTTCCGAATGTTTTTTCTCCATTTTTAGGCCTTGCGATACTTGAAAAAGGCAGCCCATGAATAATGCTCTAAGGTGCGCCTTTCCACTCTCCATTTTGGTACATTATGTAGATTTATTACATATTTACTTGTCTGAATACGAAATGCGTGGGGCACACGTGGACGTCTCTTTTTTTCTTCCTCACTACCGATGTTAGAGAAGCTTTGTATTTCAACGAGAAGCTAACAATTAGTAATTTGATTCTGTGCAGGTACGCTTGTCTATCTGCTTACTAAAACTATTTTACTGGATTTGATGACATTTATTCATACGGATTGATCTTTGAATAGTCACTTATCAATTACATTATAATCTGAATGATTCATAAGTTTGTTCTTGGTATATTTCAACAAATTTTCGTATGAAACGAGGCTATAGCAATGGCTCAAAATTTTTAAGATCAAACTTTTTTTAAATTTCTTCATTGAAATCCGTTTTGAAGGATTCATATATTCATATATCAAAAACAAAGCAGGTTCTCAAAGTGCCTCCCTCCTTCCTGTGTGCAGAATGAGCATACCTTACGTAACGTCAGACGATCCGTGAGGAAGAGATGCCGCCACCTATGCATACAGAAAGGAGGAAGGCACTTTGAGAACCTGCTTTTGATCTATTTATTTATTTTCATTTTTCAGAAGTAATTATTATTTTTTCATAACACGAGCGATCTATGATACACAACAGAATTTTCATTGCCAACCCACCCCGTATTATTAGGTACCTACTCAAATGAAAGATAAGTATCCGAGGAATAATTTTGAAGCACAATTGGCTGAGTTAGCCGATCGTCGATAATTATCTAATTTTGCTCAAGTAGATGAGGCAGGTGGAAAATGAGTTAGGTAGAGACACTATTATTTTTTTGGTTTATTATCATCGAATACAGCTGTGCATAATGAAATATTTAAAAAAAATCAAGTACGACGTGATTCAATTACCACAATGAAGTAGGTACTTTAGTGGTCAACGGTTTCAGTACCGAACTACACTTCTTATCCCCAAAGGTTCAATACCAGGTGATAAATCCTCCACAGCCAACGGTTTAAGTAGAGATAAGACATATTTCCCTTCCTCGAATATCCAAGAATTGGGTTTTTATAAGTCAGGAAAATGAGATTCATATTTCACAAGTTCATTCATTCAAAGCTAGACTCACTTGGATCACGCACGTTTGAACCTCAACAACGATCTCTAGTAATGGAAAGAAAAGAGAGTTCTTGTCGGACAAGGGTTGATAGGGACTCACCGCGGATGGCGCTGTTTTTTTGAAGTTCCCCAATTAAGGGCGGCAGTTAATGGGCTAGTAACGAAGCCTCCTTGCGAATGTTTGACCCGTTGCATTGTTTCCTAAGAACCTCGTCTGAAAAGAGTCGTTAGAGACGGCCCCCTGGCAGTAACGAGGGGACGGAAACCCAATTCCTCCTCCGCTGCTCCGTTAAAAAGAGGCATCGTCGAATTGAGAGCGTTGATTTACCTCAGGAAGATAAGGATTCTACGCCAAAAAGAGAAAAAAAAACCTTCCAGAAAACAATTCTAGAAAGGGAAGAAACAACGAGAGATATAACAGAAGGGACAAAAAAAAGGGACGACGGAAAAAGGATCGGGAACAATGGGGACATCCATAAGCTTTCGGAAGAGAGGTCTTCCTTTTAGTGTTACGAAGGCAGGAATAGAACATGGGGACTGTTCTGAAGGAATTGAATATGAAAAAAAGCGAACATGAATAAAACATACGAATGTAGAGGGGGAGGAAGAGGAAAGAGGTTTTCGAACTGGACTTGGATCATTGGTTTTTCTCTTCGTTGGTGAAAATTGGAGGGGCTGATGGTTCTTATAGACGAGTCATCATGGACTGAAAACAATATATCTCAAGTGATATAAAAGCGTGGGGTAGGCTGGGCGGCTCGACTCCAATGAATTGAACTGAGGAGTCCGTCAATGTCTGTTGTAGGTATTATACGATTGAATATCATCGGCTGCAAACGGAGTTCCTCTGAAACACGCAATTGGTCTCCCTTATGTTTTAAATTTCATTCAAGTTGATACCATAAATAAGTCGTGTGAGACTGAGCGAATTCCATCTCTGTTCGGGAAAGTATAGGAATAAAGGCAGAGGTTTTGGCTTTATGGATGTTTACAGAATAAAGTAAGGAAAAAGTAAAGTTAACATCCATTCCCGCATTTGTGCCCGACTGCCGTGTTTGTGGGCATTTTTGCCCGACTGCCTCGGGCGTCGCGGAGGTCATCAGCTGTCCTCCAAATGGAGGATCAGAATTCGTTCTGATGATTTCGCTTAAAGCTACTCATTGCCTCGCCCCCTTGAGTGGAGAGGATTTCTCCGAACAGAAGCGTGACAACTACTTGGACGGAAGATCGTTACCTGGGCGGTCACCAATCCAAGTACTCACCACGCTCGACGTTGCTTAACTTCGCTGATCGCATGAGAAACGGTTCATTGCAACGCCTATAACCCGTAGCTTGTTGACAGAATATTTCTATTTCTTAGCACAGCAGCCTGGAGAATGTATTTAATAATCTAAACCGCTGAAGGTTATCAGATTAGAATGCTACTGCCGCACTTATCCTTCTCACATTTTTCGTTTGACTGTTGACCATTTTCTTATAGCTGCCTGTTCTAACCAAAATACCTATAACCTAAGCAGGTATTCCTCCTTTTTCTCCCTGAGATCAGAAATAATTCCACCTAAACTCCACCCAATTAATGCTAGCACTCGATTGGAAGGATTGATAATTTTTGTTCATCCTCATTGACGGAAGAGTCAGTGTTATTCATGTGTACCTACCAACACTAATCGTGTTTTGATTGCGAATCAACTAATAATCGAGCCAATCAACATATAATACGGATTTCAGTACCTCAATCTATGAGTATTTTGTTTAATAGTTTGATCAAGTTAAATCAATCAATTCAATCAAGCTAAATTCTAATTGAATTCTAATCGAACTATTCCATTTATTTAAGCAAAATTTTATCAAAATATTTTACTTTCCGATGTTGAAGGCAGCTAGCTTCCGAAGGACAGTCAGGACCATGGAACTTATTAAGGCTTCAAAAGTTGACCGCCCATCGACTTTCTGGCTGTCAATGATCCCATTGGGTATCGACTACTGAAGTGGCACTCCCCTAAAAAGTGGTAGAGCCAAATTAAAAACCAAACATTGGAAACGGGATACCTTTCGTCATATATAAGTTTGACACAGGTATGAAACCTAAACCTGAAACCAATCCTGATTCGGAAGGTCTGGAGGTGTGAAAACCATTCCACGGTTCGACGCTCCTAAGCCATATCAAATTTCTATTTTCTCCTAGAATTCGTGACGAACATGACTGAAAGGGTCTGCTTAGCAGTTACTCGTCCTGTAATATCTTCCATTAAGAGATAACTGTTCATGAATATATTTATTCAGTCATGATATTCATCATTAGGTAGGTATTAATAAAATAATATCATTTCATAATTTGATCATATTATTATTTTAATTTCATTTTTAGCGTATTTTCTTTTTAAAAAATGTGCTATTGTATTCACTTTGTCCGTTAATGTTTGTAGGTACGTATGTGTATCCCTGTAAAAGAGCTTTAATTCGAGAACGGCTGGACCGAATTTGACGGGATGGGTCATAATATGATCAGCTAGTCATTCAAAATAAAGTGGTTGCAAAAATCTTCATTGATAATCAGCAGATTTCGTGATTCTAAAATCCAATATCCATGCTATTTATATATTTTATATTACGGAGCTGGAATTTGGAACGGAGCCTCTGTTAGGCAGGTAGAATATGATTTTCACTTGCTGAACCACCCGATTCAGCTGAGTGAGATTTTAACGCTAATTTCTATTATATTTACCCTACGACGCTGACAAACTTTTCTTATTTGATCTTAGAATAAAATAATAACGAAAAACAATTTTTTTATTTTATTTTATTTCGTCATTCCTTGTGAAATACTAAAATCTACTTAAAAGGTAAATGCTCTTAACATGTGTTTCATCACATGAGCACTGATCTATATTTTAGCAACATGTTGGACAAATCAGAAATTAAGTATGTATATGGTACTTTGTTAATCTGGATTTAGTTCACACGTAGTGTACACAATCGAATTTGAATCTGATTAGTAGAAGGCTTTTACAAGTAGTATAACTTTCTACTCGTGATTGATTGACAGAATGTTGTTAACAACCCTTTCTATTGCACGACTGTCTTCACAATGGAGTGGGCTATTTGTAGGAATAGATGCTTGATCCCTATCCTCTCCAACAGGGAGTCGTTGGAGACTCTAGTTCTGATCCGAGATGCTCAGCGACGGTTACGTTCGGTCGCTTCATCCTGCCTGTTTGTTAGCTTTCATCAACGGATCAAGCGCAAATGGCCCATAAAAAGAGCGTTGAAAGACCCAGACAATAGACCTCCTTATGGACTCAGGAGGAAAACCTACCGTTGGAAGTGCATATGATCGCTCGGAAGGACTACTCTTGAAGCACTTGATGCCTTATGAAGCCCTTTCAAAAAAATGATAAACGCTCCTTACGGATCATTGTGAGCTGGAAAGATGTTCCCACATTCAGCCCCATTAAGCCGGACGAGAGTGACCAATTATTGAGGGGAAGACGCGCCCTGCGGGTGGGTTAGGGGCCAAGGCGTCCAGGCATCGTCCCAGAAAACCTTCCTATTCTTTTTTGCACGTTTGAAGCCCATCAGTTTTTTTCATGAAAGAGTTGACGGGTACATCATAATAAGCAAGTTATGAATAAGTCCTTGAAGAAGCGTTTTTTCCTCCATTCAGGTATCCTGCGAGTCCATAAAAAACTCTTTTTCTAAAGGGGTTTTTGTTGTCGGTAATCGCCCTTGGAAGGGTCATGGACGGGGGTGGATGCAGAAATACATCCCTCTTGTCTTAGGACGCTTCCTGCAGAGGGTCCGGTTATGCCCAGAGGGTGACCCACCCTCGGACTGCCTGGGGCCACTGCACGGCTCAGGACGGGTGGATTAAAGCCCCATTATAAATTCATATCAAGGGGGACGCGAGTGCCAAGGAATATTTTCTGCATTTGCCTCCTTTTTTTTCATTGAATAAGTGAAGAAGAGAAAAAAGGGGTTTTCAAGATCACTTTGCCCCGGGCTGTGAAGGTGGAACCTAACCATCCGGTTTCCTACCGATGAACCCAAACACGTCTGAGTACTTTGAGGTGCTATGAGTGGCTGGTGGAGAAAATATGTTGAATATTGTGCAAGGCCGCCGTTGTGTACCGATAACCGGAGAAAATTATTGTCCTATCTTGTAACTGTATATCGCGAAAGATTTTTTAAATTTTTATAATAGTTTATTTCATATACAAAATTACGAAAATTGTCATAACAAAATTGTTTTACCAATTACAAAAACTGAAAACCTAATATAGGTACCACCTATTATCCGAAATCCCCCCCCCCCGCCCTCCCTCATTATAAGCAAGCATGTGTTGTGGGGTGGGGGGTCATTACTCACATTATCTCACCGGTTATTGTATTTAAAAAAATAAATAAATGTAACTCCACACACACACACACACACACACACACACTTGTATATATGTATATATATATATATATATATATATATATATATATATATATATATATATATATATATATATACGTATAAAATCATAGATTTATAAGTAAGAATAAATTATTATTGCTAATAATTTTAAAAATCTCAGAGAGTAGTACCAAAAAGAACCATCTAGAATCTCTATATGTATAACTTGTATATTGTACAAATCCTCGGGATGCTAGTGTTTGTATATTAGTTGGTCCGCTGGCCAGGTTCCGGGTACTCGGAGGCTGGTGGTGTAGGGCCGATGAACTGCGGTCATTTAGCTCGGCGTTCTTTCGGACGTTCCGAGTAACAGTTTCTACGACCAATTCGTATTATTGGACCGGACCTGTTACGCATGGTAGATACAATACAAGTTTAGTTGGCTATTATTATGGCTGGAAGTAAAGCTACATTTCTCAGTGTGTTCACCACCCTTCGCGAAGATATGCTGGAACGTCTCGCGAGCCGTTTTTCGACAAGCCTAAGAACCCAGGCTCCTCTCAGCCTCAGCCTGGCGCCTCGCTGACCTCTTAAATACGGACGAGCAGGATCGGAGTTTTTCTCCGTATTTCCGTCTAATTGCCCCACAAACTAGAAAGATCGGTTGAAACGGCCGGAACCCCTGCGTTTTCATAAACAGAGCGATCTTGTTCATGTTAGACAAACAACAGGCGCCGGCGGCGTGACCAACTCGCCTCATGTTGTCAACAAATAACAATCCAATCTGGCTCGAAAGTTGGTCAACAATAATTTTCCGTAGTTTCTCATCTTGGAACATTTTCTTTTCTCTTTAATGGGACATGTAATTAAATTTCATAATAGAACACTTTGTACACTTTCACTCGAACATAGACCAATTATCTTTCAACTATTACATTATTGTTTATTGCCTAGGCGATTTTGTGTATGTGTGTGTAGGGGGGGGGGGGGGTATTTATCCGCTGTAGGGTTTAAACTAAACGGCGGCGATGCCTTTCTCTGCGGATTGTTGTTTCTTCCCCCTCCGATCTGCCGGTGTAATACATGAGTACGGAGTACACTCCGTTTGGTGACGGCGGACAACATGGCTCCCCTTACAATCGTGCCACTTCCAGTGTTCCCTTAGACACCTTGTGCAATGCCACTAATGACCCTCCTGGTTGAGATGCCGCATGAATTATTTAACCAAATTTAAAAAAATAAAAATCTGGGGAAGGAGTGTTTAGTTTGTGTGAAGGGTTCTATTTCATGTCGGTTTTACTTGTAACACGATTTCTGACTGGGTTTCTTACCTATCGAAGCCCGTGCGGGAGCACCTCTTTCGTCTAAGCTCGTGAAATGCGAACCCGAGGACTTGAACTTCCTAAGCGTTGAACGTCAGTTTCGTTTAAAACTAATAACTTTTGCAAGCGCACAACGTGACGAGGGAGGATAATATCTGTAACGGGTCTTAACTTCCCTTGCTACATTGTCTCGAATTCCCTTTAGCTTCGCAGTTCACCGAACTTGAGGCCGCAAAAGCACCAGAAACACAAGTGGGAAGGGGGGGAGAGGGAGATTTGTGTAATGAAATCCGCGACTCGTTCAAATGATCGCCCCCAAAGTCTTTGGGGCTTCAGATAGCGAAGACCCGAAGGTCGTGGACTGAAGGAAACCTTGGAAGGGCAGAAGGAGAAGGAGGGTTGGCAGCAACCGTCGGAGGCTTTTGATGTAAGAACCAATTAAATTGGAGGATTCACACGCTCTGCTGCCCGCTTTATTGACACGAACTAGCGGCCCAATCTAGGTTCTACAAAACAGATGGTGCTCCCCAGAATTTTGCTTGAAATCACTGTAATATGCAGAGAAAATATTGGTTGCCACCCAAAAACGCTGGTGTATATTGTTCAAATACTTCCCAAAAGCGCCAGTCAATCCTATCCAAAAGCGCCGGTGGTTATGTAGGTAGTTGTTACCGTTGAAAAATTATAAAGGCAAAGCAAGTAGCAAGCTCGCATCTCAAAAATAAAAAATATATTAAATCAATCCACTTAGTAAAATGTAGATTAGTTGGACAAATGGATCACAGTGATGTGCATAGTTTGGTGGGCTGGCAGCGACGCGGCTAAATCAAAAACCTAATGAATTGATTGTAAGAAAGTTAGGTGTAGAGAAGTATGCGCGATATTATAAGCACTGGCTCATTTGTCCCCTATCAGTCATATAACCAGCGCTTCTGTCTGGCACCGCAAATATTCATTATAATGTTGTGAGTCTCCGTATTGTGTACACAAACAAAAATATTTTGAAGGTTTTTTTCCCCCTTTCACAAGGTTGAATAATAGGTACTGTTTGCAATTAGAAATAATAAACCCAAATCATATCATATGAACGTTGCGGTAAGTAGTTGGTAGGGTCAGGGTTCATCGAGTAGTGAAATTGCGGTAACATCCTCTCAGCCGTCTAAATAAAAGACCTTGGATCACATGTGTGTAGATGTAGACCGCTCATTGCCCCTGTTATTCTCCTTACTGCCAACAACGTAAATTACACCCCTTTTTCTTGGTTGACGTTGCCACTTATACGTACCGTTGCATCCGTGCCAACTCGCTTCTTCCATCGCTGCCGGCTGTTTTTTATTATCTATTTTTCCCCCTTTAAATATTGAGTCTCCTGATAGGAGGAAAAACAAGGTTTCTTCATGGGCCATCATCAGACGACAACTTGTATATTTGGCTCCACCGTATCCGGAATTACTGCCGTTTTGAGGACGTTCCTTTGAAGCTATTTCATGCAGGCAAAACTGCGCATATAACAGGGAAGGCCTATTAGAATTAGACTATTGAAATGGACTTAGCTAATGAAATAACTTTCTACTCAAGAATGAGATTCTTAGTAAGACATTAAGTATAGGTAGGTAAAGACTTTAAAGTGCAGTAATATCGGTGGAATGGAACAGGCAAAATAATTTATTTATGATGTTTGTGGTTATGTATATGCCTATTGGATAAAAACTCACTGCCGAAAAAGGCTTAAATTTGATAACTGTATGCTGTTCAATGTAACTATATTCGGTTTTTGTAGGTTTGTGAGTATTTTTATAATTATATTACGCTGGAACTTTTTTCACGTTGATGTGTTATACATTTGTTTCAGACATTTGACGGTCTGAAACTATTTTTACGCTTTTAGAATATAAGCAAGCTACGGCATCATTGATCCGGCTGTTAGATTAGGAATTTGAGACATTTGAGACGAATCCTTTTCCGCTTTTCCATACGTACACATACATATATTTATGTGCATATATATTTGTGTGTCATTCCAGACGATAACTCTCCTTAGGATTGAGATAAAAATTCCGTTCTTGCGCCAATAAATCAAGCTTTCCAAAGGATGAGTTCGTTGGCCAGCTTTTTTTAACACGTTTGGTCAAATTTCAAAAAACGAGCTAAAAACAGTCATGGAGCATGATCGTATGAGCGAATTTTTGCAAATTATCGTACTAGGTATATTATGTTACATTGTTTTGAAATTTAAGGACTTTAATTTAAGGAAGATATTGTTAACTACCCGTTTTATGACAAAAAACTCGTTCTACATAAAATTCTGCGAGTCAGAAAAAAATTTGGGATTTTAAACTTTTTTGGAGTCTTTATACATTTTTTAGCAAATTTTAATGACATTTAAGTACATTTTCAACATAATTTTGTTCATGATTTTTTAATGTTCTATTTTATAGTTAATAAACTTTATTTTTGCAACATTCTGCTAAAAAATATTTGCTATTTTTAGTGAATTTTTTCATAACTTTTTTGAAATTTTACCAATTTTATGTGCTCAATAAATGCTGGCTAACAAACACGTCCTTTCTTTGGAAAGCTTGATTTTTTGGCGCAAAAACAGAATCGGGTAAAAATTGTTAAATTTATATTTTTCAGCAGAATTTGAGTCAAAAGAAGTTTATCAAAATGAACTAGAACATTAAAAAATTCAAATACAAATTTATGCTGAAAAATGCACTTGAATTTCATTAATATTGGCCAAAAAATGGAGAAAAAACTGCAAAAAAAAGCTAAATATCCAATAGGTATCTTTTTTGAACTGCAGAATATTATTTAGAACGAGTTGTTTGCCATTATTTTGGTAGTTAACAATGTCGTTTTATTCAAAGTGCTCAAATTTTCAACAAAATTTAACATAGTGTAATACGATAATTAACGAAAATTCGCTCATCAAATCATGCTGCATGACTGGAACTTTTTATGAAACTTCTCCATTGGTTATGCATTTAAATTTGAAACTTTAGCTGGGGAGCGGAGACTGCGGAACGAACATTTATCGTCGAATACGAGAAGGAACTCCGTTGTTCTATACCTCGTTGTCGTTACCAAGTTACAATTATCCAATTATTCTCTTTACAAGTTGGTGCGAAGGCGAACGACATTACAGTCGCGTCTAGCAACTGTAACGTCGGTTGAGGAATTGGTGCGATTTGTCATTGTTAGAGAACCTTGGGATAACAAGTTCAAAGTCGTTAGAATTCTGTCGTGTTTCCTAGTTCACTTCGCGCTAAGAATTGCACCAGTAACTGGCAGCTGTCGGGTATTAGGATAATAGTTTTGTAAATGGACTGCCGAAAAAATTATATTCCATCCATTTACATTAATATAGATTGCATGCATCAAATGTGGCACTTTGATATCTTAACAAATTCATTATTTCACCATTTTTGCACTTTTAGAGCGGAATTGCGCCGTTTTAGCGCAGGATCGCACCCATTTTGGCGAACATAAACATTAATCTATGGACCCCTGAATTTCACTTCTTTCCTAATCAACCAGCGGTGCTGAATTTTATTTGGAGCTTCTTTAGGGTATGTAGGATACAATTACATGGTTTGGGAGAGTATTTATATGCTGAGGGAGCTCTGGGAGTAATTTATTTCCTACTCGACCTACGGTGCTGAAATTCAAAATGGGGCTCCTTTGAGGCATCTAGAATACCATTACAAGGTATTGAGACGCACAGATCAGGTTAGGGGCCCCGGAGGTCAATTTCTTCCCTTATCGACCTACGTGATTTACTAACCTACCGATTTACTGAAATTTAAACTGAGGACTCTTCGATAGGAGCACTGATCACTTTCGGGATCTCTAAGACTAGTTTCACATAGTTTCAAATCAATATACTGACAGTGCAACCGCACTGTGAAAAGCTCTATGCAAAGCTGAGAAAATGACGTCATAAAGCGTTTTATTTAGTAAGATTTACTAAACAGTGTAAAATTGGGTGGTCCAGGGGGGGAGGAATTCGTTGTTCAATGGCGGACCTTCGAGTTAACCATACTTTTACCGTATTAAAATAAGAAAAGTGGTATTGAGCCCAGTTTATTTTTGTTTAACTGAAACCTGGCCTCTTACATTATTGGCCCTTTCAAATGCTCGTAAACTCCTCCAAGTCGAATGTTTTATTCGATTTACGATCTCGTATTAATATGCCACCATGTGACGGGAGAGCGAGAGGGACCAGAAAAGCTGGGTCTCCCCCAAATGCGCCTGTTTCTTCCAACGATAAAGTTTTAACGAGCTCGGAACAACAATATTCTCCTAAACTCAAGAGCCTTCTCAAATGGTAAGGAATCGAGCGAGGATCAAATTAACCGGCTCATCGTTGATAGTCCTGCGAGAATTCCGGAAAGCAACATCAAACCATCTCCTGTAGTTCGACTGTATAATTGCATAATAATACTTGACTACTTAACACCGCTACTTAACTACTTAATACTTAACTGTATATTACATTGTTTTTGGCGCGATACACGCGATTTCGGACTTGGTGGAAAGAATTCCGAACCACTAAAATCAATAGTAATACGTATCGCGGTTTTACTGACCTACCCAATCGTGGAAACTTATAGAAATTATTTTAGATAATATCCATTTTGAGACTGATATTCTTTGTTGATGAAGTTTTGTAAAAATAAAATAGGGCTAATTCGGCCAAATTTATGGTAATTTTGCACTTGGTTTTCTTGATATCCCCAAAATATTATATTCCAAGTTGTATTTAGGAAATAGGAAGCATAAATGACCCTATTCTCTCGGCATTCAAGTTTCAAGGCTACTTCAAAATAAATAAAAAATTCACTGTTTTAAATAACGTTAACTGCTTTGGAAAATCGAGGAAAAACAATATTTGCAGTGGTTTGTAAAATAAACGGGTTGAAAATTCGAATTCAGCGTTAAATTCCCTAAAAATGCTTCTTATTTTGAGAGTTGACAAACTGGTACTCTTAACTTTTTGGTTTATTATTTACAATATTTCAACTGTCAACTTTAAACCATTATTTTTCACTTTTTTTTTTTTTTTTAAGAAAATTTTTGTAGAAAATGAAGGCAATGGATCAAAGGTTTTTAAATTAAATTTTCGAAGTGTGTGTGTGTGTGTTTCTCTGGTCTTTCACCAAGAAATCAAGAATTCCAATACAAAGTATGAGTTAGTCGGGCACCACATTAGATTAGTTAGATATCAGAAAATTTGCCGAAAAAAATCACTACAAATGGCAAAAAACGACTAACAATAATCGAATTTATATTTTTTGCAGAATATTACTCAAAGGAAGTTCATCGACTATTAACTAGAACATTAAAAAATGTATGGACAGGATTATTCTGAAAAATTTACTCAATTTTCAGTAATTTGTGTAAACAAAAAACTATAAATATGTAACAAAAACTGCAAAACATACTTTAAATCCAAAATCTTTGTTTGAATAACTGATTATTATTTAAAACAATTTTTTTTTTTCCATGAATTGTAGTTAATTATTTCTTCGGGCTTTTAAATGTCTCAAAAAATGTCTCAAATTTTAAAACAATTTAGCATAAATATATTACGATAGTTTATGAAAATTCGCTCATTCGATCATGCTTCTTGACAAGAACTTTTTTGATTTGTAACTGGTTACTTAGTATCACGATTCTGATCAATGAACGTATACGATGCTGTTTTGGTTATTCCATTGTTAAGAAATTGTGTTTAAATACTAGTAAACCGAATAAGATCGAGCCGAATCACCAGAAGTTCGGCCTAGTCCTGCGATCTAAAGTTAATTTGCGATTCACACTCTTGTTTATTTATTTATTTTATTATTGTTATTATTATTATTATTTATTTATTTTATTTATTTATTTTATTTTATTTATTTTTTTTTTTTTTTAACTCTTTTGGAGCGCAAATAGGTCCAAGTGGGTCTCATTAGATTCACTGAACTGAGTGACATCCATATCAAACGAAAATACAGTTATTTCATTATTGAAAATAATAAACCAAAACGCCTTTGTTTAGGAATATTTTGCCTCGTCTATACCCTCA
Source organism: Adelphocoris suturalis (assembly GCA_030762985.1). Lineage (NCBI taxonomy): Eukaryota > Metazoa > Arthropoda > Insecta > Hemiptera > Miridae > Adelphocoris > Adelphocoris suturalis. Next base: position 118,832,115 of record CM061043.1, read on the forward strand.
AGTTATTCTGCCTTTCTTGGGTTTTCATGATGCGGATCTCACTTTCAGCCGTAGTTGTGGGAGAAGCGAGAGAAGCCAAGTACCCTCTGGGAAGGGAACGAAGGCCATCTGATGTTCCACTTTCTGGAGGCGGTTGGAGTATAGGCGAAATCCGCTGGTCTCTGCCTCAGTGAGTAAGCTTTGTGCCTCTAGCCGCACTTAAAAACGTCGCTATTCCCGAAGCAGATAGACGCCGAACCATCAGCAACACTCTTGAGTCTTGATTATTCTTACTGCTTCATTTTGACATGGATATGTCTTTGCTCTGGGGGGTCAACCAAAAATTTCCGTGACGCAAAATTTGTGTCACAATTTCAGTGTTTTTCACGTACAACCCAGCCGTTGCTAGGGGAATGGAACTTCCGCAGTTTTCATCGCACAAAAATCGTTCGCCACTCGTTGGAAAGCGCTTGATTTATGTGATAAATGTTCACATCTCAAGCTACCAATTTCCCCCTCCTTACGTACCTGGCTACATTATAAACTAAGTTGATTGGACTATAAACAATTTTTTGAAAACTTGATACATATTCTTATAGGAAATTTTACGCTGATTCCGAATATACCACATGTTAGTATGCTGAAAAAATTATTTCGCACAACAAATCGCATAAAAACAGGCTATTTTGAAATTTTTGACTACATTTTTGAAAATTTCAACCCGAAGATGTAATCCGATCATGCTGGCCAACGAACTTAAACTTTCGTTTTTGTGTCCTTAACATTTTAAAATTTAGGTATTCGTGTAGTTAGCCAGTTTCTTCGTACTGAATACTGTGTGTGAGGGTGGAAGTATACCCCCTATGATTCAGAATAGACTGAAACGGATTTCTGCATAAAAGTTTTTCAAAAATTCACATTCTACAAATTTTGAGGCGAGAGCAATAGCTTAATTTTCTTCAAAAATTCGCTAAAACTAAAAATCGTTGGTGAGCCAGTCACTGCCATCGGATAATTCCAAAATTGGTTGCACTAGAGTCAGGTACAACAACCGGACCAAACTGCGCGAGCATTTGCCGTTTTGGTGGCTTTCGAATGCTCGGCTCGCCGGAGATTCCCAAGTGCGGACGGGACTTTACGCGAACGCTTCTCAGAGCGAGTTGGATTCCTCATGAAACCGAATATGGTAGCTCGAACGAAACTTGGTGCTGTTTTGCGTGCGGCGAGACGACGGTTGGGTTGCGCAGACTTGGGCCCCCCCTGGAAGGGGCGCGAAGGCCATCTGTGCGGCGGGAGGCTGGAAGTCACGGTTGGCGGCTGCACGTGGTCTCGCCTGTACCTAACCTACTTTCTACTCCGCCCGTCGCCCCGTAAGCTCCATTCTATTCCGCCGAAGGTTTTTCTGCGATGGCCCCCGGGGGCCCCCGTCGCCTTCCCTGGGCCTTTTCCCTCCGGCCCGCCCCCGCTTCGTTTCCCTTTCGTCCGCACTCTCAAGGATGAATCCACGGACAGTTCTCCAAGGTGGATATTCAGCCATGATCATCTCAGACATATCCCCGTGATATTCAGCCATGATCATCTCAAACATATCCCCTTTCCTCTCACTCACTTATCACTAAGGGCCTTTTCCACAACAACTATGCTAAACTAATCCAGAGGTAATCCCATTATCTCACAGCTGTTATTAACGATAACTCCCAACTCTGGATTAACCCCCTCTATGGTGGCACGGACGCAAAGCGATCATTGAATTACTGTCTCCCAGTAGACACTTTCGATCGAAATATGTTGTGTTCTGGCTAACTTGTAACTACTAACTGGTATTGCATGAACCAAATAAGTGAATGTACAAATTTCGCAACCCAAAAATTGTAAATTTGTCAAGATTTTTGGTAAGGATGGTATATTGAGCTTTGAACCGGGTTAATTAGCATCCCAAAAAACAACGAAAATGACAATAAACCCGTATTTTGGGATTTGTCGTCCAATATCGTCGACGATTGTTGATGATAATATCATAATCGCATCGAATCAGTACGCTCTGAAAGTCGGCTCAATAAGTCAAAAACTATTGAAATCCCTAGACACCAAACACGATCTCAGAGGTTCGTCGTCTTTGAAGATTTCGCCGACACATCAAAAACTATACAGCATATTTCGGGTGTCCAAAGATTCTTCCTTTACAACCTTACAAAGGATGAATCCACTGACAGTTCTCCAAGGTGGATATTCAGCCATGATCATCTCAAACATATCCCCTTTCCTCTCACTCACTAATCACTAAGGGCTATGTTCCACTAATCCAGAGGTAATCCCATTATCTCACTGCTGTTATTAACGGATAACTCCCAACTCTGGATTAACCCCCTCTATGGTGGCACGGACTCAAAGCGACCATTGAATTACTGTCTCCCAGTAGACACTTTCGATCGAAATATGTTGTGTTCTGGCTAACTTGTAACTACTAACTGGTATTGCATGAACCAAATAAGTGAATGTACAAATTTTGCAACCCAAAAATTGTAACTTTGTCAAGATTTTTGGTAAGGATGGTATATTGAGCTTTGAACCGGGTTAATTAGCATCCCAAAAAACAACGAAAATGACAATAAACCCGTATTTTTGGGATTTGTCGTCCAATATCGTCGACGATTGTTGATGATAATATCATAATCGCATCGAATCAGTACGCTCTGAAAGTCGGCTCAATCAACTTAATAAGTCAAAAACTATTGAAATCCCCAGACACCAAACACGATCTCAGAGGTTCGTCGTCTTTGAAGATTTCGCCGACACATCAAAAACTATACAGCATATTTCGGGTGTCCAAAGAGTCTTCCTTTACAACCTTACAAAGGATGAATCCACTGACAGTTCTCTAAGGTGGTGAAACTTTACAAAGAATCTACCTGCCGAAATTCTAGATAGGATCTGTAGCTCGGAGCAGACACACAGAAGGATTGTCCACTCACACACACCTAGTGTGCCAACCCCTAATAGTAGATCGACCATTGCCAGTCCGAGCCCGCCTCACCAACAATGCCGTCTCAATAACTATGATAAAAGGTTCCGGTCATGAAGCATGAACGTAAGAGCGAATTTGTATAAACTATCTATAGTATTATAATTTACTAAATTGTATTGATATTTGAACAATTTCAGTTGAAAGAAATAGTTGAAAACCAATTTTATGGCACAAAAAACTCGTTCTAAATTAAATTCGGCAAGTCAAATGAGATTCTGGATTTTTAGATTTTTTTAAAGTTTTTAGTTTAGATTTTTTAACAAATATTAATGAAATTTAATTACGTTTTTCAGCATAATTTTTGGAAATTTTTTTGACATGGATATGTCTTTGCTCTGGGGGGTCAACCGAAAATTTCCGTGACGCAAAATTTGTGTCACAATTTCAGTGTTTTTCACGTACAACCCAGCGTTGCTAGGGAAATGGAACTTCTGCAGCTTTCATCGCACAGAAATCGTTCGCCACTCGTTGGAAAGCGCTTGATTTATGTGATAAATGTTCACATCTCAAGCTACCAATTTCCCCCTCCTTACGTACCTGGCTACATTCCTAAACTAAGTTGATTGGACTATAAACAATTTCAATACGCCGGTTCAATGAAATAAATTTTCAAAAATTTTGATTTTAAAATTTTCCGAGCCATTGCAATAGCTTTATTTTCTACGAAAATTCTCTATAACATACGAATTGGAAAGATATCGAATTTTAACGTCTTTTCGATTTGGATATGAAATTTATTATGTATATAAATTCATATACGTACCTACTATGTGCTTAGTTTACTTGTTCTTGAGTGCCTTTACTTACTTGAAAAATGCATGTTTCCAATTTGAAAATTACCAATCTTCTTCCAGTTTAACGCAACTTTTCTTTTACTATAATATGTTGTTTGTTTCTGTTACAGGTACCTAATAACTTCTAACTATGGAATAGATGTGATCTCAGTGAGTACAGCATAAAACAGTTGAAACTTCCTCATTTTTAGAAGAGTGTGTAATTTAGCTGATGAAGTTAAAGTCCAAGAAACATTTTTCGTTTCAGTTTTACGTTTTGATTCAGTCCTGCATGACGTTTCGCACCCCAATACGTAATTGTAATTTTTGATTCCTACTACATTAGATTCCACCTTTTAAACTTCGTGACTTTAGCCTTGTACTCGTACTTGGTCAGCGGACTTGTTAGTTGAAAAGTTGAGTTTACCCCGACATTCCATCACAGAGACAACATGCCCGTTTTACCACAGAGAACAACGAGCTAATCTAGAGTTGATCCAGTTATCTCACTGCTAGGTTTGAGGGATAACTCTGGATCAACCTCCTTTAGCTCTTTATGGTGCTACGGGCCCTAAGGTGTGAATTGAAATCTCATCGCCGAAAATAGTTTCCACTCTGGCCTGGGGGTTCGCTGGGAGGTCGTTGCGGTTGACCCGCCGAGAGCCTCGCGAGATGAATCAATAACGTGACGCCTCCCCCCCCCCCCCCCCCCCCCCCCCCCCCCCCCCCCCCCCCCCTAGCGATCAGCTCGAGCCGATCAAACTCCTTCGTGAAGAGGAGAAAAAAAAAAGTAGGAAGACTACGATATCCCGTCAGTCGGACCTTCGTCTGATCGCCGATGAGGACGAGGGCGACGGAGGTGGGCGATGCGGCGGGTGATCGTCGTCAGGAGGGGGGGGGGGGGGGGCGTGCGAAGCGGGAAAGGCGACGAGAGGAACCGAAGCCTTGACGACCGTCTGCCTAAAGGCCGTGTTGTGCAGGTCAATAAACCTGTAGTGGCAGTCGATTCTCCCCGGGGCGTTTCGAGAGGAGGGTGAACCCCCCCCCCCCCCCCCTCCCCTTGCCAACGTTGTTTTCCACGTGTGACCCAAAAACTTCCCCTCCCCTCGTCCTCACCCCTCCATCCCCTCCCCCCACTACTTCCCCTCCTCTTCCAAGTCTCGCTCGTAATGTTCCTCTTCAAACTTTAATGGTGCCTATTCATCAGCGCCTAATCCTCCAGTAGATGACTTCGTCTGACGCTGCGAATTTCAGCTCCAGAAAGAACCAGTCCCATAACTAGATCCTGAAGTAGAGGCGCCAGACATGCTATAATTTTTAGTATCATACTACATTTTTTTAGAAAAAATACCATGTACTACATAAAACAAACGAAACTCGTAAACGAGTTCCACTATCTGCTTTACAAGCAGATACCATGTTACATGGATATGTCTTTGATTGGGGATTTCATAACGGTTGTCCTCGAGAGTTGTAAACAAATCCTTCAACTTTAAACAAATCCCTGGGCCGCATCCCGACTAATTCCAACAAAACAACGGTTTACTTATAGAAATGTTGAAAATAACTGTGGAGAGAAGCCACTACAATGAGTTGTTGTTAACAGTCGACTGTTGTCAAGAGGATGAAAATGTTTCCTAAGGAGTGGACTAAATGATGCTATTTCTTTACGTTAAGAATATTGTAACCGGCTTATTAAAATTTTTTATAGTCCAATCAATTTAGTTTAGGAATGTAGCCAGGTAAGTAAGGACGGGGGAAATTGGTAGCTTGAGATGTGAACATTTATCACATAAATCAAGCGCTTTCCGACGAGTGGCGAACGGTTTCTGTGCGATGAAAACTGCGGAAATTCCATTCCCCTAGCAACGGCTGGGTTGTACGTGAAAAACACTGAAATTGTGACACAAATTTTGCGTCAACGGAAATTTTTGGTTGACTCCCAGAGCAAAGACATATCCATGTCAAAATAAACTCGTAAACGAGTTCCACTATCTGCTTTACAAGCAGATACCATGTTACAGATGGGCCAATATTTCTGTGCGCGCGGACGTTTCGCTATTAGCCGCACTAAAAACATAGCCTGTTGTTCTCCGCATTGTACAAAGCCTATATTCTATATTTATTTACTTTCTTAACTGAATGAAAACTACCGTTTTCACAAAAGTACCCCCGACAACCCCCTCGCCTAGACCCGACCAGTTCTGGTCGCGCGCACAGAAATGTTGGCCGATCTGTACATGGATATGTCTTTGATTGGGATTTCATAACGGTTGTCCTCGAGAGTTGTGAACAAATCCTTTAACTTTGGACTGTAGGCGACGAAATAGAATAATAGAATAAATTCTTTATCCTACGAGACACAATAAGCATACTATACATACTATTAAAGTTATTTCTCCAATACAGGCGCTATCATTTTTATGTTCATGATAACCTGATTTTTCATTAATAAATGAAATTATATCATTTATTGTTTTATTTGATAACGTTTCGTTCTCTTACTGAGGACATCTTCAGATCTTGCTTTCTTGACATTGAGTTGACTTGGTGAGCCACTGTTTTATTTGACAAATCCGTTATATTCGGATGTTTATAAATTTTTTCCTGGACACACCAAGATCTGAAGATGTCCTCAGTAAGAGGACGAAACGTTACCAAATAAAACAATAAATGAAATAATTTCATTTATTTTCCCTGGGTGAAAACTACTGAAGTTCCATTCCCCAACGGATTGGTTGTACGTGAACATCATTAGAAATTGTGACATATTTTTTGCGTCACGAAAATTTTTGGTTGACCCCCAGAGCAAAGACATATCCATGTCAAAATACACAGTACTAAAAAATTCTACCTATATTTTTGAGCTTTTGAAAAACCTCACTTTATTGACATTTTTTGTCTTTGCTATGGCACATAAACTTAAAAAAGTCACGGAAAATTGCTCACGAAAATATTTTGATGATTTCCACTTACAACCGAGTCGTTGCTAGGGAAATGGTACTTCGTCGTTTTTCATCCCACAAAATTCGTTGACCATTCGTTCGAAAGCTCTCGATTTATCCAACCATATTATGTTAACTACTGCGAAGTGCGTGGCCAACAAGCTGAGTTATGAGCAAGGATTTGTGAAGCGGTGGCTAAATCATTTTAATAGGTAATTTCTATACTTTACACTCTAGGAAGCTGTAATTTCGTATGTAGCCTCTTTAGGACATTTACTTGACGATGCCCAGGGTCCGGATCAGATGAGTGGCTCTTAAAGCTAATTTCTATGTTTTACACTCTAGGAAGCTGTAATTTCGTATGTAGTCTCTAGCACATTTACGTGACGATGCCCAGGGTCCGGATCAGCTGAGTGGCTCTTAGAGCTTGCATACGAGTCTGCAACACATACTTGTCTTCAACTAAAGACATAAAATGTCCCAATGTGTTGCAGACTTGTATGCAAGCGTTTCTTTATAAAGCCTCTGGAGACATCTGGAAGTGATCATTGGGAAGTCGATGTTATTGATATTAAACTAAGTTTTCATGGTAGAAGTAAGTAGGTGCCTACGTTCAACCTTTTCTTACCTGCTCGTTGTGTCTAAACATTCTGAGCATATACTCAATTAGGTACCTTGATTTGTCAAGCGATGAGTTAGGTACGTATTTCTACAGAATTCCTATCGAGATATTTAGATTAGTAATTCCAGTTTTATCGAGGATTCGTATATTTACAGTTCCTATTCTCACACAAAATCGTGGAAAATAATACTTCACATTGGTAGGTACTTTGTACTCTAGAACTACTTTATTCGGTTCATAATATCAGGTCCATTGAGTATAATGTATCATTCCGAGTTACCTGTACTAATTAATTTGGGTAGGTAACCCTACCATGGGTACCTACGTTCTATAGAATAAGTCGTTATTTCTCGGTAGCTGTATTTTACGAAGCATTACGCTTCCTTGGTGTTTCAACACTAATCACCTATCTGCAACAGTAAAAATGTTTCCCAGAATGACTGTGTCCAAACAATTACTTGCAGAATACCCAGAAATTTAAAAACGCTGCAAATTATTACACAAAGATTTATTATTTATGTATTAGACAGGTAGCTTTTTAATGAAACGAAGTCTACTATTCAATATCTAAATATATCTGCAGCGGCATAGCTGCCTACCGAGGAGAAATTAAATTTTCATTTTAATAGTGAAATTAAATTTTACTAGTTTTTGAATTTAACTCAAGCTGACGCACCAACTGAAAATTAATTATATAAAATCAATCACCTACCTATGCTTCACAAGTTCATCTATAGATGACAAAAGTGATAATAAATCTGAATTCCTTTGGAATTACCTATATCAGCTGATATGATCGTCATAGTTTATTAGGTCATTTTTACTATGTTTCACCTGTTGAGATTCACCCCATGTTGATTGTTTTCCCCGTTGAAGTTCTAGCCCTTAGCGAGGAGAGCGAACCTATGAAGTAACAGTTACCTGGATGGTTTCTTTCGATTCTTTGTGATGATATCTATGAAATATTACTAAACCCCGTATATAGTAAACCTATATTAGATGGCCCTTCACCGCAGAACACTGGTTCAAAAATCAAATCTACAACGATTTCATAATTTCTCCCTTGAGAGGGAAAAACATTAAATCATGTTTAATGTTTTTCCCTCGCAAGGGAGAAATTAGATATAGTTCAAGAAAAAAGTCTGCAACACATTGGGACATTTTATGTCTTTAGTTGCAGACTCGTATGCAAGCTCTTAGAGCCACTCAGCTGATCCGGACCCTGGGCATCGTCAAGTAAATGTCCTAAAGAGGCTACATACGAAATTACAGCTTCCTAGAGTGTAAAGCATAGAAATTAGCTCTAAGAGCCACTCATCTGATCCGGACCCTGGGCATCGTCAAGTATATGTCCTAAAGAGGCTACATACGAAATTACAGCTTCCTAGAGTGTAAAGCATAAAAAATAGCTTTAAGAGCCACTCATCTGATCCGGACCCTGGGCATCGTCAAGTAAATGTCCTGAAGAGGCTACATACAAAATTACAGCTTCCTAGAGTGTAAAGTATAGAAATTACCTATTAAAATGATTTAACCACCGCTTCACAAATCAAACCGTTCTCGCAATATTCGGATCACCTGCTATGAATCACATAATCGAAACACCAGCTCAATGAAATCATCAGAAATTAACAAGCGGTTGCAATCATGTTCACAATATCAATAATTGAGAATGATCACCTGTGTGTAAACAATTATTCAAATAACCATGCTCATAACTCAGCTTGTTGGCCACGCACTTCGCAGTAGTTAACATAATATGGTTGGATAAATCGAGAGCTTTCGAACGAATGGTCAACGAATTTTGTGGGATGAAAAACGACGAAGTACAATTTCCCTAGCAACGACTCGGTTGTAAGCGGAAATCATCAGAAAAAAACGTTGCACATTTGCGTGTCGTGTCGGAATTCACAGAATGACCCCCAGCCCTAAAACATTAAACATGTTAAAAAATTACCAAACAAACTGAGTCTAAGGTGCATCATCAAAATATAACTAGACGATGTCACCTACAAAAAAAAAAAAAAAAAAAAAAAAACTACACAACATGCAAATACATTGGTACATGGATATATGCCTTATGTTTCTTCCTGTGAAATATGTGTTTTATGTCTTAAGTTAAAAATGTCTCAATTAAAATGAATTGAAATTGTATTAAAATTAAAGTATATTAATTAACGAATTAAAAATTATTCGTCTCTTACTCCCAGAGAGTCTGCACATCTAATTTCAACTTCCTAGGATGGACAGGAGAGAATTTAGCAAATTTAGCATTCCTGTTTAGGAATGAGCCAATCATTTCAATCGTCTCCTAAAGTCCCAGGGAGTCTCCGTATCAAATCTCAACTTCCTATGATTAACAGGAGAGGTTTTAGCTCACTCAGCTGATTAGGAAAGACCTAATAATTGCAATCATCTAATAATTTCTACTTCAGAGATTAAAAACGATAGAAATCATCAGCTTTAGGAGCCCATCAGCTTATCAGACGTCTAGATGCATCGTCTAGTACCTACTGCTTACAAGTACCTACTTCTCAATAGTATAGCTACCATGTATCTAGCGCCTTCTTTTCACTTTCATTATGGTTACTTAGCAATATTAATTAATAACAGGGTAATGAATCAGCTTTCCTTGATAAAATGAGTGCATTCCAAAAAGTGTCCAACGATTTTCCTTTTATGAAAAACTAAGGGAGTTACACTTCGCTAGTAACGCATTGGTTGTACGTGAAAATCAATAGAAATAGAAAAACCTAAGTATGAGGAAAAATATGAGGAAAAAAAACCGTTTTTGGCCCATTTTTGGCTCATAGCATTGATGCGTGTGAAGCGATCGGGCTGGCTAGATTCTAGGACCAACTAGACCCAAGTGTAGTCCATGTGCAAAAGAGCGGATTTTTTTCTTTTTAAACAAGTTAAATGCCATTTATGGCCCGGACGGCGGACGGACATTGCAGTTTTGGAATCTACGCACCTTGAAACGTAAAATGACAAAGTTTGAGAAAAAATACTTTTTTTCCTGTGCGATTACAAAAGCTTATTATTGGAAATAATAAACCAAAATAGACCTTACAGATAAATATTTATATATTTCTATTATAGATTTATTATTCATAGTACAGATGTGCAATTTTTATGTCGCGAAACGAGAAACTTTTATATCTTGACACTTAGTGTGGCAGAGAAAAGTACTAGAATTCGCTCAATTAAAATTCGGATCGTTCATGTTTCACGATTAGAACATTTCATTACCTACTATGATAAGTTCATTGGCAGTTCATCTCTCAGTCGTTGCCACTACCTTAGTCTCCTGAGCCTTCCCACGGGACGTTCTTTCCTCCCAGCGAACGTCAGACGCAAACTCGCTATTCATCGCATCCCGACGCCGAGTGTTTTTCCTCAACCCAGAATAAACTGTCGGAGCAGAGCGAAAAAGGTCCGGGCCCATTGTAGCCGTTTCAGCTTCAAGCCGGGTGCTTGCATTTGACAAGATGTGTTGCTTTGAGCCATCCTTGCTCCAGTTCGTCCCTTCTCCGTTTTCAAGTACATTTCCGAGTTCTTTTCTCGTTATATCACGAGAGTATCGCGGCTCACTTTGTTTTAGATCTCAATTTACTGTTCTTCGTTTCGACTTCGATAAATGAACTTTTTTTTTTTTTTTTAAGTACCTATGTCATACTAATTGGACTTCAACCACAGCTTGTATTGCGTTTTTAGGACGTCCCTCCTGAAGCTGGGTCATGTTGGCAACCCTTTAAGAGGAACGACCTATGTATATATATTAGAATTCATCGAGGGAGGTGTGGGACAATCCATGTATGAGGTTAAAAAACCGAATTTAAATCCGTTTTAGACCATTCTAAGACCGAATCCGTGAAAAAAAATCATAGGTGTGTGTCTGTGTGTGTCAATTCCCTCTGGCCAAGGAATTGATGAACTACTTCAATGTCGAATATGAACCACTTGAAAGGAATAGCGCGGGATAATATATATATATTATATATATATATATATATATATATATATATATATATATATATATATATATATATATATACATAAACCACCAAAAGCGTTAAAATCTAAAATCTATAATCCGTTTTATAATGCCATAAAACGGATTTCCATGTGAAATTTGTTTGAAAATTTTAATTCTCAAATTTTGGTATCATTGCTATAACTTCATTTAAAATTCAGCTAAAAGTCAATGTTGACTTCCTTCTCCGCATATTACGCTAGCTTGTACATTATTCAAGTTAAAAATAAATAAAAAGTCAGTGGGGTGTGTGAGTAGTATTTTATTCCTGTTATGTTGCATCTATAAATATACCACCCTGTTTATAGCTTCATTATGTTTGTTGTGAGACTTTTGAATGAATAGCAGTTTCCCCATTAATACTAGGAAAGTCCCCTTTACAAGTACAATGAACTCCGTCAGGTTCTCGAGGCCTAATTGGGATCGAAGTTTTCGTTAAGGTACCAAATTCAATTAGACTAATCCCCGAAGGCCAATTCTGTTGTTGGGAATAGAGAGGGGGCACGACCCCGTGATTTGCAAGCCTAATCGAGGCCAAGCAGTTTAAATATCCCATCAACGCGAGGACCCTGGAAAGATGCGAGGTTGATTCGCCCCTCATTTAAACTACTGCAAAATAAAATACAAAACATTCCAGGCGTGCAGTATGACCATAAAAGAAAACAGACGCACACACCCTTCACCATGCTTTACCAAAATAACAAAAAAACATACCATTTGTGGTCTCCAACAAATTAGTGGTTCATAAATTGTGGCTAGACCTCAGTATTGGAGTTGGGTAACTGAATAACTGAAAGAAAGACCAAGGGCCGGTTTAACAATCGTATTTACTAGGCTGATTAAAGTGAAATCTCTGACTATCTAAACAAACATACCTGTTTATCAGTTCAGTTTCACTGCTCAGTTATCCGATAATCGTCGATTATTTTAAACAAGCGCCTGCGATTCGGTTACCGTTTTAGCTGCCCAGTTAAATGAGTAATGGAATCATAATTTTGGCCGTTTATTTTAGCAAACTTATATCTAATATCGTCCACGTTTATTTTCTTCATTTTTTTTTTTAATTATGGACTCTGAATCTGGCTGGTAGAAAATAGAGAAATCAAAAGATTCTGAGATATCAGGAGATTCTGATTTCTCAGATAACAAAATCATGGACTTTCTCGCTTGGCCAGATTTAATTTTTGACAGTGGAATATGTGGATTTCCATACACGATTTTGTTCTGACACTTACTGAGTTCGGATTATTTAATCTAAAGCCTGTTTTAGAAATTCGAAAATGTATATAGGTAGGCAGGAAGTCGAAACCTTCTCAATGTGCTTCAGTTATGTGTAGTATCGGTAAGGTTAGAATGAAGTAATTGGGAACAAATTTTGTGGATTTTTGTATTCTTGAATGAAGTAGTATTACTGTGACTTTGGAAAGCGATCATGGGCAATTTTCTTAGCATGCTCTTCTTTGTATACGTTTAAGCCAACTTTTCCCCGCTTCAGACTTGTAAATAGAAGTTTTAGTCTAATTTTGCGCGTTCCCAATTATCCCATAGAGTTGGGGATAATTGGGAACAGCTATTTATCTATCTGGGGGGTGTATTTAATGAACCCATATCCAACTATCCAAGTAATGAACTTGCAAGCTCGTTCCGTCTTGAGCAACACGACGCCTTGTACACAACCTTCCCTACTCATGTTTTTAATTACCTATCCCAAGTCATACTCTCAATTACCCCAACTCATTTACTATCAAGATATTATAGATATCATATTATAGATGTTACAGATATCCTATCCTTGAACTATCCTTGAAATACTAGTCTGAGGAACACGAAATAAACAGTTAAGTATAGAAAATGAACACAACATGACACAGTCACGATAGTTATTTTTATTTACCCTGACATAACCATTAAAACAAGCTTTATAAAGAAGGCCTTCTGTCCTTAAATTGGTTTATATATTTTTTTTTATATATATATTTATATATATTTTTATATATATATATATATATATATATATATATATATATAAAACTCCAACGTTTCTCCCCAGTAACTGGGGCTTCTTCAGGGAGATTAAAATTAAAAAGTGTAAAATATCCACTTAGGTACTTATATATATATATATATATATGTTTATTTTTTTTATTTTTTATTTTTTATTTTTTATTTTTTAATAAAAAATCGAATTTAAAGTTATGTGTTTTTGAAAATCAAATTTAAAATTGGTTACGTTTATGTAGGTAACGATGTTTTTTCGTATGTTTTACCTAGTTCGCTGGTGACGGTAATTATAAATTTAAAGTCCATCAATCAAATACGAGTAAATTTTGCTCGTGTCTTTTCGAAAGTTAAATAAATTTGAATTTTTTATATTAACCATTATAGAAATATTCTTTTTTGCAAATTTGATTCTCTTCCTACAATTTTGAAATTTTTAAAGTCCATAGTATGTCCTAAAGATCTGCAATGGGCAACCAATGCGTTTTTTGTACCTTCTTGTCGTTGGTCCGATTCATGTTTTGAAAAACGGCGCCGAACGGACTGAGACGTTTCCCCCACATACACTTTTCCACACCCACCACAACCACAAGGGACCTGGTTGACCAAGTCTGAACGTTGTTCTTTTGGCGTGAAATCTTTTAGTTTGGAAAATAGTGGTCTGTTCGTATTAAGTGTTCAAAATGCAATTTTGACGTGTTTACAAGGCTCGCAAATCTTAGTCATTTGTTCTGCCGCCCCTTGCACGTGAGACATTGAATAATATTGGACTGGTTGTTGTTGTTGAGTTGAAGGTCGAGTGTTTCTTTGAAGTGTGCTATGTATAGTTTGGTCCACTATTTTGACGGGGTACCCATTAGCCGTTAGGATCACTTTTAATTTTTTTGTGTTTTTGAAATTCGGGGTCAGATAGCGTTAGCCATCGATGTACAATATTTTTCACGATATTTTTCTTGCAACGGATTGAATAATGCTTCGAGAAAAGTAGTAATCGTCCGGAGTAGGTATGTTCTTTTGAATTAGTGATTTGTGGTGATTTTATCATCTTCTTCATTTTTTATAATTTCAATGTCCAAAAATGGAATTCTTCCGCAAAAATCCTCCTCCACTGTGAACTGGAGAGTATTGGGCAGTAGCTATAGAAAAAAGTGAGGACGTCTGGTATAATGACTGGATCAAGTAGAAATATGCTGTCATCAACATAATATTTTTTCATTATTTGGATTTTGTCGTCAAATTTACTTTTTATTAGATTGAAAATTTCCTCTATAACGATGTCGCTCGTAATAGGACTGAGCGGATTTCCCATGGCCAATCCCATTGTTAGCAAATACACTTGATCCTTCCGAATGAAGAAAGAATTCCAGATGCATTGAATTATTGCATGGCCAATTCTTTCTTGCCTGAAAGACCGACACATTTTAAACTTTGACTAATTATGATCAGTTATTTCTTAAGCAGAGATTTGACTGAGAATTGATAAACCGGCCCTACATCCTGAAAATATCTCGATAATCGTGTTATTAACTGTAAGTATATGGATGAATGAATATAAAGCTTTTGGTTGGGGGCAATAAAAGCAAATCGAGCTGTAATTTTATTTAAACTTGAATAAAAATGGCATTCTGCAAGGAAAACGTTTCTTTCATTTTGGTGGAGGATGGAATGAATAAACGAACTCGATGCCCTAACTTCTCGTTCGGTAAACACAAAAGACAAGAGGAGAGCGGTAGGTGTAGAATACAAAATCGCGAGGTTGAACAGTCCTAGTCCGTGGTGGTAGGAGAGAGAAAAACCAACGAAAAAATCTGAAAAAAAAAGACTCGGAGAAAACCCGCTATAACTGCAGAGTTGCGGATGGAGGGTGGGGGGAGGGTTAGTGTGAGACACAAAAAGAGTAGAGTCGTATATTCGGGCGACGTTTCTGCCCTTTCAAAAAAAGGAGGGGGAGTGAAAGGCAAAAGTGAAGGGGATGAACGAGAGTGGAAGAACCAATGGGCTGGAAGCCCCTCATGAAAGGTATATGTGACAGCCGATACGGTACCAAACCTCCACGCTATTCCCGCGGACCTCTCCCCTTTCCCGGTTTTCATAGATATCTTCACGTTGTTGAGTGTTCCCTTTTCTTCGTAGGTACTAAAAGAAAAAAAAATCCCAAAGGCAAGACGACAAGTATTGGCGTTTCCTAATGCGCTGCCAACTTATTTTTTTGGTGGAGTGAAACTTGGTTGGAGTGGGGTAGCCTCTCTTCTGCCGGGTAATGACACACACACACCACACACAGAGATATTTTACGTTTGTAAGCAGTGTCCTATCCCCCCCCCCCCCCCCTTATTTTGGGTGGAACTTCTCCATGTGCCTCCACAAGATACACTAATCACAAATTCACTTTATAACATAATGTTTGCTTCTTCAAGAAATCGCAGTGTTGAAACGTAGTCTTTCTTAATTTTCTTCTGAAGTAGGTATTTTATAGAGATCATCTTCACGTGTCGCCAGTTGTTCGCCTAAGATCACTTCTGTTTCTTTTGCATACTTTCTGCAATGCATTATCACGTGCTCCATGTCTTTGACTACTTCACATTCTGAACACTGTTAACCCATGGATCTTCCGTAGAGGTACATAATGCGTCTTATGTTGCCATTGCCTGTTCTGATTCTCGATATCTGGGAAAACCGACGCACACTAGGAAAAACGGTCAATATAGGTGGACATTAGACCCAAATTTTATATCAATGGATCAAACGAAGAACATTACCTTGTTTTCATAGATGATTGACTAGATGAAACCCGAATTACCCATCACATTCGACGCGGTAACACGCGGTTCATTCCAAGGCGAAATGCACTCTCATTACACAGCTGGTGATATTTTTGAAGCGTTCCCACGTGTTTATGAAGGTAAGTTGAAGGTATGCTACCACTTATAAGACCTTTTGTTTTGTTTTGTTTTTCAGTTTAAAGCTTATTGTTTCAATTTCAATACCAATCTTCATGTATATTACGTTAGTCAATATATTTCGACGAAATTTCCTAAGAGCCGCAATATTCTTTTCAAGATTATAGATTTTTTAAAATTAAAATTCTTGAAGACTTGATTTTATTTATATTTTTTAATTACAACATTAACTACAAAACTATGATAATACCTATTCTATATACTATGTGAGAAACTTGAACTACAGTTCCTGGGAAATGGTATGATCTGTTTACTCTCTTCATAAACAGTTTCTACTGAAGTACTGTTTGCTCAAATTTCCCTTTTCCACATTTTATCCCATGTGGTAATTCTATTAATCAATAAAGGATTGAAGTGGATATTTATGAACATTTACAATTTACTTTTGAGTCTATGTCCAGTATATACGTAGTTACTTATATGCAGATTCTGATGCAGCTGGCGAATATGGTTTTCAATTTCGATTTACAGCAATAAAAAGTGGATTTTCGAATTTTCCGAAAGTTAATGATTGGTAGTGTCGATTAAGGTGAGAGTTAGACCTCTG
The DNA here is from genome assembly GCA_030762985.1 of Adelphocoris suturalis. Classification (NCBI taxonomy): domain Eukaryota; kingdom Metazoa; phylum Arthropoda; class Insecta; order Hemiptera; family Miridae; genus Adelphocoris; species Adelphocoris suturalis. The sequence continues at coordinate 118,849,000 of CM061043.1, forward strand.
AAAGTGGTTTCATTCGATTCAGCATCCCGAAGAACATATTAAACCATTACAAACACGGGTCCGTTTGGCGAAGTTGCAAGGAAGTCGCATGATGGATGCTAACGAATGTCGCAGCCGTTGCTACTGCCAGCCGCATTCGCATCACTCCTTTCCCTCGTACTTGAGATTATCTTACGTACATTTTCTCAACATTTCAAGGGATTCGGACGATTTGTCTAGAAGATATGAGCAATGTCCACCTAAATTGGCCGTTTTTCCCTGCGTGTGACGTCTGGTGAATTTCCAACTCGATGGTATACCGATTTTAGGCTCTTTTAAATGGGTTGTATGCGGCGGTGGCAGGCTCGTTTTGCAGTCTCTGACATGAGTTGATTTATATTCTTCTCATAATGGTTATAGCGTAAGGTATCGTTGAATTGTTTAAAAGTTTTGGTGCCCCTGCATCACATGCATGTCTTGCAACTTCATCCGCTTTCATGAAGCATGTCCTGCCTTATAAGTGGGCAAGGCAGAAACACAGCTCAATTTGCCGATTAATAATCATCGATCAACCGAGGTCATATCTAATGAAGACCCATCTGTGAGCGGACTTGCACATGACGCGAATTTCGATTATTATTTCAGGATCAAAATATTGAAAAAGTTCCAGTCATGCAGCATGACCGTGCGAGCTAATCTTCGTGGATTATTATCATTGTATATTATACTAGCTGGTTCACCCGTGCGTTGCACAGGTTGACTCGAATATACGCAAGCCCCCCCTCACCCATCATATTTTGGGACAACCCTATGAATCTGATTCAAAAAAGCCCTTTCCTGAAAGTCCTTGCTTAAAGTATTTGCCAGTAGTATCTGGAATACATTATTGCAATTAAAAAAAAAAAGTCTGCCGGGTTAGGGTCACATAGCTTCCTTGTATCCGTTACATAATCCGTTACGTTTAGATCGTTGAACGGTTAAATAAAAATATGAACCATTCGATCCTAGAAATTATGATCGAAATCAGATGAAAACTGTAAAAGTTATGCTTGTTACACCCAATTCAGGTTTGCGCATGCGCAGCAACTACTAGTGATGAAATTTATATGAATTATTGCCTTGGCTGTACCTAACGACCTTCCGGATTTGAGCCAGATCGGACGACTGGAACAAGAACGTAAGAAAATAATGATTGATGAAACTTACGTTTGCGCATGCGCTGAGCAAAGTATTGTTTCGTGAGTAATGAAACTGATTGGGGACCATCTACATTCAAACCCGCATATTCCCCAAAATGTCATCAGAATCGGATGAAAACTGTGGAATTTTGTGTGTTCCAAGGATTTACGGACACGAACAGGCACATAACACACCGACAGACAGCAGACGCGAAACCGAAATTGTTCAGAATGATCTAAAACGTAAAATTTGAGTGGAAACTTTTTTTGGAGACAAAAAATGTGTCTATCTTCCGAAAATGAAAACGGTGCTATCGCTACCAATGGGTAGACTCGGAAACATACCGAAATTAGAATCACAACGTAAAGTACGTGTGGAAATCTACTTTTCCAATATCAAGAACTTCTTGTAGATTTTTGCTATGCAAAATTTGTAGAATTCGTTCATAATTATAGCCCATAATATGTTGGTGCATACGTGAAAACAAGATCCTCGTGTAAACAGTAGACGCTGGCACTAGTACATGAAGGTTTGGATTCAATTTTAAAGGTTTTGAAGGTCTTTGCGAGTTTTAAAAACTATGTATCAACAAATTAACTGACGAATAAACAACTGCACTTCTGCTGGTGATGTCAGTGGAGAGCAGGCTGGTCGTCTCTTTTCAATTGAGTTTTACAGCTTCCTGCCTCCACTCAACGATAAATCGCCTCGTCGAGGTGGAATGGAATCTGCCTGAGCTGAATAAAATCCAGAGAATAACTCCGCAGTCAGCTACGATTCACATTCATTTCTACTTGGATTAAACAATGTGTTCAATTTTTGATTCAGTACTTAGCCAGAATGGAAAATTCCTAACTTGATTGGCGTGCCTTGTGTTTTTCATTGATGTGTGTAGATCTTGATTGGACTTTTATTCATTTATTTTATGTATCTCGGACAAGCCCAATTAAAATTTTATCGCATGTAGGTGAAATGTGCATACATTACATGATAATTAATACGTATAATAATAAATTAATACTTAAGGATCAACAGATAGAACAGTTGGTAAATTCTAGTGAGTTCGACAAAAACTAAGGCACAACACATTGAAAAATTAAATAATTTATGGAGGATTACACTAGACTTGTTGCGGATTTAATACTCATAATTGGTCAATGTCGGGGTTGTTTTGCAACAAAATAAGGTAGTATCCGCCAGCTCCGCCGATTCTTCCGCGAGTTCAGATCGCACACCTACAGTAGTTGTTCGTAATCCACCAAATCACCATGGATACCCATTATAAGTCTCTTGTACGACGTTTCAAGTAGATCAGTTTCCTCATAGCACTGGTTATCACATCAATATGGTGCATAAGAGTAACGCCAACATCCCGAATGATGTTCACTCGAGTAAAAGGAAGGCCACCAAGGTGGTCAAAGCTCATGGGCATGTTTGCAGAATACCATACCTCAAGGCTGCTCAGAGAGTCTTGTAGTCGACGGCTATCATCCAATGAACCTTTACCCGCAAACAATTTAAGATCATCAGCGAGGAGTATAAGTATCTGATGTCCACAAACAGCTCTGTCAATCATGATGAGCAAAATCAAAGGCTCCATTTGCGATCCCTGAGGAATCCCTGACTCAGCAGCAAACGGTTTAGAGAATTTTCCTTCTAAAAAATTGTTTTCGTTCAAATTTCCAAAGCTATTCAACAAAGTCCAATGTTCTAGTGCAATTTTTCATTCATTTGAGAAAGTAAGCTAGGCAAGTAGCTCAAGTTCTGAAGTTTTTACCAACAACATAATTTATATGCTTGTGTCTTTATTTAATGAAAAAAGTTTATTTATCTTTATAGGATAAGTTATTTGGGAATCAACCCCCAGTTAGTTTTTCTTATACGTGTGATAGAACTTAATTTAATTTAATTAATAGAAAGAGGATATTTATTTTCTTCTAAAGGTCTAGAGTTCGTTTGTATTCATGGGCTTACTGTGCAATCGATCCTATAATCGTGCAAAGGGTAGCGAGTCATTGAGGGATATTGTATTTCGTTGTGTAACGTGAATACAATTAGGTGTTTTGTGTTAATACACAGTGGTACGTAAAGTTATTATTGAGCTTAATGTTATGGTGTTACTTGTGAATGGGTTCGGACAATGGTAATTTCCTCAGAAGGGGCGGAAATGTATTACGTTAAGTATTGTACGAATGAGTTATTAGGTATTTACCGGACAAATGTAAATGAATTGGCTATTCGACCTACGTGAACAATTTATTGCCACTCCCTATTCCGTGGGAAATGAAATTGATGAAGGAAATGGTAGTAAGATCGAGGAAACAATTATTGAAGACGTTGTGACTTCTGACGCCAGGCACAGATGAGATGGAATTGAGGGAAAGTGGACGATGAGACAAACAAGAAATTGACCCTAATAACAGAGCGCTCGGAGAACAGTCTCTGAATCTTGATTGGTACACATTTTGGCTCCTGAGCTAAAATAAAGGAAACCCCCTCCTACTCGAGAATTATATTTTGATCAGACGAATAATTATGAAATTCTAAATTCTCCGCGTACCCTCAGCATTGAATTTCTTAAATGCCTCAGACTTATGATACGACCGCCATGTGCCGTGATGATGCGTATGCCATGTGCTACTGAGGCGATCTGATGTATGGGTATGGTTCCATTAGTGGCGTTGTGGTTGTGTATGGCTCACTGTGGGATTCCAGGAAATGAAAGTGCGGATGTCATAGCAAAAGAGGGTGCTTCACAGCCTCGAATACCTCGGCCTTTAACAAACAATACGGCGAGCAGAACAAGATTTATGACAACATGCTCCCCCGTTATAGACAGTTGGCTAGAGGAATCGGTAGGAGTCACCTGTTGATAACCCAGTTTCTAAAGCTCTTACACGTTACAAGAATGTTGCTGGTTACCGACTGTTGACTGGTCAAAAATACCTGGCAAAGCATCTCCACTGAATATGAGTTTATGACTCCCCCACTTGCAACATTTGCCATTCAAGAGACTTGGATAAAGACCCATTACGATATGTCCTTCTCTTAAGGACGTCCAGGTTAATGAAGTACAGCGATGCTCGCACATGGAGCAGTGAAGCTGAGTTGATTGGGCTGCCGCGGATTAGGCAAGTGCCCAATCAGCGAAGGGCGTAGGGGAAAAAATTGTAACAAATTCCAAGTGACTCCCGTCTAGGGTACACACAGGATCTTCTAAGTGGACAAGCTCCTGAAAGGACTCGATGCTCGATACAGGAATCCCAGCTGGCGGAAACCTATTGCTTTCTCTGTGCTGCAAGATCAAAACCAAGGTGAGTAGGGTGCGGAATTGCAACTAATTGATTGTGGTGGAGGAAGCGGGGGTCCCATTCCAAAAAACTTAATTTATTAAGTAAATGAAGTGCTGAGTATTATACCGGATCGGAAGGAACCAGATGTTTCGTTCAAATGACTGCAAAGTTCAGTAGTTCACCAAATGGGCAACGCCTTACGGTGTAACTGATTACGTTATTCCGAGGAAGAATACTGTAAATTGTTGCCCATCCGGTGATTTACAGTGATTTGAACTGAAGTTGTGATTCGTTCATATCCTTCAAGCACATAACGAACTGCAAATATTAGCGAATGTAGGCGCGGTCATTGAATAGAGTTCGGTTCTTGACTACAAAAAAAGGTTCGCTTGGATTTATCTGGCTGCCAAGCGCAGAGCTCATTGGAGCGACGGATTTACGAGGAAGGCAGTTTCGATCCCATTGCAGCGATGGCCGTATCAGCCCATTGAGCGGGTATTTGCCTTTCATGAGCCTCCCGTAGTTGAAATTTCACAGTCAAATCCTCATCGGAGTCGACCTGAGTCTATTTTTGGTACTCAAAACTGGTTCGGTGCATCGCCGGTCGAAAATATTATTTGGCTATTCCTCTCGTCTCTTCAGCTATTTTCCTCGCAATTTTTCAAGAGTTCCAACAAACTTCTGATGGTGATTTGACGACAAATACATATGAGGCGAGGCATCGCATGTCTCCCAACATGTTTGCAATTTTCACGGTCTTCTGAAAAAGAGGTTTCTCAGTTTGAAATTATAGAAATGACTGTTTTATTGGTATTCGAGTGCTTTAGGAGCCCATCAGGTTTTGCTGTATGTTTCTTTGTAATAGTTAGATCATGAAAAAATGATTTCTGTTCCCCCGGGTCTTTGGTTAAGCTGCGCAGATAGACCCTACGGTCAATTACGCGCGTTTGATCCCACCTTTTAGAATGCTGTGTACAGTTTGGTGGTCAGGATACTCGCAAGCTTGGATCTCAAAAATACGTAGCATCAAGCAGTCAATCTCTGAGTAAAATTTCAGACATTGGTTAGACATATTGGTTAGAATGATGTGTATAATTTGGTGGTCTGGATGCTCGCAAGCTTGCATCTCAAAAATGCATAACATCAAGTAGTCAATCCCTTAGTAAAAATTCAGATAAGTTGGACATATAGGTTAGAATGATGAGGTTAGGTGTGAACTGATGTATACGCTGCGCAATTCGACACTACCTTCGACTTAACCACTTGCGCAGTTCGACCAGTTAGGGTAGTTCTTGAATCCTGAGAACGACCATCTGCCATCTAGAGCGGCTTCTGCTGTAATAAACGAACGGACAATCTGAGGGAGGAGACTTTTGTTCTGTGGACTTCCCGTTCACATGATCGAATGGACCTTTTGCTCTCGCCGACGAGCCCATACGCGGCGCGTCAACCTTGAGCGCGCTCTCACGATGACGGAAGAGGTTTTTCTAGGTGGCCGCCTGCAGCCTGCAACTCGCAGTTTTTCCTGCCCCATTCGGATTTTCAAGGGTCCGGCGAATGGAGGAAGTTCGAGGATCGTGGGATCTGAAGGAAAAGCTGTCGTTAGCTTGTGCGGAAATACGTCGTACTATGCACGGTCTTTTGGCGGGGTTTAGTTCTGTTCTACTACCGGCTAAACTGTTGGCCTATCGCAGTGGTTCCCAACCTGGGATACGCGTACCACTCAAGGGTACGCGGCGACCTATTTGAGGGTACGCAAAAAATAATCTTTAATGGCGGATATAATGAAAAATAGTTCGTTGCCTCGTGCTAGGTAGCTTCTACGTCGTGTCGGGCCGTGTGTACACTAGTCGCATTATTCATCCCTGATTGTAATAGAATGCAAGTCTCTCAAGTAAAGCACTCGAAGTTTAAGTGCCTTTTACTGATGAGGAGTTTATAGAAAGAGCTTTTTCTTCGTATGCCTTAATTAAAAACAAATACCGTAACAAGCTTGAAGCTAGTCCTCATATTTTTGATGCAAGTCCGATATTTTTGGCTCATTATTCCACCAAAATATAATAAAATCGTGGGTGTTCGTGAAAAATGACCGTCTATGAAAATAGGAGTTTTGGGCCGGTTTCAAAGATTTTTTTCACGCTGAATCGAATAATACCTAACACTCGCAGATCTTCCCACCTCCGTTATAACCGAGTTTTAAACTTCAACTGTCGAATTTTTAGAGTATTTTTTATGCTAAATTTCATGTGTTTTTAAGGGTAAAGCAAGTTAGCTGAAGTGTGAAACTCGGTTATAACGGGGTTGGGGAGATCTGCAAGAGTATCCATACGATTCAGCGTGAAAAAATACGTAAAATCCGGCCCCAAACTCATATTTTCATAAAGGCAAATTTTTCACTAAAACCCTCGTTATTCTGGAGAAAAAAAAATTGATTTTCAACATTAAGGCATAATTTTCTTCCCTAATTAGCAAACTAAAAGTAAAACTGACTATACCGTTGAGAAGCTGAGATATGACAGATTTTTCCCCGGCTAAAAAAATATGGGCTTGGCATCAGCTTGATAGGAAATTTAGCGTTCTTTCAAAGATGTCCTTATTTTTGAGTTTACAGTGATTCTAAGGTAAGTTATGGCCGTTCTAATGTCATAAGGTACAAACTAGAGCGAAATTGAATAAAACATAGTCAAGCACAATTTTCTCTCTCTTAACTAGGGAAATGTAACTCAGTAGGTTTTTCACTTACAAAAATCGATATCCACTCGTTGAAAAGCTCTCGATTTATGCCGAAATTTTATGCTGACTGCTCGGCCATAAAACAAGAAAACCATGTCAAACATGGTAACGCTTCCTTGGGGACAAGATTGGTAACGCTTTTGAGGGGACACAGTTTTGGATTGACCCCAGCGAAAAGATATATTCATGTCAAAATAAACAATACTTCTGTAAATCATTATTAAAAATTGAAATATAATATAGTACATATCTCATTAGAAAGATTACCACCCCTCACATTTACGTTCAGAACTCATGCTCGAGAGGGTTTGTCTTTAATGATTCCATTTATATTTAATATGTATTTAAGCAAATACATAAACAAACCTTTCAAGTAGTGTATAGAAAAAAGTTCCAGTCATGCAGCATGACAGTTGAATAGTATCGTTTGAGCGGAATTTCGTAAACTATCATATTATAATTCATTGTTTTGGAATTTGAACACTTTGAATGGGAAGAAATTGTGTTTTGTATTAAGTTTTAGTGAAGAACTAGCAATAATGGGAGGAGGCCAGTAAAGCTGGTATATTACATAAATTATCTCTAGTCTGTCGGGGTGTTGGGAAAGTAATTGAAACTGAACGGGTGAGTAACGGCCATTAATCTTAATTGTTTTTGGTTATATCATCGTTTGTATTATTTGTATTATGTGAATGATTGTAAATGATGATATCAAATTTGAGTTTGAACGATTAGAGAACCGGACAGCTGGGGGAGAAGCCCCCTGTAACGCACACAGAAGTGATTGGTAAAGACAAGCTCAGAGGGGGTGAGTTTTCACGGGAGCGGCGGGCATTCCCCAGAAACAGCGGCGGGGGGCGGTGACGGGAAGAGACGGTGCGGGCGGGAAGGCGACGGAGGAGGTTCGGAGGCGGCCCCCCCGTTGTAGGGGACGGGGGGTAGAGAAAAACCCAGGCGGAACGGAGGAAGGAGCCGTGTAAGGTATTTGGAAGGGTTGCAGGATGTGGGGCAGTGGGTAGACTCCCTCGTCACCGCCCCCCTTGTCCCGGGGCACGGCGGTGCCGGGGGCGGCGCGGGGGCGTCGGGGAGCTATGGCGGCCCGTTTTCAAGTTCAAGGACGAGACGATCAATAAACTGCTTGCCCCACCCTGGCCCTACGGCCCACCCCCGGCTAACCCTCACTTTCCCTGATACTAAAATTACGACCATATTCCGACAAATCTTCGAAAAATCGGAGGAAACCTAAGTACTACCTATCCATAGCTAAATATACCTAATATTTATAAGAAGATTTCTGTTTGAAAAATCACCAAATTTACCCGTCTTTGTTAGGTCTCAGACAATTTGAACAAGCTTCCGAGGTTGGACTTTGTCTATCGAGTACCAGATAATGGTAGAAAGGCTATATAGTTGGTTGATAGGTCCATCTCACCAACAAACAAATAGCGTTATGGTTCATAAATACCGAACTGGATTAATAATTTGATTTTCAAATTCCATAATTGAGGAGCTGACATGGAAAAGCAGTTAAGTCCAAAAATCGAAAGACAATTTTTTTCAAGTAAACAGTCACACCAACGGCGTGGGAAAAGCTTTTGGTCCTCCCATCCTTGCTAGATCGCACCGTGAATAAATGTGTGACCTTTGAATGGAGAAGTGATTATGTCCAACAAATCTGATAAGAGTTCAGAGGGAGTTCCTATGAAATTTGATTTTTGGACTTAACTGCTTTTCCATGTCAGCTCCTCAATTATCGTCTTTGTCGCATGAGGATGGTCGTCCTAGCAATTTATTTCATTTCGCTTCGTAAAATCCTACCGATCCATGAATGAGGGCAGAATCTATACCTAAAGGTTTAGGTACCCCATGTGAATAAAAGGTAGGTGTAGGTACGTTTGATAGTGAATGGTCATGTCACATTATAGTATTTCCAGACCAAATGATACCTTTTAAACCACAAATAAAATTATTTCCAAATTACTTCAATGGGCGATCGAGTACCAGGGAATGAGACTCGTCATTTATTAGGGTCCATTGCCTCCTTTACCAACACAAAACTAGCATGGGACTACATATACGGAACAAGTATCGGCCCTTTTTCATGTTCTCCTCACGAAGAGGGAGTGTGTCGTCCAAGTAGGCAAGTTGTTTCATTACGCTACCCAATATAATTTTTCAAGAGGAAATTCATAAATGAAGGCTTTCACAGGTTCGAAAAATAGAGGTACATACGAAATCTCTACCCGAAGTTTATAAAAGGTAGGCATAGGATCGTTTGATATTGAATAGTCTTGCATTTATGCCAAATGAAACCTTTTCCAGCCAAAATGAAACTATTTCATTTTCTATTGAAACCTTTTCCAAATCAAATGTAGCTTTCGCGAATCACTCATTATTTTTCAACGGAATTGCAGAAGTGAAACGTTTGATTGAGGAAGTGAGGTTCCAATTACCTTCCTTCATACTCTCCTATGTTGAATCTAGTGGAAAATACATTTTTGAAGATAAAATGTCGCGCGAGGAATATACTAAGCGAACCAGGTGGAAACCGCATTTAGTCTGAAGTTATTGCTCGAAGAGTTAATTAAATAACTTTTGATAATTGAGTTCACTTATTTCTTGGAAATTTTATTCAATGTTCTGTACGGCTTTTCCTTGAAAATTTTCTCAAATTCTGACTGAATTCCAATGATGTTTATTAATGAATCCAAAGCTCATACCTACTAATTTATTGTAATTATTATATAGCATAAACATACTATTTGATTTTTTTGCAGAATGTTTCAATTGAAATTGATATAGTTTCATTTTATTTGGAAAAGGATTCATTTGGGTTGAAAAAAGTTTCGTTTGGCCTGGAAATGCATATTTGTGCTCGAAATGATTGGATTTTTGGGGGTTACACTAGAGATAATATGATTATCTTTGGTGTTGGTAACTACTCACCGATACGCGCATCTTTACAAGAAATATCGCTCTACCGTTTATAACTTTTTCCAATCCAATTCATCATTTTCCCAACTAAATTCAACATTATTTCCTAGATCCATAAAAAAAGCAAGGTAGATAAAGAATATTTGAAAATGTTCCAGTCATGCAGCATGACCATATGAGCGAATTTTCAAAGCTTTTCTATAATTTTTGGTTTTTATTTTTATTACAGAGAGTTTGGAGGTGAATTGGAGTTTGCAGGTGAATTATCGGTATAATTCTACGTGGTTAGCTTTTGCTCAAATTCGTCATATTGTCTGCAAAAAATTGTTAACTATCAATTTTATTGCTGAAAAATTTGTTCTAAATAACATTCTATTATTTAAACAAAGATATGGATTTCTAGAATTTTTTACATTTTTATCGATTTTGTAGCACATTTTAATGAAATTTAATTACAATTTTGAGCATAGGTTTGAGCTTTAATTTTTAAATTACCAACTTCATAGTTGATAAACTTTATTTGAGTAATATTCTGCTAAAAAAAAAATAAAAACACCGATATTTAGCCTTTTTCTTTTTTGTGATTTTTTTTTTTTTTTTAGTACATTTTTTGATATTTGACTAATTTAATGTGCTCAAAAAGTGTTGTCCAACGAACTCATCCTTTCATTTGAAATGCTTGATTTTTTGGCGAAAGAACGAAGTTTTTATCTCAATTCTATCGAGAGTTATCGTCTGGAATGACACACACACACACACACACACACACATATATATATATATATATATATATATATATATATATATATATATATATAAGCGTTAAAATCCAGGAATCATTTCAGAATGCCTCAAAACAGATTTCGATGAAGAAAATTTTTGAAAATTTTTATTTTAAAATTTTTGGAGCCATTGCAATAGCTTTATTTTCTAAGAAAATTTGCTAAAACAGCAAAATAAGCTAAGGAAACCTCTCATTGAATCAGTCCAATGCGTCGGTAACCTGTTTACTGTTACTTTACCGGGCGTCACGTGCCCTCTCACTTCAGTAAACCGGGCGAAAATGACTAGGGGTTTGAGTGTATTTCGTGTCTTACAAAAATTAGGTTACATGATCTCACTCTTATTCATTTTTCTCAACTATTTTTTTTTTTTTTTTTTTTTTTTTTTTCCCCCTAGGAAAAGACATTGAATTTGGTGGGTAAAATATTGGATTTGACTGGGAAAATGTTGAATTTGATTGGGAAAATGTTGAACTAGATTGGAAAAAGCTATCTGCACATAATTTGCACGGTTTTTCGATACTTCCCGATATTTTCCCTTTTTATCGGCCCGGGGAGAAAAAAAAAGGTCACCGTCCCGTATTAATCCGGGATCCATTGAGACTCATCCCTCCCTTTACTTGGCCCCTGAATTTCCCGTTTCGGACCCTTGTATGGCCCCTGATCCACCCCCCACCTAGTCATCACTCCGAACATGAATAGAGCTCCTGACCCCCCCTCCCACCATATCATCATCCTAGGTTGAAAGGCCCTTCCTCCGGCCCTTATCAACGCGCGCCCATTCAAAAACTCTTCACAGAGGTTTTTCGGAGTCTGACACTAACGAGCCGACCCCCCTCTTCCCCACCGCTTCATCGGCCGTACTGAAAATTTGTTATGATCTCGTTATGGAAATAGAGGGAAGGTTGTTGATGGGAGGGGGAGAGGTACCACAGATCCTGTGCCCGTGATAAAAAGGATCGACTAAGGTTAAGGGGCGAAAAACCTTGATATTCCCTTGATTTTTCGAGAAGGTGAAACGGTGATCGCTGCGGGTTAATGACAGAGCTCCTAATGAGCCCCCCCCCCTCCCTCCATCCATCCCTACGCACCATAACCTAACCACCCCCTCCCCTCCCCACCTTCAACCACCTATTACCCTCCCCTTTCTCCTACAGATAATTAAGGCTATGATCTTCATCGCAAAACCGGTGGCAATAAAGAAACCGTATAAAAATCATTTTTCGTTGTTCCATCCTTCACAGAAACGCATAATGAGGGAATTCCTCAAAAATTACACAGGTCTCAATCAATTCTGCACAACCCTAAATCATGTGGATCGATGCCAGTTAGCCGTTAGAATGTTAGCGAAATTTCGTAGAAAATGAGGCTATTGCAACGGCTCAAAAAACTTTAAAATACAATTTTTTGAAAATTTCCTTAATTAAAATCCGTTTTGAGGTATTCCTGAAACGAATCCTAGAGTTCAACACTTTCATATAAATATACATAACTCGGCTCTTCGCGCCTCGCCGGGGGGCTTCGCCCCCCTGGACCCCCCGGATCTTTTCTCTTTTCTACTGTATAGAAAACGAGGATAATTTGCTATGCAATTCTTAGCCTGAAAAAGCTCAAAAAATAAAGTATAAAAAAATTTGGATATAAAAAAAAAATATTCAAGCCTGGCTGGGATTTGAACCCACGATGCGAAAAAAATGGATATAAAAAAATTTTCAAGCCTGGCTGGGATTTGAACCCACGAACTCGCGCTTCGCGTTACGGACATTTTTTGTTACGGACGTTAAAAAAAAAAAAAATTGTTGGGGGTCGGCCTAAGAATTGCATAGCAATTGATATATATATATCGTATAACAATACCCGAGCCCTAAATACGTCTAAATAAGAGAATATATGTTTTATATACCAGCATTTATTTATTTATTTACTTTTTTTAACAGGAAAACATGGGTTTTGCGCAAAATAGAAACCATGGAATCACCTAATATATATCATATTTTAGCAATAAAAAAGGTAGTAATTTTGTCGGAATAAAAATTACTTACACTAAAACCTACCTTTGGATTTGTAAAATTCTTATCAGACCTCGACTGAAATTTATTCCAGCCAGTCTACGCTTGATTGCTCATGTATTTATTGTTCGAATCGTTCACATGCTGGTTATACTTATCAACTACTTGGCATATTTTGCTTCCTCACTTGCTTTTTGCGTTTTAGAGCTTGCTGATCCATTTTGGTTCCGTGTGTGTCTGTGTCTGTCTCTCTGTCTGTGGTAAATCCTTGTCACGCCCAAAACTATACCAAGTTTCAGTCCGATTCCGTTGAAATTTTCAGGGATTTTGCGGATTAGCTCCCTATAATTTTCAATGACGTCGAATCAACAGTAGTCTGTGCGCATGTGCAAACGTGTATTTCCCATAACGTCGATTTCTCATTGCTGGTCCGATTTCGTTCAAACTCGGTAGGTAGTTGGGTATATGTTCTAGAAAAATGCCCTATAAATTATATCGCGATTGTTAGAGTAATAACCACTGCGCATGCGCGAAACTAATATCGATTGACACAGGCAAAACTCCGAGTCTAATGGAATGATTTTGATGAAATTTTCAGGGATTGAGCGGGATACCTTCTAGACGGTCTCCTATAACTTTCCTTGCCGTCATTTAAATAATAGTCAGTGCGCATGCGCAAACTTCAATTAATCATAACGTCGATTTCTTATCACCTATCAGTCTGATTTCGTTCAAACTCGGTGGGTAGATAGATATATGTTCAAGGAAAATTCCCTATGAATTATATCGCGATTGGTGGAGTAATAACTATGGCGCATGCGCAAAACTAAAATTGATCGACATAGACAAAACACCGATACTAATGGACACGATTTTTACGAAATTTTCAAGGATTGTAAGGTTTAGCTACTAGACTTTCTCCTATAAATGTCATTGCCGTTGGAGTAATAGTAGTCTGTGCGCATGCGCAAACGTCAATTTCTTATACCGTCGATTTATCAATCATTTATTCTCCTAATTCATTCTTCAACTAAAATAATATTATAATAATAATATCTATACGTCCATGTTACAATGTGTGAGAAAGCTAAACTTCCCACTCAACTTGGCACACGTTTTTAACTAATAATTGATTCTAATGAAAAGTTGAACAATAATAATTTTGTTTTGTTTTCATATTTCAGGTACGTACGAGAGGGTTTTGAATAATAGCCACTTACATAACTGGTACGTCGTGTCTACAGTCTTTTATTTTTTCATATTTTGATAACACATGGGTTTGCTCAAGTCGTTCCTTAAGATTAATATAAAGCAAATACAGTGCTTGATTGCTTAGGGGTTCACTTCCATTTAGCCCATCTAAGATGTAGTTAACTGTTTCAAACTGTATCAGATGCTCCTCAATCCTGAATGGACGTAAATGCCCAACCGAGCGGATATTAAATAAGAAAATTTCTTGTGTCGGGATTTATCATTTTAGCGAATTTTCGAAGAAAAAAATGAGCTATTTAGATGGCTTCGAAATTTTAAAAGTGGGTTTGAAGGGTCGGGTCCCCCTACAAATCCGTTTCGTACATCAAAAAACTCAAACCTACATTTTAACGGTCGTATGTATATATTTATTTACATTGAATGCGCAATAACGTAATTTTTCAGGAGCGCACTGTTTCTGAATAGTAGGTAGGTCGTCATTCGTGGTGGGTAATTTTGAGTTGTTCGATCCATTCTAGTTTAAAGTTCTATTTTGCCCATGGAACTATTTGGCCATGGTTGTTTCGGGACTATAAAGCAAAAAGAAGAAGAATGTAATAGAGTAGGTTTTGTGGGAAAGGTTACTAATATTCATTTTGGTGAATATTTCCTTATGCCTAGTCCGTTCCCAGTTTTCGTAAATATTCGTTTCATTTTTGGCTTATTTTACGTCATTTAATTTATTTCAATTGTATTTACCAAGACAAAATGCCGTGTTTGATCAGCCGTGTTTACAATGAACAGGTTTAAAAACAAAAACTATTTCAAAAGGTGTTTTATCATCAGATACTAGTCAACTATGGTAAAACACTTGAAATAGTTTTCGTCTCCAAGATAGTCTGCCCCCCCAAGTTGGTTCAAGTGAAATGAAGATGAAAATATGTACCACCTGTATCTGATTATGATGTAAGCCAATAAATCATTCGAATATTATGATATTTTTTTCAAGTAGGTACATGAGTGCTTAACGTTTGTGTTTGATATTTCACTCGCAAGAAAAATATAATAAGTAGATTTGTTCATTTTCAAACTGCAATAAAACAACTTTGGAGTATTGGAAATATCGATTGTCTTATATCAAATGACGCAAAATTGAGTCTAGTTTTTGAGAAAAAAAATCAAAAATTATTATTATCTTTTTTTTTTTTTTAAGCCTCTTGATGAATCTCCTTTGTTGTGAACCACTGATTCCGAACTTCAGTCGAAACCGAAAAACGCTGTCCTCGCGATTTGAGTTGCTCTTCGAGCGGCTCGGCTTCGAAACGCGTAGCTATCTGATTCTCTTCTACGAAGCCGAACAGGGCTTAGCAGGGACGGCGGGCTTGTCACAGTAAATCGGTCTCTAATGGTACGAACAAAGATTGTAATTGCCCCAGCCATTGACTGACTTCCGTATTACCTAATGGCAAAACGCTCGTGGACTAGGCAATGCAACTTCTCCCCACCAGGAGCGCCGTTCGCCGCGATCCCTCAAGGACACCTTTTGTGCCGCACTACCCACCTATATGCAACTGGCGTACGTGTCATCTCTAGTTTCTACTCTAACCTTGAGCGTCTCGTCTCAAACCGCTAATGCCCCTTGCAACTACGATTTTTTTCTCTTTTTTTCCGCGGTATCGCCTGAGTCGAGTTTCCGTTTCAAACCTACCCATCAGGTTTTCTATTTTGGGTTAGACTGAATCCGCATTCAGCGGACGTCAGTTGTCCACAATTTCCGCCATTGCTCCGTTTTTCTACAAGTCAGCATATAGGCTAGACAAACCCTTACAATCTACGTATTCAGGATTCAACGCATTCGAAGAAATGACTCTGACCAAAATAGAGCTATCTACACCAAATTGTATAAATTTGGTAAAATTAAGGTTTTTCGTATTTTGATTTCCTAAAATTCGCATACGCTGTATGTCTAAGACATCATTGAAAATAAAAATTAGTTCTGTGGAAGAATTTGAGTATCAAGTATCGAAAAACGGGTTTGTGGTCGTGGTACTCAGAAAAATTCAATCCGGATCGGTATTCAATTAAACGCACTATTATTTAGTTTTTTTATTTATTTTATTATTATTATTTTTTATTTATTTTTAAATAACACAAACCGGTTACAGATAGAAAAACCTCGAAATTTTAGGTATTCAGTTATAATACCTACTACTCGTATATTAGTATCTAATTTATTAAGATAACTCTTTATATCAAATTTAAATTAATTTAATCTTGAGACGTATCAATTTAATGATAGCCTGGAAATATGGTCATATTTTTTAAATTTTAGATGCAATTATTCTTGATGATTTTACTGCTGGAATTCAGATTAACTAAATAAGCAAATTATGCTGGAACTCAAGAAAGACACGATCGTGATTTCGCTTGAATCGAAATCGCTTTTTTTAACGATTGGATGTGTTTTTATGCTGGAGTAAAATTCAAAATTTCCGACTGACACCAAAAATGTAACGCCTTGTGTATAAACAAAAGATAAGTAGGTACCTACTACTAGGAAACTAAGTAGATTTAAGAGCTTAGTTCATTTATTACGTCTAAAACATATCTTTGTTAAATGTTTGATAGCTTAGGCAAATTACATGAAGGTTTTATACTGAAAAACTAACTTTTCACCTTCTCCCAAACAGCTCGGAATGCTTTTTCTGTCAGTAAATTAAACAATGTTTCAATAACATGACTTCTAATCATATGATAGAATTAGTAAAACACACACCACAACATTACACCACATAACAGCAACTATGGCGCACATACTCTAAACATAATATTATAATTCATAGTTTAGCTTGGGGAATAGGTAACAAATATCTCTCTGTTAACCTTTAAACCCGGATCCCGTTGATTACACTGCTTGGCCACCTGAACAAAATTGTGCTTACTTGGACTATTTTTGCGTTGAATGAGACCAGCAGCAGCTCTAGAGGTATGATAATTGATTTTTAGCGATTTTTCAACTACCGAAAAACGTGTTTCTTGTAAGTTTTTTTGCAATTTATTTTTTCTCGGTAAATTCCCAAAAAACAGGTGTTTTGGTAGATTATCATCAAAATTAAAATCAATTATCATACCTCCAGAGATGCATGTGGCCCCATTCGACGCAGAAATAGTCCAAGTAGTAACATAATTTTTCCAAGTGGCTAAGTGGAGTAATTTGTACAAAAATTTTCAAAAAACTGCTTTAAAAAAAAAAAAATCGTCAAAAATATGTAAAAACCCGTTTTTGGCAGTTTTCAGGCAAAAGACACGTTAAGGAGGCATTTCAGACCCACCATATGTGGTATAGGCTTGTCCGGCGTTTAATTTTCAACAAGAATATCACCTATTCATTTAACCTGGAATTTAAGAGTTTTTCAAAAATGCATGTGCCGTACCTCAAAAATTAGACGTATACGTGAAAAACGGGATTCGGATTCAGCACACTCGAGCACCCAGGACCAGTACGTTTTGTGGAAGCACGACTTTGATTAGTGGGGGGGGGGGGGGGGGGTTAGCAATTAGTTGTGGATTATTATAACACTTTATTGCACAACAATTCACAATAATCTCTCTCTCTCTCTCTCTCTTTTTACCCCCCCCCCCCCCCCCCCTTGAACATGTGAGACCCTTCTATACATATTATATACATTATGTAAATCTTCTTACATAAATTAAGTAAATACATTTTATTCTATTCTAATGTACACATATACCTAGTATCTTCTCGAAGAATCTCCTATCCATGATCTGTTTCAAGGTTGAGATTTCATTTCGAATGATCATTATGCCGAACCCGGGAGAAAATCGAATTCGTGACGATTTCGAAGATTGGGGGGGGGGGGGGGGGGGGGGAGGCGATGAAATAAAGAGCCCGATATGGAAAGTAAGGGATTCGGGTTATCCGGGAAAAGAAAAAAAAAAATTAGGATTCCCCGGCTCGGGGTTAGAGGTTGAAAAGTCGGGATTTTCTGGGGCTCCAGGTCTAACGGGAGAGTCGCCGATCGAGGATAAAACCTTAGGCGTCCTTGCTATCCCTTCAGGTTGTTCCCGAAATAGCCCCCGTGGGACGAGTTCCTAAACCAACCCACCCTAGAGAATGTCAAATCGAATAATCCTCAAATGAGGTACATTTGGATTCCACCGGCAAAAATACGCTTCTCGACCAGGAACGCTCTCTCTCTCTCTCTCCCTCTCTCTCTCTCTCTCTCTCTCTCTCTCTCTCTCTCTCTCTCTCTCTCTCTCTCTCTCTCTCTCTCTCTTCCTCTCCCTCTGTCTCCCTCTCTCGCTCTTTTTTTAATCTGCTTTGCTTGGGGTATTTTGCTTCCTCACCACCGAAGGCAGGGAAACTGTGTTTCTTAAAGAAGGAGAAAAAATGTTTGTCCTCCAAAATCGAAAATGTCGCTTGCTTTTTGCGTTTCTACTAACTACTAACTTACGAAAAATAACATTATTTGATATTATGCAGCCGTGTGCAGATATGAGCTTATTCGCAGACGTGAGTAAGAATATATTTGGATTCATATGTGTGAATTCGAATACAAGTTAAATCGTATGTAGTTGTGTGAATACAGGTGTATTCATACAGATATGGATAAATCAAAAAGTGAATTCGAATTTAGTTGTGTGAATACGAGTGTATTCACACTCGTAAATATGAATGCATTTGTATTCGTATTCATATATGTGTGGATACGAATATATTCATATTCACAGAATAGGTTTTTTGTGAATTTATTATTTTTCTTGGTTATGAATCCCATCTCTGCCGTGTACAGTCAATAATACAAACCATATTTGATGCAATCAACATTTGATGAAACAAAAATATGGTTTGTGTTATTGTCTGTTTGTAGTATTGTCTATTATTGTTGCGAAATTTGTATAGTGGTTGTTTTTACTTGCAATTTCATTCAATAAATACCATATGCAATTATAAATGTATAATTCAAACTGAAACAACACGAATCAAACGGCTAGAAACGCAAGCAACTCTGTTGGTTCAAGTGTTACTAACGAGTGAATTCATCAATATGTAATTATTATGTGTTAAGACGGCTAAACCAGACGGCCCTGACAGCTTAGAGTTACATTTCATCGGATGACGTTGATTGTGTTTGTTGATCATTAACAATGTTTGTTTTCGCTGTCTGCTTATTTGTTCCGATCATCGTCAGAAACATTGCATGTGAAATTCGGGTTTTTTAGTTTCGCATCTTCGTAGAATTCAAATTTAATTTGCATTATTTTATCATCGCACTTGTTAGAACAACGTTATTAAATTTAAGACAGTTCGCGCTAGTAAATCGTTAAGTGTAACGCAGTTTCAGCCTATCAAATGGCTTGACTTGGTTCAATGGACTTGAACATTATTCATAAAAATTATTTGTTGAATTCCGGTTGGGGGGGGGGGGGGGGGGGCTAAAGACAAAAAATGCCCCAATGTGTTGCAGACTCGTATATGCAAGTGTTCTCTATTTCGAATGGTTTTGAATAAAATATAGTTAAAATTATTAGTTTTTAGACCAGTTGGGTACGTCTCATTTCGTCACTCTTCTTCTTCACATAATTTTTTAATGGGGGTCGGGGAAAGAAAAACTTCTCTAAATAACGTTTTATTTCTAGTTCTATTTATTTTATGACAAAAAACGAATTCTAAATAGTAATCTCCATTTCAAATATGTTTTGGATTTTTAGCTTTTTTTTTTTCATTTAAACTTGATTTTTTCCTCTTATTAAAATTTTAAAAATAAAACCGAGCATACTTTTGGAAAGGTGAAATTTGGGCCGTTTTTCCTGTAACGTACACGCGGGAATGCAGGGGATTATGTGTGCCGTCCTGCAATTTGAAAAATACAAGATTTTCAAGTTTCAGCTATTTTTGCACTTTCGTGTGAATTCATGACTATTAATTTCGCACATTTTCCTATGTTGGGTAGCCTAACCGAAAGTAAATTTAATGTGCTTTCCAGCGGTATCCTCAAATTTGAATTTACTCAATATAGAAGGGAGTTATAGTCGATTTTGTGAGGTTAGGTTGAAAATACGAACAAATCTTAAATCGTGAATAACTCGAAAACAATTTCTCTGAAAAAAAAGTCTAGGAAGAACTTTTTGTTGGAAATTAGTTGTAGAAAAACCCCTTAGGAGGTTAGTAACCAAAAGTGTGAACACCCTGTATAAGTCATTCCCGATGATAAATTTCCTTATGATTGAGATAAAAATTCCGTTCTTGCGCCGAAAGATCCAGCTTTCCATAAATTATAACTTTAAACAGAATTTTTTTTTCAAAAAAGTTTATAAACAATAAACTAAATCATTAAAAAATTTACACTAAATTCTGCTGAAAATGCACTTGAATTTCGTAGATATTATTTTGCTGAAAAATTGATAAAAACTACAAAATAGCTTAAAAATCCAGAATTTTTTTGATTCGCAGAATATTATTTAGAACTGGTTTTTTGCCATAAAGTTGGTAGTTAACAATTTCTTTGCTCTCATAGTGCTTAAATTTCATAACAATGTAACATATGATAGAATAATTTACAAACATTCGCTCATACGAGCATGCTGCATGACTTAAACTTTTTCGAAGGGGGATAACCTGGATACGATTTTGCCCTACCGACGACGGAGGTCGGGTTTTTTAACAGATGCGGAGGAAGGAAGGGCAAACTGAGGCAAGTGGATGGGGCCAATGTCCTCCCTGAGGTTCCTCTTTATTGTTGTCTCCGCGACTCTCCGAGTTCTATTTCTGAAGGCTTCTGCTTGGGTCCCCGAATAGATTTGGGAAGCTGCAACACGCTTCGGCGACCCGGCGTTTCCCTTTCACAGATTTCCTCTCACGTCGACGGGTTTTTCTCGTGGGTGGACGGTCGAAGAAGGGCGAACCTCTGTGCGTCGGGTGACACCAACTAACTAAATGATTGAGCGGTCATATGAAAACGTTGAGTCTCCAGTATGTGCATTACGGATAGATTAGAATGTAGTCTACCATGAAAAAACTAAATGCGCGATTGGGCTATAGCCTGAACAACAATCATGGACTCAACGATATACCTATCTTATATCTTTATCTTATATATTACTAGCCGCTCCGGCTCGCTACGCTCGCCTCCACGTCCAGCCGGGGGGCAAGCCCCCCGGACCCCCCATTCAATTGCTCGCTTCGCTCGCAAAGTGTGGCATGTAGGGAATATTGCTCGCTTCGCTCGCAAAGTGTGGCATGTAGGGAATGTTGCTCGCTTCGCTCGCTAACGATAGATCCCTAAGGGTAGGTTTAACTTCTGTAAGGGATGCTGCTCGCTTCGCTCGCTTGAGGAAGTTATACTGCCCACCCAACTTGGCAGACGTTTTTTTCTGTTGGAAATTCTTACAAACAAATTAAATCTTATGAAACTACGTGGAACCACAAAAAGTTTATTCGGGGATGTTGCTCGCTTCGCTCGCAAGGTATACCTGTATACCCTTCAAGACGTAAGTGCGTGTACCTGCTCGCAACCCGTTCCCGTCAGGTGCAAGCCCCGCCTCATCGAACCCCTGACTTCGTAGAGCCTTCTCGCGAACACGGCAAAATTAATTTCTGATGTTAAACGCTTCTTCTCGCTTCCACTCGCGATTTGACCGACTTAACGTCACTTTTTTCGATATCCGATTTCGGATTCAGATTCGGCGGACCCAAAGCTGTATTTCGCCCGCGAAAACCGTTCCGAAAAACGTACCTTTATGGGGTATATTTTAATCGGAAAAAACCAAGTTTTTCGGCGGACTTTTCGAGAAAACGGGTCCGTACTCTCGCATTTTTTTAACGCATTTCCCGATACTTTTTTCGCGATCCGATCGCGCCGTCGTCTTCCTCGTTCAAAAACCTACGAAGCCCGTATTTTTCCGGAATTGTCAACGGCCGTTTAGAGGGGTAGGGGAAGCGGGGAAGTCCAAAAAGCGCACATTAATTCTTACTTCGACCCCCCTCCCGCCCTACGGCCCATGGTTCGGGTGGGATTAAACAATTTTAAATTCGCTCGCTCCCACTTTTGGAAAATCTCAAGAAGATCCCCCCACTCGTACACTCCCCCCACTCAGCCGTTTGGCCGTGCATAGACACGACAGACAAACAGACAAACAGACGGAGTTTCATTCTTAAATAATAGAGATAGAGATAGAGATAGAGATATCGCTCTTATATCAGTGCGATCTTCTACCTGAAATTAACCCTCCAGAGAAGTACGACAACGCTGTCTCCTCTACGACCCATTGTGAGTTCCAAGCATCGAGAAGCTATTATAATCGAAAGGGCTTCCTCTATGTACATGAGAAGTTTTTTGGATCAACCGAAAAGCGATGAGTAGTGAATGAGTATAAATAGTGCGCAAATCCCATAAAATGATCATTATGGTTGGGGATTGGTGTTGGTCGGAGAGCTTTGAGGCCTTTGAGCATATTACAACAAAATTTACTGTACAAAAAGCTCTTGAAGCCATTTAATGATGAAGCTCTTCTTGGTGACAGTGGTTAGAGCTTTGTCCAAGATTCTTGAATGATAAGTGTGTTTACTCCACCAATCCACGATACGTACTAATATGTTTACATTAGGGATGAGTCGATTCCCGATACCGATTCTCGATACCACCGATTCTTAGGCATTGGTATCGGTATCGAGAATCGATCTTCTAAAGCTGATACCGATACCGCCCGGTGATGGGAGTTTTATTACACTACGGTACTATTGCAACCATCTAACAACGAAGATGGTTGTACCGTGCAACCGTTGTGTGAAGTTAGCAGTTGCGAAACATGAATTGTCCAAAACACAACTTACAATTATAACTTTGTTTACAAGTAGGCTTGTGTTATTTTGTTTGTGACAACAGAAGCATTGGACAAAGCTATGTTTTCCAAGTATAAAAGCCTAGAGCCAGTCTTATTTGGAAATACCTTACAGTTACCGACGACAAACTAAAAAACCAAGTCAGTCTACTTAACTTGCTTTATTCAGAAAGAAATCAATCCTAGGCAATAGAAGTTGCCTATTAATTGATACTTGATAGATAACAAAAAAATATCAAATTTCGTATTTGCGCAAATCAAATTAACTAAAGCCTTGAACGAAAATATAAATCTGAAATTTAGAATTTGTAATAACAATTAATCTTTAAAATTTATTTAATTTTAATAAGTAACTAAAGCTACCTACCAATTACCTCATTTTCAAATATATTGGGATCAATTTTTTGTAAGTATAAGTTATATGTTGTACAAAAAAATTTGAATATATTACTAGTTCAAGAGGGATTTTTGTTTTTCACCTACAGGTAAGTTAGGTATTATCCGCCGATGGTATCGGTATCGAGAATCGGGAATCGATTTTTTAGATATCGGTATCGGTATCGGGAATCGATAAATTTTGGTATCGACTCATCTCTAGTTTACATACATATAAAAAAGCGCGAACTTCAGGAATATTTTCAGAATGCCTCAAAACAGATTTCAATGAAGAAACTTTTTCTAAAATTTTGATTTTAAAATTTTCCGAGCCATTGCAATAGCTTCATTTTCTACGGAAATTCGCTAATACAAATATTCACACATATGGTCATGCGGCATGACTGACATTGGTTACAATTCAGTTGGTATTTGTTAGTGATACCACGTGCCGGTTATCCTGCCTCACGAACGCATCTTGGCGGAGGTCCTGCCAGGTGTCGCCGACTGTTAGGCCGCACTGAAGCGTGCCTATGTCAAAAGCGACCTTTCCAGTCTTCCCTGAGACCTTTTTTTCCGTGCGCTCACCGTCTCAAATCCCTAACGTTCCTCCATGAACGTTCCGTACCCTGCACGATCCACGTACCGCCAAAAAGTCCCAAATGATAATGAGTCACGGATCCCGATTTCCATGAAACCCTTCGGCATCTCGGTTTCCCCCTGTCCGTAATGAGTCCGGTTTTGTGAACCTTCCTTTCGGATCCGTCGTCCCTTTTTTTTTAGACGAACCCGTAATCGCTATTTACCAAACCCCCGTATTTTTTCCTTCTTCCTCATCCGTAATTCGACGGCCCTTCAATCGCAGTTGCGGAGCGTGATGATCCAATTCGGACTCACTCTGATGGTTAGTAACCTTCCCAGCGATTTCAAAGGGAGAAATTTTTCCGGAGGGCGTACACGTGGCTGGAGATAATGGTCTCCACCCGATTTCAAGCCTTCATTTTGTGTCCGTGTGCAGGCCGGCGTGATCCGTGCGAGTGCGAAGACCCGAGCGTTCATCCTTCTCTTGATTACGATCTTGCCTGACTTGGTCTTGGTCAGGCTCAACATGCCTTATTGAAAAATTCTCAAACACGGTGGCCTCCATTCGCGGAGACCACATCCCAGACATAAGTAGGCTCCTCTACTCTCCACGAACATGGGAAGATGGGCCCCTACTCACAAAAATATGAGGAAATACATATATTTTTTAAAGCGTTTATTTGTTAATATATCAACTAGTTGCATCTGAAATATTATACATGTAACTATCTAGATACTTTGTTCACATAAGAAATTACAAATTCAGTACAAAAGAACTTATCAGGTGAATCCCATTACGCTCAACAGTACTGTAGTTCCTCAACAGGAAAGCATCAAGTATCTCGGCATCAAACTCGACAGTAAGCTAACCTTTGGCGATCATATTGCTGAAATGATCAAGAGGATACGATGTAGGATCCTCTTTTTAAAACCAATACTCGGACCGAAATCGTTACTCCCATTAAACAAGAAAAGACTCATATATCTCACCATGGTAAGGGCGATATGGCAGTATAGTTACTCCATATGGGGCTCGGGTAGTCCAAAAGTACAACTTCAGCAAAATCGCGCACTACGCCTGGTAACCAACGCTGAATGGTATATGAGTAACTCTGGCATTCATAGGGATCTGGGCATCCGTGAAGGGAAAACAGTAATATCATCCACATTCCACAGACAGTTAGATGCCATTGAATTTCATGAAAACCCCACCTTTGATGGTTTCTCCGACCGTCTATTGAGACAACAAATTGGCATAAGGCTCAAGAGAAAGAGGCCTGTGAATCTCCTTAGTGCACCGATAGATCACTAACCTTTCCACAATGGTTAATTATACACCTTCATTATACATAAGAATGTGATATATTATGAAAAATTGTATTTTCATATCAAAATAATCAACAATAATAATAATAATATATATAATAATAAAAAAAAAAAACAAAAAAAAAATAATATGCCTTAGACTTGTATGTATAAATGTATGTATGTATGTTATTATTTTGTTTATAACATTATATATATATATATATATATATATATATATATATATATATATATATATATATATATATATATGTATATATTAGGAAGGACTGCTGATGGGCAGCTACCTTCACACACGTGTCATTGTACATCCTGTACGAATAAAATATATTTATAATAAACAAAACTGTAAAATAATTATTTGTTACTAAAAGTTATCCTTATAAATAAAGAAAAATGAACACGTCAATTTTTACCGCTAACACGGAAAAAAATCATGGCATGGATATGTCTATTTGATTTTCAATACATATTTCAAATGACAGATGCGAAATGAATCATCACAGGTGACAAAATATAGGCTACAGATTCGAAATGAACCAAGACAGGTGATAAAACTCGTAAACGAGTGCCACTATCTGCTTTACAATACCATGTATTGTATTGTATGTGATACCATGTTACATGGATATGTCTTTGATTGGGGATTTCATAACGGTTGTCCTCGAGAGTTGTAAACAAATCCTTTAACTTTAAACAAATCCCTGGGCCCCATCCCGACTAATTACAACAAAACAACGGTTTATTTATAGAAATGTTGAAAATAACTGTGGAGAGGAGCCACTACAATGAGTTGTTGATTGTTGTTAACAGTCGACTGTTGTCAAGAGGATGAAAATGTTTCCTATGGAGTGGAGTAAATGATGCTATTGCTTTACGTTAAGAATATTGTAACCGGCTTATTAAAATTGTTCATAGTCCAATCAACTTAGTTTAGGACTTTAGCCAGGTACGTAAGGAGGGGGAAATTGGTAGCTTGAGATGTGAACATTTATCACATAAATCAAGCACTTTCCAACGAGTGGCGAACGATTTCTGTGCGATGAAAACTGCGGAAGTTCCATTCCCCTAGCAACGGCTGGGTTGTACGTGAAAAACACTGAAATTGTGACACAAATTTTGAGTGACGGAAATTTTTGGTTGACACCCCAGAGCAAAGACATATCCATGTCAATATCCATGTCAAAATGTCACAATTAAAGTTGCTCAGTCAGCTGATCAGAAAATACCCAATCAATTCAATCGTCTCTTAGTGTCCCAGAGAGTGAGTCTCCCTATCAAATCTCAACTTCCTAGGATGAACAGAGACAACTTAGCTCACTCAGCTGAGTAGGAATGAGCCAATAATTTCAATAGTCTCATAATTTCAGATTCATAGATTAAATACGATAGAAATCATCAACTATAGGAGCTCATCAGCTGATCATCTATGCATCGTCTAGTACCTACTGCTTACAAGTACCGACTACTCATTGTTATACCTACCATGTAAATCAGCTTTCTTTGACATAAAAACGCTGCAAATTATTTCACAAAGGTTTATTATTTTTTCAATTGAGTATGATCGTAGTTTTAGTTGGCTAACGTACGTCATAAGGCCCGTCCAGAAGTAGGAAAAGCTTTGGTATTAACACACAAATATGACCTTGAAAAAAACATATTCATGCCTCCAACGAACGCCGGCGCCGTACCCACCACAAACTCCACCCACCGTGACCCCCTGCCAAGCGTGCCAGGCGTGCGCGCGTCGAAAATGACACTTTTTTGCCCGTTTTTGGCCCATAGCATCTATGCGAGTAAAGCGATCGGGATGGTTAAACGTTAGGACCAACTAGACCCCAAATGGAGTCTATGTGCGAAAGAACGGGTTTTTTAAGTCAATTCTTAGGCCTTTTATGGCCCGGACGGCGAACGGCGGACGGCGGACGGACATTTCAAATTTGGATTCTACGTACCTTGAAACGTAAAGTGACAAAGTTTGAGGGGGGGGGTTATAAAAATTTTTTGCTATACGATCACATAGGCTTATTATTGGAAATAATAAACCAAATGGCTTAGGGATCATGATATGTTGTGATAAAATGAGAGCATTGCAAAAAAGTGGCGGTCGATTTTCCTGCTATGAAAGCTAAGAGAGTAACACTTCCCTAGTAACGCAGTGGTTGTACGTGAAAATCAACAGAAACTGCTTACAAGTACCTACTACTCAATGATATATCTACAATGTACCCAGTGCCTTCTTTTCACATTATTAGTTCGTTATGGTTACTTAGAAATATTAGTTTATAACTTTGCTAATAAATCAGCTTTCCTTTGCACTGCAATGGCTTAAGGATCATGAGATGTTGTGATAAAATGAGAGCATTCCAAAAAGTGGCGAAAGATTTTCCTGCTATGAAAACACTTTGCTAGTAACTCGTTGGTTGTACATGAAAATCAATAGAAAAAGAAAAAATCGTTGCATTTTCTATACTAATTTTTGTACTCACGTAGGCCAGCCAATAGACATATACATGTCAAAAATAAATAAATAAAAATAAATTACGCATTAAAGTCCTTGTACATAATACAGAAGCTATCCAGCTTCTCGATAACTCGCAAGTTAAACGACATCTGAAAAGAACCAAGCCGTTGCCCTGGGAAACACGCGAAAGGTAGGAGTTTTCAAATGTAGTTTAGATGCAAATCTTCATACGGCCTTTGAAAAGTCACTAAGGTTTATGCCGACATTGGTTAGTTTGAAAATAATTCCAGATTATAAATAATAACGATTTATGGTGCTGTTTTGTTTGTGGGGAGATTGGTCTTCTATAATGCTATTATACCAAGTTTAGGTACCACTTAGCTTCGTCTTACTACGATTCTGGTTGATGAATGAAATTCATTTTAGTATGAAATCTCAATAGCGTGCAGTACAGTCGGGGGAAGGAACCCGGGTTTTATCACCAAACCTGAAAAACACTAGCTAAAATAACGCCGAAAAAAAGAGAGGTCTGGGACAGAATAATGATGTACTTTGCATAAGAAGTTCCTTTGAAAATCGCCATAGTGACTCATGATCCGCTTAGAAACTGAATATGTTCGCCCGCTTAGCTCCGTTTGTACTCATCAAGTGAGATGACTTCATCAAAGCATCAAAATTAATGACCAAGTCACTTCGTTGTACATGGACAACAAGATGACTCACAAGGTATTTTGTATTTGCATCGCTGGTTTCAGTTAAAAACGATAAGTCATTCCTGAAGAATAGGTCTTCAGAGTTTGGTCAGGTAATTGGGCGTTGTTGATTACCAGTCGTAAAAATTCAAAACCGCTCTCCAATCCACCTGGAGTTGCTTATTGTCAATGAAAATCATATTATTTATCATTCAAAATCTCCTGAATTCCAAATCCACGTGTACAACCAAAGAATCATTTCCTCAAACTACGAATCTTTGGACCACAATGTTATTAAAATCCAATGTCAATCCCCGGTTCAACTCCTGGTGGGCGAGAGGAGGTTTCTTATTAAATCAATTAATATCAAATTTAAGATTTTCTTCGAGCTAATTGTATGGTTTTTATTTATGATATTAAGGATTTTATCAGATTAGTAGATTTCCATTTCAAATTTTGAGTTTTCAATATGACTAGGCTCCAACGTTTCCAAGTCTCAACTACTGGGAAAATGTGGTAATATTGCAACATTGACTGCGGTGTTTTGTAGTGAAGCGAAGGGTATTACTGCTTCTAGGACATGATGCTCTAGCTATGCATAATTTCTGCATTGGGGGTAACCTAAACTAACGATGTGCAGTGTTATAGAGCATAGAACATGATTAGTAAGTTGAATGAGTTTAGATAACAACGTTTAGGTTTTTATACGAGTATATACCTTCTACACAAGATGTTCAGCATAATCAGCTCAGTTGTAATCCGAGGTACTGCCGTCAGTGTTACTCAGTAGTCAAAAACAAATATTACAACAAAATTATTAAGCGACTTGGGGGATCTGGGAGTGCCATCATTCTATTCAGCGTGAAAAATTATGAGGAAGATACCCCCAAATTCACTACCCCTAGAGAGATCGTTTTACATGAAAAAAACCTCGTTTTCGCCCGCTGCAATCACCTTCCTCGCATTCAAACATGAATATCTCCTCCGAACTCTACAACAAACATAGAATTCACTCAATCATTGGAGAACTGATGCTTTGCCGCAGTTTTTATGATTGCAGTCGAGTATCTGCAACCGCATTTATTAGAATTTAATACGCATATGAATAAAAAATAGAAAAAGGTCGATTACTTTGATTCTAACAATTGCAACTCTCAGGCTCCATATTTATCTTTTCATTCCACATTAAAAAGTTCAATTATTCACTAGGGAGGTAGGAAATTTTACGCTCTTTCCAACGTTATCCTCAATTTCAAATTTCTATTGTGCTTTCAAGGACTGGCGACCCTTTTAATGACTTAAGGGCGTAAAAGTGAAAAAATGTTAAATCATTCAGCAAATGAAAATGAATGTATAATTTAATCGACGAGAAGCTCGCCAGGTCGCATCTCAAAAATAAAAACATATCCGAAATCAATACCTTTGGTGAAATATAGATTAGTAGGACGAATAGATCAAAGTGTTGTGTATAGTTCGGTCTTGAGTGAGTAGCCTCCCGTTTACCGATAAGTACCAATGAAAATTCAGCCACAAATAAAGAGTGGTTTAAAGAAAGCTTACTTAATATATATTTTGGTGTTTGCCTCTGTCAAAACGAAAACTAGAAAATATATTATATATTACATAGAATATTCAATCTTCTGTTTTACAATTTAAGTATACGTGACCCGCCCTAGGAAAAGGGACTATCTTGCTGGATGACGAAATTGAGTTATTGTCGTTTCTTGATTCTTGAGATCCTGCTAAAGACGCTGGTATTTTCAAAAAAATTCTATCTTTATAGAAAGAAAAGAGAGATCTAGATCTTTCGTAGATCTTTCTTTCTATCGTTTCTGCATTAGTTCTAAAGATATGATTCTTTAAAAGCTGGTTTCCTGGAAACTTCATTTTGAGAACAACGCGTTCAAAGTTTGAGCAACGTTCAAAAGTGATTTGTGTCCTTTCTACTGGCAATATCAACTTGATTTTTTTTTTCCATTTAATTTTAAGATTTGTTTGCTTGTTGGGTTCATTTCACCATCATTACAGATAATTTTGGATGTCAAACGAATTTCAATTTTGAAGAACACGAATTTCAATAAATGTGTTTACTGAAAATAAATTACACAAAATCGAACATTTGCCAAACAATAAATTCAAAAAAGCGCAACTTATAACTATTTCTAAGAGAAAAATACATAATTGCAATAGTTTTAAAACATTAATAAGTAAGATTATTCACGTTGAAAAAAAAAACTATTTTTGACGAGTACTGCGTCGTTCCGGTGGCGGTCGTTCTTACCTCTCCTTCAGAGTCCACTTGGTACACCAAAACCTCTCCATCATCAATGTTTTCTCCCGCAGGTTTGGTGCACGCAATGTCTTTAGCTGCAATACGGTCTTATTTTTTACGGTCCATTTGACCCATTTGGTCCATTTGATTTGTTGAGTCCCTTTTGTGGAATCGCAACTACTTCTTGTATGTCTAGTTTTTCGGTATCATAATCAGCTAAACATCAATAAGTGACTATTGTACTGTGCAAAGAGATAGTTATTACTTCAGAATCTATTAAAAAAAAACCTAAAATCGATATTTTTGACCATTTTATCGAAAAACGCTCTCTTGAAAATTTTGCCGAAGTAAGATAAGGTCCCTTATCCTAAGACGGGTCACATATTGGCATTTGTTCAAAGTTGAGATGGGTACATTATTTGCACTCCTATGGCATTGGTTCATAATCTGTTCCGTACTTGATCTAACTGAAAGGGAACCCTTTAAATTTGACTTGAAAAAGCTAAATTTTGGTTGTTAAATTTAGGTTTTCAAGATTGACCTTGTCTGCCCTCTAGAAGAAACGCTGCAAATTATTTCACAAAGGTTTATTATTTTTTCAATTGAGTATGATCGTAGTTTTAGTTGGCTTGCGTACGTCATAAGGCCCGTCCAGACTCCTCGGCGTGTCCTATTTCGAGTTGCCACAACCTATACTTCTATAATTATATACGTACTAGAGGCCTGTTAGGGCTTGGAAAGCCCTAATCTAGTACCTAACAGGAACTCAGCACATCATAGTAACGATATGTATAAGTCCTACCTATTTGCGGCGTTATGTGACCTGGTGCAAAACTAAGGCGATGTTATTGAATGATTAAAAAGATGACATACCGAGCAAAATGTAAGTAATGTAATAAAATAAATATCTCTAGTTGAGGTGGTCCTCGCCACTATGAGACTAAACAAAAAGTTGAATCGGGGAATATATATAAAATCCGCTAAGATCTTCAGTTTCAATTTCTTCGTTCAGAAATAACTCTCCTATAAGTTAGTAACTACACTAAGTTTCTTACTTACCGTGAATTTATGGCAACTGTTGTTACCGCCACAGCCTGATAAACAACTCTCGTTGATAAGGACCGCCTAGAACACGATCAAGGCGGGTATAGAGAAGAACGGCGACACTTTTGCAACAAACTTGGGGCCGTGCTGATTCGAATGAGCAGTCTAACACTAAAATCGGACCGCGATGTACTTCACAATTTCAAAGACCGTTCGGAATTATATATAAAAGATGTTTATATTTCTCGATTTGAGCTCCTATCTATTCAAATAGTTATTGCCTTAATAATATCATTATCTAAGTACGTACGAAAAGTCGAGAGGATATGTTATTAAATATGCGTAGGAAAAGCATTGGTATTAGCACACAAATATGACCTAGAAAAAAACGTATATTCATGCCTCGAAGGAACATGAAATTCGATAGCAATACAAGTGTAGGAAGTTTTCCACGCCACCCTGGAGGTACTCCCTAGGTCTCGTTACCTAAAACCGGAGGTTCACCGCCCTATTACGCTTACACTATCATATCACTCATATTTTTCCATCAACATTCATTTGAAAGTTATGCATTTTGAGATGATTGAATTTTGTCCTAACATGAGAATAATAATTATTAGGTCGTGCAGTTGTGGCCGTCCATGATCTGGTCCTAAAGTGTTCTGTTGCGAAGTCCTACTGCCCATTTTTATCCTAACCGTGGAATATTAGATTGCGCAGTTGTGGTTGAGCAGGTTGGAGTTTTAACACGTCAGTCTAACACTCAAAGCCTCGAAAAAGACACTTTTTCGCCCGTTTTTGGCCCATAGCATCTATGCGAGTAAAGCGATCGAGATGGTTAAACTTTTAGACCTACTAGACCCCAAATGGAGTCTATGTGCGAAAGAACGGGTTTTTAAGTCAATTCTTAGGCCTTTTATGGCCCGGACGGCGGACGGCGGACGGACATTTCAAATTTGGATTCTACGCACCTTGAAACGTAAAGTGACAAAGTTTGAGGGGGGGTTTTAAAAATTTTTTGCTACACGATCACATAGGCTTATTATTGGAAATAATAAACCAAAAACGCTGCAAATAATTTCACAAAGGTTTATTATTTTTTCAATTGAGTATGATCGTAGTTTTTTTTTTTTTTTTTTTTTATTGATAACGAACGGGATGAAATCCCAAATTACAAAAGACATAGTAATACAATAAATTCTGAACGAATCAGTCCAAATTCAATACCTAATAAATTTAGTACAAATTGAAGAATAAGAAAAATAAAAATAAAAACATAAAAATTAATTTACTCTGCAGTCAGAAAAGAGACAAACAAAAAACAAAAAAACAAAAAAAAAAAAAAAAATTAAGATTTAAAATTAGAAAAATAAATTAATAGTTTCCGCTTAATAACATCCTCACTCTCAGAAAATAAATCAATTTCCACATTTAACTCATTAATGGTTTTTTGTATTCTCACCAATGGACTATTGGCTCCATAATTGGTCCGTCTAAAGTCCGGAACAAATACATCATTGTTACGTGTATGATGAGACGGGACTCTGAAGTTCAAGCGCTCCAGTAATGAAGGAGCATCGTAGGAGCCGTTTAACAGTTTTACAACAAAAATAACATCCATAACTTTCCTTCGGTCCTCCAACGAGTTTAACTGTTGTACGCTTCTCATTAATTGGTCTTCAAATTCCGTAAAATCATTAGGTTTTTTATAATAAATATACTTCAGATACTTATGCTGGACCCTCTCAATCGAATTAATATAAACATTATAAAAGGGATTCCAGATAGGAGAGGCGAATTCAAGACGACTTCTGACCAAGGTAATGAACAAGAGCTTTATGGCATTAATGTTACTAAATTTCCTAGTAGTCCGCATCAAAAACCCAAGCTGTCTAAGAGCACCAGACACCATAGAACGACAATGGTCCGCTAGAGTAAATTCACTGTCGAAAATAACACCCAGATCGCGAACCTTCGAGCATCTCTCTAATACATGACCATCAATGGTATACTCCAAGCTAATTGGAAACCGAGACCTGGTAAATGATATTGAACAGCACTTAGATAAATTCAAAGAGAGCCCATTTTCAGTACAATATGACTGAAGGTAGTCGAGGTTCATTTGTATAATATTGCCATCCGAGATCGATTCTACTGTCCGAAAAATTTTCAGATCGTCGGCAAAAAGGAGAAATTTAACATCTTCAAAACCATCTACGATGTCATTTATAAATAACAACAACAACTTACAATTTTAGATGGCTTGCGTACGTCATAAGGCCCGTCCAGACTCCTCGGCGTGTCCTATTTCGAGTTGCCACAACCTATACTTCTATAATTATATACGCATGTTTATATTTCTCGATTTGAGCTCCTATCTATTCAAATAATCATTGCCTTAATAATATCATTATCTAAGTACGTACGAAAAGTCGAGAGGATTTGTTATTAAATATGCGTAGGCAAAGCATTGGTATTAACACACAAATATGACCTAGAAAAAAACATATATTCATGCCTCGAAGGAACGCGGTGTATTATATGGGTATAACACGTAAAAGTAATAAATATCCATTCTCCTACACCCCTCTGCTACGCCCCTGGTCACTCCAGCCACCACAAGGTGCCGCGGCGCCTCCTCTCACTCCACCCCCCGCTGACCCCCCTCACCACCCACCGTGACCCCCTGCCAAGCGTGCCAGGCGTGCGTCTAACACTTCTAACACTGAAAGCCTCGAAAAGACACTTTTTCGCCCGTTTTTGGCCCATAGCATCTATGCGAGTAAAGCGATCGGGATGGTTAAACGTTAGGACCAACTAGACCCCAAATGGAGTCTATGTGCGAAAGAACGGGGTTTTTAAGTCAATTCTTAGGCCTTTTATGGCCCGGACGGCGGACGGACATTTCAAATTTGGATTCTACGCACCTTGAAACGTAAAGTGACAAAGTTTGAGGGGGGTTATACAAATTTTTTGCTACACGATCACATAGGCTTATTATTGGAAATACTAAACCAAAAGCGATGGTCGTTTCGAGTGATAGCCCCTGCGAGCTCCTCGTCATCCACACATTTCTAGTAGCTACTACATCTTGGTGGTCCGTTGTTTTCGTCTTTCCGTCCTCAGACGAACAAGACCCTCCCGAAGGAGAGAAGGTTAAAAAAAAAATAAAAAATAAAAATAAAAAAAAGGAGAAGGAAGGAGGTTCTCCCGGAGAAGAAGGTGGAGAAGCAGAGGAATGAGGAGAGAGAGAGAGGGAATTGGAAACTGGTATCTCCGTCTTCTTGTCTCACTCCGCTGGAGCCTGCAATCTCCCTTCTCAAGGACGCGGCGGTGCGGTGGGGCCGCGGCCCAAACAACCACTTCCTCTCCCGTCCCGCAGGCTCCCCAACGACTGTCCGCATCAACCCGGCCAGCCAGCCCGAAGCCTTTTCCTATTCCACGGATCAGCTTCTCCCCGGACTGTTAATGCGGGTCTTAGGTGTTACGCAGCCTTTTTTCGAGATAAGCTCAAGCATGTCAAGCTGATTCCGTTGGCAGAGAAACAATGATCTTATCTTTAGTGTAGGCTTCTGTAGAGTGAGAGTGAGTGACGAGCTAGAAGGCAATTCTTTCAAATTCCCGAGTGCCCCCAACGTTTTTAGCGAATTTTTAAGCATGTTGTTTATTTTCTCGAGCAACTCCATTCTTGGTTTATTATTTCCAATAATAAGCCTATGTGATCGTATAGCAAAACATTTTTATAACCCCCCCTCAAACTTTGTCACTTTACGTTTCAAGGTGCGTAGAATCCAAATTTGAAATGTCCGTCCGCCGTTCGCCGTCCGGGCCATAAAAGGCCTTAGAATTGACTTAAAAAATCTGTTCTTTCGCACATAGACTCCACTTGGGGTCTAGTTGGTCCTAACTTCTCGCCAGCTCGATCGCTCCACACCCATGGGTGCTATGAGCCAAAAATAGATGAAAAAGTGTATTTTTTTGTGTATATTTCAAGTTGTATAGAAATTGGAGATTTATGAGTGAAAAGAAAATGTTAGCTATTAATTTTATGGAAAAAAAAAGTATTCTAAATTATACTCTTCTATTCAAAAAGAGATTTTGGATTTTAGGCTATTTTTTGCAATTTTATAGATTTTTTAAAACAAAATTAATGGAGTTCAAGTTTTTAGCATAATTTCGTACATAAATTGTTGAATGTTCCATTTCATAGTTGATAAACTTTATTTTACCAATCCTATGCTGAAAAATATCAATTTAACGATTCTTAGCCATTTTCAGTGATTTTGTCAGCACATTTTTTGAAAGTTGACCAATTAAATGATATCAATATACAGTATACCGTCAACTCATACAACTTTGTGCACCCCGTTCAACATTGTGCCAATCTCGTTTTTTGAACCTTATGCTCTCTAACGGTAACAAACTTGAAGTTATTAGTTCGAAAAAATTCCCACAAGCAGCGGGATGGTAGAAGAGGATGCCGACGCTTCCACAAGTCTTCCCTGTGGATTTCAGTGCCAGGAAGGTAGCTCTTGCTCTAGTCCACTAAAAGGGAATTGTTCAGTTTGTGCTGGGAGTCTCCTTTGGATGAGTATGATGCGGATTTCTGAATAGTCTGGTAAGTTCATATTTTCATCCCTATACTGTCAGCTACCAATTACAGTATTTGGTGTTATCAGAAGTTTGTTTGTTTCTATGATATGACCAGATATGTTAGAAACGGGAACTTAGAGGTACAACTTTGTGCCAACGTTTTTTTATTATTTCTGCAATAAAATTTACTGCTTTCTTGTTGTATTTTTACAGAAAATGGGTGCTCAGAATCGGAGAAAGGTGGCTGGACGAGTAGAAGATTTGTTGGGATATTTTTGTATGAATTGTTAAGATTTTATAATAAAAACGAACAGAAAGTTGCCTTGCATTGATTTTTATATTCACCTTGTTTAAAAAATCGAAAAAACACTGAAATTCCGAGGGCAAATTTTTTTTTGTATTACGTTGCAAAGTCAACATGCTGATTAAAGATTCAGACCGCCACAATGAGCCACATTAGGTTTTTCATTTCATTATAGGCTAAAAAAGATGGTGGCTCAAAGTTGCACCTTCCTGGGGTAATGAATGTGCCACGAATAAATAGTTCCCATTCTATTCGCTGAACAGATGGAATTTTTTCCTTAGCGACATTTGATCACTGAGATGTGTAAGTATCTTGGGTAAACATTTCAACGAGATACGACGACAAATGAAGTTCTGACGCTCAAAAAACCAAAAAAGTGGCACAAAGTTGTATGAAGTTGACGGTAGTATAGGTATCACTTTTATGTGTTGGTAAAGATGACTTGGTAATAAATTATAATGTTTATCAACTATATTAAAAAGCGTAAAATTGTGACGTTCGGCTGTTGTTATGGATTGAACCCAATTGTGGGGTCCGAAGCTCCGAGTTCCGATACTAAATATAGGTACTATAAGCGGCGTTTAATAATTATGGACCAGAGATCTACGTAGAAGGGCTGTCTAATACATAACTAATAAACATTTGTGAAATAATTTGCAGCGTTTTTTGTATTTATAGTCGCTCTAGATCAGGGGTCTCCAAACTACGGCCCGCGGGCCACATCCGGCCCGCGAGCAGATTTTGACCGGCCCTCGGAAAAATTACAAACTGAAAAAATATTTTTTTAATTTGAAAAAATATTTTTCAAAAAACACTTTTACCGGTAACTACGAGTATTTTTGTCCCTTCCGTTCTCGATAAGTGTTAAGTTATCTGTAAACCATCAGCGATCAGCCATTCAGCGATAG
The DNA here is from genome assembly GCA_030762985.1 of Adelphocoris suturalis. Lineage (NCBI taxonomy): Eukaryota > Metazoa > Arthropoda > Insecta > Hemiptera > Miridae > Adelphocoris > Adelphocoris suturalis. Next base: position 118,886,522 of record CM061043.1, read on the forward strand.
TCAGTGTTTTGCACTGTGTTTTGCACTTTTTGTACTGTGGTGGTGTAAGGCAGAAAGCTTACCCGACTGTACCTAAGGCAGGACTAAAAATAACTCATCATGTTACATTAAAAATGTATGGGTATAATCATTGAAATTTTTAGTGAAATTAGGCCTAAGTAAAAATCATTAATAATTGTCTTACTTAGGTCTGGTATATTTTGTTCACAACACTATTTTCAACTATCTCAAAAGAACATGATTTGAGTTATCCAACAACAAAGATATACAAGGGAATAGAGCTACTTAGAAAACAGCCCAGAATATCTCAATAACCACCACTGAGCACTCTTAATTGAAACAAAACTTCGTGCATGTATGGGGGGAGGGGTGGGGGGGGGGGGCTCGAGAAATATTAGTAAATTGTTGGCCCGCCTTGTCTCAAATATTTGATAGTGTGGCCCTTCAGTAAAAAAGTTTGGAGACCCCTGCTCTAGATGATGTCGTAGCCCCGCAAATATCAGCTAGAACAATTTTACTACTCCTCTTAATAAAATTCTGAATAATTATTGCCTTAGCCTTTTCCACGGATCAGCAGCTTCTCTCGGATCATTATTGCGGGACTTAGTTGTTTCGAAATAAGCTGAAACATGTCAAGCTGATTCTCCGTTGGCAGAAGACAATGATGTTATTCCTGGTGAAGGCTTCTATAGAGTGAGTAACGTGCTTGTGGCAATTCTTTCGAATTCCCAAGTACCCTCCAAAAATGTTAGCAAATTTTACGATATATATATATATATATATATATATTTTTTTTTTTTTCGGTTAGCATTATTTTTCGTAGTTACAGTCGCCCTAGATTTGTTCGTAGCCCCGCAACTATCTAAGCTAGACAAAGTTCAGGTACTCTTACTAATGAAAAGCTGAATAATTGTCGGCCTGATCCTATTCCACGCTCAGCTACTCATCGGAGCATTAATGCGGATCTTGAGTGTTACGCAGCCTTCTCGAGTAAACCTGATGTCAAGCTGATTCCGTTGGCAGAGAGACAATGATCTTAACTCTGGTGTAGTCATCTGTAGAACGAGTGACGCAATACAGGAATTTCTTTCAAATTCTCAAGTGCCCTCCTACGTTTTTAGCGAATTTAAAAGAATATTGTTCCTTCCGGCAACGCCATTTATAGGCTCTAGATGTTGCCGTAGCCCTGCAACTATCTATTCTATAAAAGTTTACTCTTATTAATAAAAACCTGAATAATTTCCAGCCTTTTCCTATCCCAAGGTCAGCTGTTCCTCGAACCGTTAATGGGGGCCTGGTGTTACGCATCCTTTTCGAGGTAAGCTCAACATGTCTAGCCGATTCCATTAGCAGAGATCATTTTCATCAATGAAATCAATTCCACGAATTAAACTTGTTGACAAATATCTTTTTTCTTGAATCCGTGTAACAGAATTTTGTTTGTCACAATGCCCAGCATTGAGCCAATTAGTGTCTTCTTCAGTGTCAGCCGATTTTAGGTTCTATGAATTTTTCCAAAACATAACAATAGTCAGGCTGTGCCGTACAACGCGTTTTTTTGAATTTTTTTGCAAAGAGGAGATTTTTACCCTCTAAAAAATAATAATGATAAAATATTAATAATAATAATTAAATAAAATCAATCATAATAATAAATAAATAACAACTTTGGACTTTTTTCCGAGATGTTCCAGTTGTTCACGTCCCTGAAGTTTTGAACGTTGCGTTCTGCTTGGGCTGGTGGGCTGAAAGACGTTCGTATAATCGAAAATGTGTCTTTTTTTTTCACTTGTAAATCAACCTTCACCAAAATTGTTGGTGTAAGTACATATTTCACCATTTGGACTGCCCTGAATACGAATCCGTTTGAAAACAAACAGGACGTGACTAATTGATTTACTAAAAAACACAAGTCCTTGTAAAGTTCGCTATAAATTTCTTACTGAAATATGTCGGTCAGGGATGTTCTGAAAGTTGCTGAGTATTATGACTTATCCGGAAGAGGGGAAAAACTGCTATTGAGGGAGGTAGATACTCTACCGCACTACTCTCACTCCCCAAATACTTATTCCTTACTCACCTTTTGTTAAGAAACTAGCTAGAATTTTGCGCTGCAAATTGTTATTTGAAAATTTCTAAGGACGCTGAATCCGAATTTGAAGTAAAGTTCAATTTATGAATGAGTGAGTATTGCCAACATACCTATATACCATATTGGTGCAAGATATACAAACATAAATAAAACACTATCTTCTTAGCTCCTCACCTTGACCCCACTGGGGAGACCCCATATCCTCTTTTGCTTTCACGTTGACCCTCGGCTAAACATTGAACATGCTCCATTTCAAATTTCAGCTTCATACGTTGAATAGCAATCAAGAACTTGGCTCCGAATCTCATTCAGCTGATCTGGGGGGGTGGGGGTGCTCTAGCCTTCATGATTCGTTCAAGAGTACCAAGAGTTCTCCATTTCAAATTTTAGGTCCATGGGTTGAATAGCAAAGAGATTAGACCCGCCGCTACTTTAGTCTCGTTTTTTGGTGACATTGTTTGTGACATTTTTCACTTGTTATGTCCCGGGAAATGTGTGTCCCACGCTAATAAATAAAACATTATCTAGTAAAATGAACCAAAATTGACAAAATAATATATTTACCAAATGCGTTGCCCAACAAAGAGTAAGTTACAATGAAGTTGTGCTCTTTGGTGGAGTGCTATACAAGAATTATCGTTATAGGGCCTTGCAGTTGAAATTCTGACAGAATAAGATATTCGTATTATTCATGCTCCATTTCGTGTAGATAGTTTGGTGTTCTTGAACTGCTTTTAGACTGACCAGGGAATAGAGTGTATGATAATTCTGTTGTATAATAAAATGAATTACTATAAAATACAGATCATTGTCCTTGGGTATTGAATGTAAAGCCGGGTTTACACTATGTAGCAGAGCTATATAGCACAGCTATATAAAGCTCAGCTATATAGCTTGGCTTCAAGTTCAAAAAGTGACACTGGAGATTTGCTATATAGCCCGGCTATATAGCTTATTTAACCCTATTTTCTCTGCTATATAGCAGATATCGTGCTATCCAAAAGTTTCGGTAAACATCAAAGGGAATCTGAGCTATATCTAGCTCTGCTACACGTGCATTTTTGTTTGTAGCAGAGCTACTTGTAGCTACCCCCTCCCTAAATGCCGCCACGGGACCTTTGATGTCGCATGTTTGTTTACTGTTATGACTCAGCTTGTGGTCAGAGTCCTTCGAGTGCAGTTGTTCACGTGTTCTTTCTGCTTGTACGATTGTGCAATAATGGAGAATCTTTTGAGTGAATTCGAGTGGACAACGAACTTCATAACTCAAGTTGTCTATATCTATTTATTTATTTTATTTATTTATTTATTTATTTATTTGGCAAACACATATTAATAAGAAAATTAAATAATAGTGGTACTTGACAAACCAGTAATAAACAAATTAAAACAAGATACTTCTTTTTTTTTTAAAAGTGAACATTTTGCAAAGACTTTAAATTGGAACTAATTTAATCAAGGACTTCAAAAAAATCAAATAATTTGCCCACCAAGGCTTAAGTTCAAAAGAACTTGTGTCCCCTGGCGGAGTCTTACTCTTAATAAGAGACGCCCAGCTCTACAATACAAGACTATACATATATAAAAACAAAAATAAATATGACTATATATAAAGATAAAACTGGTGGAAACAGGAATAACTAGGTACTTTATCAAAATAAAATACCCATAACCGATATGAAAATATTTAAAATTAATTATGAATTCACATGAAATACAGAACATCAATATTCCCTATGGTTCCCAAAAATTACTGAAAGTCAGAAAGAATCCCCGATATACATCTTTTAAAACCAGTTACGTTGGGGAAAATGGACAAATTAATTTTGTAGCTATATAAGAAGTTCAGAGCAGCATTGTACGAATTTCTACGATGGAATTCTGTACGACAGCGGGGTAGGGAAATGTTAGATGTCGAGGCAGTTCTACTGAAGGAAACATTACATAGGTGCTCGAGCCTAATACCCGTTTTAAAAACAAGAGTACAAGACTCTATTAGAAAAATGGTCTTTACATTATGTGCATTAAATTCTGAATATAATCTAGCAGTAGGATACATATAAGGTTTATTGAGAAGTATTTTAATCAATGCGTTCTGAACTGTCTGCAAAGGAACTAAGTGCGATTTAGTGGTCCCTCCCCATACGGTAATACCGTATTTAAGTAATGAGAAAGCAAGACCAAAATAAACCATCCGTAACTGCTTTTTAGATAAAAAGCATCTCACAGTCTAAAAACAAAAAAGAATTTACGTAGTTTACTTTAAAGAGATGTTATGGGGTTTTTAAAATTTAAATTCCCATCAAAGATAATCCTTAGATACTTGCAACTTCACTAAAAGTCAATGATGTGCAATAACAACCCAACCTTAATCCAGTACACTGATAATCATGGTACTTAACCAAATCGCTATTGGGACGGTAACGAAGCCTAGATATAGAGAAACGAACCACTGATGTTTTAGCAATATTTTGCTTCAAAAAATTTAAATCAAGCCATTCCCAAACCATAAATAGTTCAGTGCTAGCTAAGTGAATCAAATCATCATAATTTTTATGGTAGAACACCAAAGCTGTGTCATCCGCAAAGCCAAAAACATTGCAATTGACATCCATATTCAAAAGATCGTTAATATATAATAAAAAAAGGATAGGTCCGAGAACCGTACCCTGAGGAACACCACAACGCAAATTAACTGGCGCACTCATGACATCATCGATTCTCGTAGACTGAGGTCGATTCGTCAAATAACTCCCAACCAATTTCAGCGGTATCCCTCGAATTCCACAATCAATCAATTTTTTCAATAAAATATTACTTATGTTGGACAAAATCAAACGCTTTCCTTAAGTCTAGGAAAATACCAAGTACATGAAATCCCTCATCACATTTTTGGCTGATAAGATAAATTCAACTTGAAAGCAGCATGTTCAGTGCTTAAACCTTCACGAAATCCGAACTGGTTCTTAGATATAATATCATTCAGTTCCAAAAATTCAACAATTCTAGTTTTTATACACTTCTCAAGGATCTTTGATATAGTTAAAGCAAGAGAAATAGGCCTATAATTATTCATGTAAGTTTTGACACCAGCCTTAAAAAGAGGAATTACAACTGTATTTTTAAATTTCTGTGGATAAACACCAGTAGAAAATACTAAATTAAAAATAAATGCTAGAGGCTCAGCAATCAAATCGGCCATTAACAGTAATACTTTATTTGAAATGCCATTAGACGTAAAAGAACATGAGGGTTTCACTTTCTTTAAATGAAATAGAACCTCCGTAGATGAAACAGGTTTCAAAAACAACGAATTTGTTGGAATGATTTTACGTTGCCTATTATTGAAATCATTAAAAAGCACATTAGCGGGAATATCAATTTCCTCCACAATTTTTTCACCCACAGAAGAAAAAAATCTATTAAAGGCCTCTGAAATCTCAAAACTATCACTACATTCACGACCAATTTCATCTTTAATATTTGAAATTATAGTTTTGGAATCAGAATGTAAATACGCTGCAGTTTTTATGGAATTCCAAACGACTTTAGGGTCACCCTTAGCCTCCTCTATTATGCTCCGGAAATAAGCATATTTCGCTTTTTTAATTAAAGAGGATAACATGTTTCTATAGGTAATATAAAATAACTTTAGGGCACTGTTAGAAGGTTGTCGTTTAACTTTGAGCTTCAAACTATCTCTTTTACGAATTGATACAATAATACCCTTCGTAATCCATTTTTTCAATTTTTCATATTTTTTAAAAACCTTTATAGTTTTAGAACAGGATTTAATGTGTTTCTCCAAAATATTATGAAATACAACCACGGCACTGCCAACATTAAGTTCACTATAACTATTTTCCCACCTCTCAGTCTTCAATAATTTACGCAAGAATTCGTAATTGACATAATTAATTTCTTTAGATTCATTACATTCAGTACTATAAAACTTCGGGGGTAGCAAGCCTGACATGACAGTATAGTGATCAGTTAAGTCACTTTCAAAAATTAAACCCTTACTTTTACATTCGAACCCTCTCTGAAAAATATGGTCTATGCAACTTCCAGAATCGTTAGATACTCTTGTAAATCCATTAATCATAGATAAAAGACCATGTTTAGCCATAATATTCAAATAATCACAAGCAATTCTAGACGAACTACAAATGTTAATATTAATATCCCCACAAAATATTTGCATAGAAGCATTACCTTTATTTGCAAAAAAATTATCAAGGCTTTGAATAAAGGGGACCACATTTCTATCGGGAGATCTGTAGATACCTGTGACTGAAACAGAATTATTCCCATAAAGAAATGTTATGTTTACTGAATTACACTCTTGAATCATATCTTCAGAGATATTCAAAATTCTTAAATCGCCCCGTACGTAGACGGAAACCCCTTCCGCTCGATTTACATGATTTTTACTAAAACACGAATTATACCCCGGTAAATCATAAGTAGATTGATCAATATTAGAGGTTGCTGTAAGAATAATTATGTGCACTGGAATTTTCAAAGAATCTTAAAAAACATTTAAAAATATCAAATTTATTCCTCTGACTCCTTATGTTTTGACACAAAACATTTATACCCTGTAAACCTAAAAAATTACGTTCCAAATCACAAAGACACTCGCAAAATACAGTATCGGTCACCTTGAAATCATCCAAAATCTCTCCTATGTTATTAGCCATCATGATGCAAGAGGTTTTCCGCAGAATTTACAAGAATATTTTTAAATTTTCCGTTCAAGTCAATTTTTATGAGTTGGTCAGCATTGGTGATCTTCACAGCATTCATGTTATCATCTTTCTTCATTAAAATCTTCCCATCACTAGTCCATATGTAGCGATAACCATACTCTCTTCCAACAACCTTTGTTTGCCATAGTAATCTTCTATTGAACGGCGTAAGTTTTTCGTTAAGGAACAGAAGTTGATCTTTAGAAGTACCAGGAGCAATAGTAGACGCTTTAAGTCCTCTTTTAGTCCGAAATGCTTTAATTAGTTTTCTTTTTACTTCAATGTTAGCCAACTTAATCGAAATTATATCGAGAGGCTTCTGACCCCGAGAGCCCTGAATCGGACACGGTAAGAATCAATAATGTCACTCGGACTCAATTTACAATCAACAATCTCAGAAAGGTGAACAACAATATCCTTTATCACCTCACCCTCTGATTCAGGCAAACCGACAAGCTCAACCTCATTCTCAATTGACCTCTGATCCAGATAGTTAATCCTGCTAGACAGTTCCTCGACCTTGCCCTTCAAGAACTTATTATCATCAGTGAGCTTCTGATTAGATTTAGAAAGGAGTTTGACCGATGTCTCCAAAGACCTGATAGTCTTGAGAACCTCATCAATCTTGCCCGCTGTAAAACTGCTCGAATGATCAAAATCTTTCATTTTTTGAGAATTCGACTCACATCCCTTTCCAGTTTAGTATAGTTTAGTAATATCATCCTCGTTAAGGTCTTTGAAAAGGTCACTACCACTGTATCGTGTCCTAGCCTGAAGTGAGGGCTTGATCCAATATCTTCTTTCTCTTTTTTTGTTGAAAATATCACAGTAGCTGCGGCTACAGCAGCGGCTGCTGCAAGAACTACCTTCTTCTTCGGCATCTGGCTACGAACTGAACAGCTGTATACTGTATAGCTCTGCTACACGAAATTAGCATCAAAAATTTACTTATAGCACAGCTACATCTAGCAGAGCTATATGTAGCTGACGGAGCTATTTAGCTTAATTTTTTTTATATAGCTACGCTATATAATAGAGCTATATAGCTCTCCAGCTATATAGTGTAAACCCGGCCTAACGGTAACGGCGGGCGGTCGAAAATTCCTGGAAGAGCGTCGCGTCTCCTGGGGAAGCGGAACCTGCGGCGTGGGCGTCAGGGAGAAGTCAGACAGGGCTCGGCGGGGTCTCATAAAAATCGCGCCCGCGGTCGGAGATTCGAGGGAAATGAGGGAGAGGTCGCGGGATGATGGGGCGGTGGAGACGGGGTGGGGGTTCTGCGACAGGGCTATTTCGGCAGGTGCGGCAACGTCGCTTCCCCTCCGCCTCCGACCCCGCGGGCCCACCGTTACCCCCCCGCCCCACACCCGCGAACCCGCGCCGTAACCCCCCCGCCTCCTCGCGGGGGCCCCCGCTTTTCGCTGTTGAAACGATCGGCAACGCCGCTTTTCGGAGGAGTGGGCCACGGTCCGAACCTCGTCTGGCGGCTCATGTCTCAGCATCCCCCCTTCCCTCCCCCTGCGAGCCCCATCGCTCCGTCGAGACCTTGAGAGGATGTTTGTTGCCGAAAAAACGCGGGCTCCTGTGCATATGAGCTACCTCCCCCTAAAGCGTACCCAGCAAAATCAAATCGAATAAAATTCATTGACAATATAAAATGTAAATACAAAATATCGCACCCATCCTAGAATAAGGGTACAACTCAAAAATTGTCATTTTCGGCAAATCGCATTTAAAGTTTTCCTTCCACACCATTGGCTACCCGTTCTTTGGAACACGATGAACATAATTTATCTTTGCGAAACTTGTTTCCTACATTATTACTCTAACGCCCCATGGTGAATAAATAGTTTTTTTGCCAGTGAGAAGGGAGTGGGGGGAACGGTTTTGTTGATTTTTTAAGAATTTTTGAGTTGTTCCAACTCAAATACTGAAATCTCACCAGTCAGGATCCAAAATGTTCAGAAAAGAAAGACACAAGTTAAAATTGTCCACACAAAAAGGAAACAACTCAAAACGAGACACAGACTGCGTGAACTCAACTGAGTTGTGTCTTTCTTCCTAGGACGTGAATTGGTTATTCCCTCCATAGAAGAAAGACACACGCACTCTCTAGCGGAATTAGAGTGCCCTACACATATCTCCACCTTCTACAGACAAAAACTAGACCGTTTCTACTTCTCAGAACCACAAGTAAATCAAAAATCGCGATTTTTCTACCCTTATTCTAGGACGGGTGCGATATATACAGTAAATAAAATTCAAAGAAACTAAAGAAATTAAAGAAACTACAATGATACTCATAGTTATGAGGCTTCCTCGTTCCATCCACGGCTAGAATACACTGCCAACTACCAGGTGCGTCGAAAATCAAAATTTTAAGGTATCTTGCGAGAATGGGGAATTTTCATTTGTTTGAATTTTACACATTAGACCTCAGATTCGGATTCAGCGCACATGAAAACCCCTAGTAACAATTTTTCAGCCCAAAAGACCGTTTAGTTTGGCCAATAAAAGGGAAGGGAGGTCACTGGTGACTTAGTAGCGCAAGAGTACTGAGGGTTCCCCCAGGGGAGTGAGGGCCGTGACTACATCGTGCAAATTAATTTCAAAAGCCGTTTTACTGTTCAGATACCCATCATATGGTACCTTTTTAGAAAGCTCTCGCTCAGATCTTTCTAATGAACGAATAAAAAATAACCATGAAAATTCCCCGTTTATGAAAGCTAAAGCAGCCTCCTAACTCGAGAATTTGAACAACTTTCTTGAGTCGGCTGTAGATCTGGACAACGAGAACAACATGAGGATGTTTCGCTGAGCAGCCGATAGAAACTTTGCTACTTTTCGATCATTCAACGTCGAAACTTGGCATTAGAAACATCTAACCCGTGGCAAACCGATTCAACGTAGAAGACGACGCGCATACCCATTGTAACCCGTCAAAACACAAGAGTAGTAAAAAATTGAGAATTTCGCACATTATCACTTGCATTTTACTGTTATCAGATGTTATTATGCTACCCTAGTACTACCTGTCACACCTAGATCATGATAATGATGATTTGATGAAGAAACTTACTGGACCATGAATATTTGAATACCCCATCACTAGGAATTCCTTCGTACCGTTGCACTAAAACAATCCTACCCTGCTTTTCGAGATTCCGGGCTCAATTGGCTAATTCATGTACAAAGCGTTCTGACCTTGAATTAAACCTTTCGCACTTCAATTCAAAGTCCCATCCCACCGCTTATAGACTTTTTAGACTTATTGAATAGTAATAGTGTTGCAGGTAGACCTAGTATATCATGAATTTCAAGATTCAAGGCTTGATTTGCAAATTAATATATAAACAGTCCCTCTCATGACCATCTGAGCGAATTTTCCTTTTCTTTTGGAGTGCTTGATTTGTTGGCGAAAGAAAGGATTTTTGTGTAATCGACTGGATTGAAAAACGTTTCAGTCATGCAGTATGATTGTATGAGCGATTTTTCTTGAATTACCACCTATCGTAATATACTCCTAATATGTTTTATTGATTTTTTTAAATTACCGTATTCTATTATGCTACATTGTTTTGAGAGTTGAGCACTCGAGTGCAAAGAAATGGTTAACTGCCAATTTCATGTTTGAAAACTCATTCTAAAAAGCATTCTGAAAGTCAAAAATGATTTCAAATTTTTTTAAAATATTTTTTTAGCAAATATTAATGAAATTTAAGTATATTTTTCAGCAAAATTTAGAGTACGAATTTTTTAATGTTCTAGTTCATTGTTGATATTTATTTATTTTATTTGTTGTTTTTTTTTTTTTGTCTAAAATTTAGCCAGAAAATATAGATTTAAATTTTCAGCAATTTTAGCCATTCTTAGTGATTATTTGAGGACATTTTTAGAAATTTGAGTAATTTATATTTTGTCACAAACAACCAAACTCGTATTTTCATTTAGAAAGCTTTATTTTTTGGCGCTAGAACGGGAATTTTATCTCAATCCTATGGACAGTGAGTTATCGTCTGGAATATATATATATCGTATTTCAATGAAGAAAATTTTCAAAAATTTGTATTATATATACGAGTATATTATTATACGTACTATAAAAATACTTTTTGATATTATGAAAGCCCTTAGATTCAGAATGTCTCAAAAACAGATTTCCAGGAAGAAAATAGTGACAGCATTGCAGTAGTTTAATTTTCTATGAAAAATCGTTAGAATTCGGCGCTCCGCCAAAGGGCAAGCCCCCTGGACCCTCTAACCTCTATTTACATACTTCGAATACAATTATTGAAATACAGAATGTGTTTTAGCTCAGGCGTTTCACATAAACCCGTGAAACCCGTATATAAAAATAACTCAGATTTTGCGGTGTATCTCATCACTACTATGTCAAGTTGTTTTATTTATTTTTCACCAGCGCAACGACTCACCACCAGCTCAATGAAATCATCAGAAATTAACAAGCGGTTGCAATCATGTTCGCCACATCAATTATTGAGAATGATCACCTGTGTGTAAACAATTATTCAAATAACCATGCTCATAACCTAGCTTGTTGGCACGCACTTCGCAGTAGTAAGTTTACATAATATGGGTTGGGTGGGTTGGGTGAATCGAGAGCTTGAAAAATTACGAAGTACCATATCCTTGGCAACGACTCGGTTGTAAGCGGAAATCATCAGAAATTGTTGCAACACATGTTACACATGAAACGTAACATTTGTTACATTTATTTTGTTACACATGAACGTATCGTTTTCGGTTGGAGATGCCAAGGCTAAAACACATTCTGTGTTAAAATTCTTCCGCTACTTACCTATAGGTTTTGTAGTATGTAGGTATGTATAGTGAAATCAAGACCCGATGTCTCGAGATGAATGTTGAACCTTTCTTTACCCGGGAAATAAGCACCTTGTGTATTTATTTGAATATAAATCGTATTATATTTGTTATGACATTATATTGTTTTATAATTCACCATATTTGTATTTATTTAATGTATTCAATATAATGCCTAATATGGTGTATATATATTATTGGTATTAACCTTTCATGTGAAGTACACTATTATACACTATATTCTTGATGATTTTTAGAGGACTGACTCCCCCTCCACAATGCAAAACTTACGCCTTAAAGTGGAAGGGTAATTTCTAAAATTATTAAAGACGTATTTATTTTTTATGTCTGTTTGATTGGGAATACACATTTGTTGAATTGAATTGAATATAGGTAAGACTTGGAAGCAATAATAGGGTGAGTCGGGGTAGCAATGAAACCAGGTGAATAGATGTACTTTTAGCGAATTTTCTTAGAAAAATGAAGCTATTGCAATGGCTCCAAAAATTTTAAAATACTAATTTCAAAAATTTTCTTCATCGAAATCTGTTTTGAGGCATTCTGAAATGATTCTTTGATTTTAACGCTTTTTTATATGTATATAAATATATAAGTATATATATATATATATATATATATATATATATATATATATATATATATATCATATATATATATATAAATAATATGTGTCATTCCAGACGATAACTCTCGATAGAATTGAGATAAAAACTTCGTTCTTTCGCCAAAAAATCAAGCATTTCAAAAGAAAGGATGAGTTCGTTGGACAACACTTTTTGAGCACATTAAATTGGTCAAATTTCAAAAAATGTACTTAAAAAATCAAAAAAAAGGCAAAAAACCGCTAAAAATTAACAAATTTCTATTTTTTAGCAGAATGCTACTCGAAAAAAATTAATCTAACATGAACTAGGACATTTAAAAATTTAAGCACAAATTGGTACTGAAAAATGTACTTAAATTTCATTAAAATAAGCTAGAAATTGATAGGAACACTTGAAAAAAATTGTAAAAATCCACTAAATCGTTTTTGTTCATTGGAATATTACTGACAAAAAGTTAATTTGCTATGAAATGTATAATAAAAATTTTATTTGTCCCCAAAGTGCTCAAATTTCTACAGAATTTAACATAAATGTAATACGACCATTTATGAAAATTCGCTCATACGATCATGCTGCATGACTGGAACTTTTTATATATGGCAACTGGTGAATAGGTACAATACGTACAGGGTATTAATACAGCCAGGTGAGTAGTTGTTGGGAACCATCGGCAGTCACTGTGGAGGGGGAATCGTGGCATTGGGCCCACCATCCCCCATTGCGTAATGTCTCGGACGGAGAAGGTCATTCCGCGATTAGAGCAGACTGCCAGGCCCTGGGCTCCCGCCGCGGGCAAGTGCATTCGCGGAAGACGTGCAATTTTCTCGGAGGAAGCGACTGACAGGCTGATGGGCAGATGGAGGTTCCTTCGGACGCATCCTGGTCGAGGTCGGATCGCTCTGGATCAACATAACTACAATATATAGTACAATGCTAAATACGAGGGGGAGGCTGAAAAACAACGCGTACTATTTTTTTCACAGTTTTCAAAACGGAGATAAATTAAAATTTTCTAGTCATGCAGTATGATCTTGTGAGCAAATTTTCGTAAATTTTCGTACTTTATTGTTACCTTGTTTTAAAAATTTAGAACTGTGATGGATAGGAGTAGTTCCTCTTCTCAATTCTTGAAAAAGCTGGGGATATTGCTAATGTATATTCAACCTTCAGAATATCCTCTGGGTGTAGCAGGTTAATCGCATCTCCCCTTTGAAGGGGAACTACTCTCTTTCATCACCTCTTGTCATATCATAGCAGGGCGTGGTTACGAACCCCCCCTTAAACCCTCGATTATTACGGACGATCCCAACACCCCCCCCCCCCCCCCCACCCGCTTTCATTGCCAAAATTGGCAACAAACCCAAAAAACTTATACCCTTAAACATTTAAAAATACACCCCTGCCCTGCCTATTTTGAGCCCCCCACCCCCCACTCTTTGAAAGCCCCTGGGAGTGTGATGGGTAGGAGTAGCTCCCTCTTATCGAGTCTTGAATACGATGCAGCTAGGGATATTCCTGACGGTTTATTCAACCTTCAGGATATCCTCTGGGTGTAGCAGGTTAATTGCCTCTCCCCTTTGAAGAGGAACTCTTTCATCACCTCCTTGTCATAGGACTTGAGTGGCAAAAGAAATTATTAATCACAAATTTCATGGCAAAAACACTTTCTTAATCATTTTTCACAAATTCAAAGAGATTTTGGATTTTTTGCAGCTTAATCGATTTTTCAGCACATGAATCCAGGATTTTTTTCCCAATGGATTTAAAAAATGGGATGAACATGTGATTCTAAATGGAGATTATGTTGAAAAGTGAGTTGATATATCGCACCTTGGGAGTGATACTGGTATAAGTCCAAAAACATGAATTCTGGGAAATCGCATTTAAAGATTTTTTATGACTTTGTTGGCGTACTACAGACACACCATTCATATTTTCTCGGTTCTTTGTGGTCTGTGTCATGCATATACCATCTACCTATACTTCTAATTAGCTTCTCCACCTTTCTGTTTTTGATTAACATAATTATAATTATAAAAATCTTATGATGTTCCACTAACACGATAAAACACAACAAACCTTGATTTTTTCCTTCGTTCAATATTGGTACATCGCGAGTTAATCACCAGGTTGCCTCAGTACGACTACTAATCATTTGGGCGAATAGTGGTGCATTGCAAAATATGTACCGGTACAACAGTGAAAAACACAAAGAAACTTGATATTCCTTGGTTCAATAGCTGAACTTCTTGAAATAGACCAGTATTGCTGTAAAAATAAAGGATAAATACCTGGTTTGTCGCATCGATAGTGATTTATGTCGGGATGAACCACTATTAACACCGAATTTTCCATCTTCGTTCGTTGACAGCTGGAACATGACTGACATAGACCGACCTTTCCCCGACGCTAGATGAAGACTTTGACCAGAATCATACTGGTTTATCCTGCTCTCTACCGGTCACTTTTTGTCCTATGATTAAACCGATACCTACTAGCCGCATGTAGAGCTCGTCAAAATGTACACAGTCGTATATAATATAACTCAAAACTGCCATTTTTGGACTTATACCAGTATCACTCCCAGGGTGCGATATATTATTATAATTCGAGGTTTGAAAAAAGTAGCAGGCATATTGGTGACAACCTAATGATCTTCAATTTGAAATGGAATTCCTTTGTGATATCTAGAATTCAATATCAGTGCACACTGATCAACTGAGGGGCTTCAGAGCCAAATTTGTTCCTCAATCGACTTATTATGCTGAAACCTGAAATGTAACTCCTTATGGAGATCTAGAATGCAATTACGAAGTATGGAGGGACTCTGATCAGCTTCGGAGCCTCTGAGGCTAATTTCTTTTCTAATCGACTCACGGTGATGAAATTTAGATCGAGCCCCTTTGGGACCCCTAAAAAAAAATTAAGAGGTACGGAGGCGCATTGATCAGATGAGGGGTATACTATAAAACGTAAAATTGTGGGTTCCTGGACCTGGAAAGGTGTGAACCCCTTTGGGAGGCACGATGCGCCAAGTTGTGATCATTTACTTACTATATACGGGGTTTAATAATAATGATAGACCAATAATCTGTGCAGGGGGGGCGGGGGAAATAGAGAAATAATACACCCTTATGTAATAATTTGTAGCGGTTTTCCTTCCCCACCTAACTGGAGTAAAAGCTGACTCGGCTCAGCTACTCACACAAGAGACTCGCATAGACACGACCAGCCGTCTGATTGCGCGACCTTTCCGGACGGTCAAGGACAAAAGCCAAGACGTTCGTTCCGATGTGGTTATTATGCTAATATGCGGCTCCCACGGAAGAAATTACCCCAGAGATAACACGGACAGTAAAACGAGATTGTAAAAAGAGAAAAAGTGAAAGAATGTTTAGAAGCCCTCGGTGGAGGGAAAGGAGTATGGCCCTTGGCCGAAATGATGCTAATGAAGGTGGTGTGGTAATATTAAGAAGGATTTTCGTAGTTCGGTTTCCCTAACAGTTTAGTGGGTAAAATCGATTGCTGTTTCTGTGAGTGCAGTGCTTAATGCAGGGCAACATTCAGTACTTGGGAACCAAATGTAGTTGTAGAAGCCAAACAGCTTAGTGGGGAAAGTAGGTACCTGTTTTCATGTGTACAATGCCTAATGCGGTGCATCATGCATCACATGGTAATCAAATGTAGTTATAGGAACAGATAGATTACAGAA